>JAGFBZ010002657.1:0-210953 GCA_018398805.1 Hirundichthys speculiger
GTGTATACATGACCGCGGAATTACTTAATGCGGAATTAAAATGGGAATAAACCAGCCACTTACTTCGGAATTAAGTTAATTCGGAATTGACATTTTCATATGGAATTAAGTGTTTACATGGTAACTTTTATTCGGCTTTAACTTTAATTCTGAATTAAAGAGGAATTAAACTTCCCATGTAAACGCACCCAATGTCTGGCGATCATACATCAGTAGAGGTGACACATTCTTAACAAAGACTGTTATTAACAGCAGCAGGAGCAAAACAGAGAGCAGAGGTAGACGGCCTGCCATGCACAGAGGTGCCATCTTAGTTCCTCCACCAAAAAACATACATAAAACAAAAAACATAAAAAACATATTTTGCGCAATTGACGTCTATAGACGTCAATGGCAGTGAACGTTCGGATTTGAATTGACGTCTATAGACGTCAATGGGAGTGAATGAGTTAAGGGTGACCTGTGATCATGAAATTCAGATCTGAATTCTCAGTGACTTCAGACACTGAGCTGAGACACAAATCACTTATGTTTTTAAAACTAGCGTCGTAGTGAAAAAGAAACAAGTGCAGCCATAGACTCAACCTCCTCTGACTGTAACAACTTTACAGTCTCAACATCTTTACTGCTCAGATATAGATCAGTGTCCAGTTTAAAAGCCAGTGGGCCATAAGCGCACCTGCTTCTTTCTTTGAGTCCATAAAATATAAATTTAAGATATAAAATAAAGTATATAATTAAAGTGACGTACAAAGTAGAGAAAATAACAACAACATTCTTATATAGCGCCTTTCTAGTCCAAGGACTACTTAAGGTGCTTTTACAAGCTCTCTCTCACTGCCACACATACATTAATTAAATCAATTTATTTCATAGATCAAATCATCCCTATAATTACTAGTTTTATTCCTATAATCAAATAATATTATAGTTAATGTTTATGAAAACAAGGCAGGATTTGTTACCTATTAGCCTAAACAGCATGTTTTTAAAACATAACGTAAAATAAAATGTTTGCGTCACTTTTTTTCCCTCTCTAGTGCTGTCCCTGCCAAGATGCCACTTTGGGTGACTGCCCATGTCACTGGTGTCAGAAATTGCTACTTATAACAACTGAACAATTATTTGAACTATATATTGAATTCATCATCAGGATATTTCTAGCTTTTGTCACTGCAGTGTATCTTTCAGGTTTCTGGAAAAAACCAGGGCTACTCAGGTTGCTACTCACAGTAGAGTAAGTGTTACCATTTCCACCACCCTGGAAGCATTTACAGAACACATATTTTTTTAGCCTGTTTTTGAAGTGGTTTGACACATGTGACGATGTACACGCTCTGTCTGCTAGTGGGAGTGTGCACGTGCCATATCATGTAAATAAGATACAGCTGAAAAAAGTAGTTTACATACACTGTATGTGCACATATTCTGGGTTTACTCAAGTTGTTGAAAAGCATAATAATCGTAGTGTCTGTATACTTCTGATTTCTGAAAAGGTTAATTAAAAAAAAATCTCTAAAATAATTTCTCTCTCATTCTGACATTTTTCAAATAGAAATAATTTTGGTAGTCATAGCTGACCTAAATCAGAAAAGGTTTAGTCTGATTTAACCGTTACAAATTCATAGTCAGCTATGCCTTAGCTATTGCTGAAGGAGGTGGAGGAATTGGAATTAAAATCCTCTGTGTAGCCAGCCTTAGTTCCCTCATCACTGATGGAGATTATTGAACGTCATCCTGAAATCAGAGACGAGAACCCCTTCACACTCACATTTCCAGCTTCAGTCGACTCCACTGACTGACTTCCACCAGAGAAAAACTCAACAGTTTTTCTCTGACCGCTCACCAGAGACGGACGCATCCAACTGGATTTCATCCATCATTTGGTGCTGACACCAAACGTTGCCATGCCAACACTCTGGGGTTTTCCCAGATTTAAGAGTAAATGAGAGCATCAGTGTAAAAACTAAATAATTCGCTGTTAAATAAATTAAACCTCATCCATCTGCCCATCTTCTACACCCACTTTATCCTGTTCAAGGCTGGACCTCAACAGGTCCGGTATTAAGTCTCAGCATCCAGGGACAGATGGATGGATCATTAGTTCAGCCTTCAACTTTAAGGTAAAAAAAATCAGCTGACTTGAGTCAAAAACAAATGTTTCAGAGTCCATTTCACAGTGGACCAATACCCCCATTTAGCAAACTTCAAGTTACAAACAATTATCAAGAACAAAAATTATAATGAAGTTCAAATGAAATAAACTTTTGACTTTAAGCTGAACCTTAAATACGTATAAATGTGTAAATAAAGAAACAGTTGTTTAGGAGCCAAATATGTTGTTCTGAATTGTAGTTCACTCTGTGTGTCTGTGGGTGTCGCTGTGTTTGTTACCTGAGGGTCAGGTATAAAGGTAGCTGCCTGTTATTGGTTAGCTGTTTGACCCGGAAGGGCAAAAGGTTTTTGACCGCTAACTGCTAACCGCTAACTGCCGACGTTATGGTTTTCGGATCAGTTATTTGAATAAATAAATATTTTAACAGCATCAGAAGAACATCGTTCTGGTCATTTTTCGATGTCTTTTTTCAATGTCCTGCGTGCTATCACCTCTTTCCATGCTAACGTTACGATGCCGAAGTTACAAGCTACATATTCACGCGAAACACAGTCGCGAGTCGCTAACAGACTTGAATGAGGCTGATATTACACATCCTGGTAATCAACCGCGATAATGAGATGAAGTCAAACAGAAACGGTAATCGTTATCGCGTAAAATTTTACCGCGCTTTACCGTAATACCGCTAACCGTTTCACCCCTACCAGAAACACCTGACGATATCCTCACCACTATGCTTCACATCCCGCCGGTCCTGCTGATCCATAAATATCAATAATGCAGAAACAATCCTGCATTGGTCCTGGATCGGTTTCCTCCAGAGAAAAACGAGTAGAAACTCAAATAAATCAATAAAAGAGCCAGTAAACGGTCAGTTAGCGTGAGTCGTGTCATGCTACGGTTCTCTCTTTAGTGTTTTCTTCAAAAACTTCCTCACCAGCCACTTCCCACATCTGGTAACTTTCTCCTGAGCACTTTAAGGTGACCCAGAGTAACCTCACCTTAACCCTGCACACGGCTGCCATGTTCCAGTCTAATTATGCTTTTTAATTGCTGTCTGGTAAAAGGTTAGCTGGTAATAAACGGTGATGAATGACAGTTTTTTATACTTCCTTCTATCCATCACAGCTCAGCAGACATACAGTGATGTGCAAAGGTTTGGACACCCCTGACAATTTTTTTAAGATCTTCTTTTGTAAACCACTGGTTTGTTGGAACAGCAAATTCAGTAAAATATATAATAAAGCAGATGAACACAGTTTACTGAATTTACAGAAAGTGTGTAGGAATTATTTGAACAAAAAAAGGAGGTGCATAAATTTAGGCACCACTATAGAGAAAAAAAAAAACAATATTTAGTTGAGCCTCCTTTTGCTGAAATAAGAGCAAACGCTTCCTATAGCTTCCAATGAGGGTCTAGATTTTGGTTGAAGGTAGTTTTGACCATTCTTCTTTACAAAACATCTCCAGTTCAGTCAGGTTTGATGGACAACTGCTTTAAATCACACCACAGATGTTCAATAATATTCAGGTCTGATGGCCGTTCTAGAACATGTTGCTTGTTCCTCTTGATGAATACTTTAGTAGATTAGATTAGATTAGATTAGATTTACTTTGTTGGTCCCCGTGGGGAAATTCATTTTCACTTGACTGTACATAACAGAAAGACATCATAGTGTAACACAATCACAAGGCAACAACAACAGTAGAGACATAACAGTGGGACATGGAATTTAGTAGATTCGGAGCAGTGTTTAGGGTCGTCGTCATGTTATATCCAGCCCCTCCACAACTTTGTCACTGACTCTTGAACATTGTTCGAAAGAATCTGTCCATATTGGCTGGAATCCACGCGACCTTCAACTTTAACAATCTTGAAAATTGTCAAGGGTGTCCAAACTTTTGCATACCGCTGTATAAACACGCTTTTCTAAAATCCATCTGACGTCACATGAGAGCCTCTCACAGCAGAAGAAAGCAGGTTTTCTTTACTTAAAGGAGGGAAAAACACTCCCACCTGTGTGGTCCTGAGCAGCTCCTGGCTGTAATTGGGTTTTTCCCGCCGTTATCCAGCTCTGATGGCTACTTATCCTTCACGGAACAAGCAGCAGCCGCCTCCGTAATGAGAGGCCACGCCGCCAACTTTGACACCTAATGGTTTTGGCTGATGAAGCGGGTTGTTGTAATGACGGCGGGAAGTTCTCACCTCCAGCTCTGACCTCAGCAGCGTCTCTCAGTTTCCCTTCTTTTCCTTCACATCTTCATTTATTTGGGATTCTTGCAGGAGAGACTCAAACATGCAGCAGTAAACCAGCAGCTCAAAGCACCAGCGCCAGGGAGGGTTTTTATCTGGGATGTTATTTCCTCTCCAACAGCAGGTCGTCATTTCTGCGACGGCTGAGAGGACGAGCTGTTCGTTTTATGAATAAATGTTTCATAATCGGAGAGGAAACGAAGACAAACATTCAAACTGGTTGCAGGTTGTAATTCTGCTCATTTCTCCTGTGAATTCTGCACCAAACTTAACGAAGAGACACGAGAGAGAGAAAAGATTGGGTTTAAAAAAATATCCTCCCAAAGTTACTTTTCATTAATTGGTTCACTGCAGAAACAGGGGGTCTTCAAACAAGATAAAAACACTACAACTAAGGAAAAAGGTTCAAAACAAGTGAAAAAATCTGTCCATGCAGCAGCAAGATAATTTCACTTAATAAGATGAAAATTAAGACACTTGTTTCTAGATTTAAGAAAGGTATAATTTGTTATTGAATCTTAAAACAAGATTTATTTTGATGAGGAGGAGGAAAAACCTAATACATCTTATTTTACGTTTCATTTTAGGATTCCCTGCCTGTTTGAGACAAAAAAGTAAAATTTTACTTGATATAAGAAAGTAATTATTAAAACAAGAAAAAATATCTAACGCTTCCAAATGTAAGTTTTTTTTTCACAGTTTTCACTAAATACAGTTTTGTGAATGTTGTGTTCTTTATCTGTTGTTTATTTATTTTACTGTTTCTATCTATTTGTAAAGTGTCCTTTGAAAGGCACTTAAATAAATAAATAAAATTTATTTTTATTATTATTAATACAACATAGTTATGTCAAATTGCATGAAAATATGTAATATTTCTTAAAACTGCTACATTTAGTTCAATATTGACATTTGACCATCCAAAATAAGTTTTCATGTTTACTTTGGAGTAGAGTAAAGATGAAAGATTTTTTTTTAATTCTCATGCTTTTTTAAAAAAAGGACATATTTAAAAAAGATCGAGGATTTAAAACATATTTGTTTAATTTTAATGACCTCTCACGGCCCACCTGCAGCACCACGACGGCCCACCAGGGGGCCGCGGCCCACACTTTGGGAATCACTGTTCTATTATTTTATAGTTTTATCCTATAAGTTTATTATTAAACTTCACAGAATTAAAACCAAACATTTTAATCAAAGCTGACTCCAAAGTTAACATTTATTTAGCAGCAAACTTTGAACTGAAATGAAAGAAAACTAACTGAAGTGGGTTTTCTACCCCCCCCCCCCCCCCCCCCCCCCCCCCCCCCCCCCCCCCCCCCCCCCCCCCCCCCCCCCATTTTGGTTTACTTAGAGTGTAATTTCTGTTAAAATATATCCACTGTTAAAAACACTCCTTTATTATCTAACAGCAGTGAAAATGTGTTGAACTACATCTGCAGAATATTTCCTTTCCCCCCGTTTTATATCCAGCCTGATTAGGGAGGTAATTAAGTCATTACAGGAAAATAAGTGATAACGTTGACTGACAGGAAGAAAAACGTGACGATAGGAAACGATAAAAAACATGGAGGCAGAATAAGGGACAGAGGAAAGAAAAGTGAATTAAAACCATTAAAGCTACACAGCAGATTAACGGGCCTCAGAGCAGCTGATTGACAAAGGAGCTGATTAACTTTGATCATTTAATCCCTCACAGACAAACACTTAAAGATTCCTAATCCAGTTCCTGAGAACAAGTTCAAGTCCTCGTTGGTTTGTTTAGTTGCAGCTGCGTCTAATCTGACAAATCTAACGCCGTTTAGGACGTCGGACCGGGTTACTAATGTACCTTTAGTTGTACCAGGCATTAAAATGAACAAGGAACTGAAGAAAACAAGGTGGTCTAATCTTTTTTTCCATGACTGTATGTTTGTAGGGGGACGCAATGAGCTTCATAAAATAAATAAATTAATAATAATATTAGCATCACAAAGTTCCTATTGTGCTGCTTTAAATGATTTATCGTTAAAAAAGAGACATGTCTGTGAAATCCTTTGATTAATATACCACAGCAGTAACAGCTCTTTTTCTCAGGTTGGACAGCCAGACTCATCGAATCGGTCCATGTTCTCCTGGTTCTGGTCCATGTTCCCCTGGTTCTGGTCCTCTGCTGATCTGATGAGTCTGGAACCAGACTCATCGGATCGGGCCCTGTTCTCCTGGTTCTGGTCCATGTTCCTCTGGTTCTGGTCCATGTTCCCCTGGTTCTGGTCCATGTTCCACTGGTTCTGGTCCATGTTCCACTGTTCTGGTCCATGTTCTGGTTTGGTCCATGTTCCCCTGGTTCTGGTCCATGTTCTCCTGGTTCTGGTCCATGTTCTCCTGGTTCTGGTCCTGTTGTAGCCCATCTACTCCAGGGTTCCAGCATCCAGAGATGCTGTTCTGCAGACCTTGTTTCAGTTCCTGTTGCCTCTCTATCGTCTCCAACCAGTCTGCTCCGTCTCCTCTCTGACGTCAACGAGACATTTGTCCACACAGCTGTTGGCAACAGTTATTCTGTTATTCTGATGCTGGTTTACACGGCTACGAGCCAAAATGCACTAAGTTGCTGCCATGTGATTGGCTGATTAAGATGCAAGAAGAAGAAAGAGATGGAAACATAAAAAACATTTCCATTTTGCAAACTCAGGAACACAATTCAACAGTATCAAACAATGAGAGTGAATGGATTAATGTATCTAAAAATGGATGATGGATGGATGGATGGATGGATGGATGGATGGATGGATGGATGGATGGATGGATGGATGGATGGATGGATGGATGGATGGATGATGGATGGATGGATGGATGGATGGATGGATGGATGGATGGATGGATGGATGGATGGATGGATGGATGGATGGATGGATGGATGGATGGATGGATGGATGGATGGATGGGACGGACGGATGGGATGGATGGATGGATGATGGAATGGATGGATGGATGGATGGATGGATGGATGGATGGATGGATGGATGGATGGATGGATGGATGGATGGATGGAATGGATGGATGAATGGATGAATGGATGGATGGATGGATGGATGGATGGATGGATGGATGGATGGATGGATGGATGGATGGATGGGATGGATGGATGGATGGATGGGATGGATGGATGGATGGATGGATGGATGGATGGATGGATGGATGGATGGATGATGGATGGATGGATGGATGGATGGATGGATGGATGGATGGATGGATGGATGGATGGATGGATGGATGGATGGATGGATGGATGGATGGATGGATGGATGGATGGATGGATGGATGGATGGATGGATGGATGGATGGATGGATGGATGGATGGATGGATGGATGGATGATGGATGGATGGATGGATGGATGGATGGATGGATGGATGGATGGATGATGGATGGATGGATGGATGGATGGATGGATGGATGGATGGCAGTAACAACAGGATGATGGCAGAGGATGAATGGAGGGAAAGAAGGAATTTGTCCTCTGAGGTAAGGAGGGGACACTGAGGAGGACAGGAGATGCAGAGACGGAGAGACGGATGGAGAGAGACGAGTGTGACTGCTGGTGGATGAAAAGCAGCTGCAGAGTGTCTCACACACACACACACACACACGCACACACACACACACACACGCACACACACACGCACACACACGCACACACACACACACGCACACACACACACACCGTCTGGCAGTTACTGCACTCATTCATCTGCAGCTGAGCCTCCTCCAGCCTGGAGTGTAAGTGTGTGTGTGTGTGTGAGTGTGAGTGTGTGTGTCTGAGTGTGTGTGTGTGTGTGTGTTTCTGCCAGACGTTCACACACATCAGATCTGAAAAGAAAAAAAAAAGAAAAACCCAAAGATATCAATTTCTGTTTTCCACTAATGATTAAGACACGATTAGATCTAATCAACCCACTAACGATCACCAAACTTGATTTCCTGACATTAATTACCAAAGACAAGATTTCTATGACAACTGGCAAAAATATGGAATAGAGGATTTCTGATGTTAATTGTATACCAACGAAAATTGATTAGCACTTAACCCTTTAGGAGTTTTTTCAAGAAGATATACAATTTTGATATCAAGATTTCAAAAGGCTATAACTTGAAAGCAGTTTGAAATGGGAGTGAAATTATTCATCTAATTTGCATATTATGACATCACAAGGTGGCGGCCATATTGGAAAATGTTCCATTTTGATATCAAGGTTTCAAAAGGCTATAACGTTAAAGTAGTTTGAGATAAAGTCATACTGTAAATGAGAAATATCTTCAGTATGAACCAAAATTTGGAATGGAAGTAGATTTGTCATCTCATTTGATTATTGTGACATCACAAACCTGCCCAGTAGTCCTCAATTTCAGATTTTTCCTGCAGCCCCATGAACAATGAAAGCTTTCATTTCAGCGACAATCACATCATAAAGTCATGAAATCTGGAGTACAATTTCAATATTTCCCTTTTAAAGACCTGGTGGCCATATCTGATTGTTTCATTGGTGATGAGGCTCCAGAATTCATCGTTTGGAAAAGAGATGAAATCAATGGGCTCAGAATTATTCAGATCGTCTCCATAGTAACCAGCAGACTCATCAAAGTTTAGGCTCCACTTTCGATACTCTCCCTCTTCTCTCAAGAACGCCCAGCCACCATCATCATCATCATCATCATCATTATCATCATCATCATCATCATCATCATCATCATTATCATGATTTCCGGTGTGCCGTTAGCGGTGTTTTTTCCCGCGTTGCCAGGACAACCGCGGTTGTTTTCATCCCCGCTACATTTCTCCATATTTGCGGTGTTATGAGCCCCCCTGACATCTCGACCTGATTGGCGTTTTCAGAAAGCTTCAACCCCGGTCACGCTGAGGTGATGTTTCTGATATACCATGTTCTGGTGGCGGACTCGCCGTCACTACTAATGTCAGTTTCGTCTTCATTGGACAACTGCAAGATAAAACTTCACTGATTAGCCTCTGGCTAATCGGAGTTAGCCAGAACCTGACAAAGTACTTCGAGGACGGTAAAACCGACCTCTTGACATCATGAAACAAATGAAAAAACACTCTTTCGCTTTGTTCTGCTGTCGCTACGTTTAGCACTACTACCACTGCTGCGCCGCCGCGTCTCTGCGCCGGAGGATGTTTTACAAACTTTGAATAGCGCCACCTCCAAAAATGGTTCTCAGATTACAGGCGCACATGTCCGCCATCTCCTGGTGAAAAGAAGTAACAAGATTCGGCTTCACATTTATAGATACAACCTGTTATAGTCAGCAATGCTGCTCGTCGCAATATTGCAACTTTGGCGCTTAAAGGGTTAAGACTGTTTACTGGGATCAATGGAAGCGCGATGTATCATTAAATGTTACTTTAATACTTTAATAAAAAATTGTTTTGCCTTCTGGATGCTGCAGCGTGTCTGTGTGGGGATGAACACCGACCCTGAAGGTGCCACGTTGCTACAAGTGAGATAAATATGGACAGATGATTGACCCAAATGTCAAAGTCGGGCTGAATATGTTGATCTGGTGACACGGGTCAGGATTTAAAACTCTTTTACCTGTCAGTTATAACCGGATACATGTTTCTGCCTCCATTCAAGTATACTGGTGATATACTGGTGAAAACAACTGTGAATGACAGACAGCTCCACGACCAGCTGCTAGAGTTACCAACAAACCCACCAGCCTGGACAGACGTCCTCCTGCACTTAGAAACCCTCTGCTGACATGATGACGAGGCGTCAGACTGACAATGAAATACTGCGTGGGGGGGGGGGGGGGGTTAGCAGCGGTGAGGAGACAAATCAGTGCATCAGTGATCTTTCACACTTTTCTTGACAAGCGGTTAAAGTGTAAAACGAAGATATTTCATCAAAAACAACAAGCTTTTATTTTTAGAAGGAGCGATGCACGATAACTGTTTTTTAAAACCGAGACCAATAACTTTCAGCTCCTAAAGGCCGATACCGATAACACACACATATACCTAAGATCATTACATCAATACTATGAACAAAATCCAAAAATAGTTTGGACTTTTTATATGAACAGATATTTATTTTTCCAATGAAAAACTATTGTCAAGCCTTTCAAACATTTTCGTAAAGCTATCAAACAAACCAAAGGATTTTGGCTTGTGGTTCCATTTAAATTAATACCTTTAATTAAAGTAAATGAGGTTCAGTAGTTTTTATTTTTTGATCTCATGGAAGCTTTAGATGAGAGGAATGAGGGAGAGGAGAGAGACTGCTGCTGGCTTGCACACGTTAGCATTAGCTTCCGTTAGCGCGATTTCAAAACTCCATGGAAGCGATTGTTATGTTGTAGGTGGCTGATCAGGTTTTACGTATTAAAGCTTGTGCTTCCCTCCTCGTAGAATTCACTCGGAGGATTCGTCACAAATAACCACCAAACTATCTTCTTCTGAAACTTTAACCAAGTTCCACGCCGCCATGCCGCCATGTTGTTGTGATCAGCGCTGTGCTGCAGGCTGCATCAAGGTGGAACGTAAATTCCTCCGTTCCCTCGTTTGCTAGTCGTTCTTTCAGCCTTTTCTATTTTTTCTTTTTTATGTGTAACATGTGGGAAAATACTGCGAATATCAATTCAAGTCAGCAACTACTAAAATCATGACGAGTTAACGAGTTGTTTTCTGGCATGAGGGGGTATTCTTGATTTTCCTTATTGAGTAATCGTTTTTTTTCTGATTATGCCGACGTCACTTGAACATAACATTCACTGCAGGTCATTCAAGGCTCAGAGGGAGCGAGACACTGCTGTGTTGACAGAAATATAAATGTTATCGGGGATATTCGTCGTGATATCGGAGTTATCGGGATTACGTCATCATTTCCTGTTATCGGCCCGATAGTTATCGTGCACCCCTATTTAGAAGCTTAAAAAAACCAACCCATCCTTTTCAGTATTCAGACTAAGTCATATTTTGACGATGAAGGAGCATTCGATCCGAAGCTAAGTGTCTCAGTGATGCGACTGGACGGAGGAAACAATCTGGTGGCCTGTCTGGATAAATAACTAAGAATATGTCGCTATCTGTTTACAATCTAGAAGTAAGTTTTCTGGCTTGTCCCTTTGTGCATCACCATGTTCTGCGTATCGATCTGGCATCGGTTCTTACATCAGACGTCCCTTCCTGATACGATCCTCCACATTTATCCAGCGGCAGGACGGAGAGAGCTGAAACTCCAAATAACCTGGTTAATCTAAATGTAAAGAGAATGAATCGTTCGTGTTTGGATTCCTCAAAACACTGTAGAAAGCAAAGTCATTTAGCGCCTCGAACCCCTAAATACTGAATAACAAATCAAAAGGAGAAGAAAGTGGCAGAGAGATTTGCATTACACGTGCTAAAGTACAGAAAATGTATGTATAATTCATCTACTACAACTGATAAAATTAAGTTTTAAAAGGCAGCAGCCCCTCTGGAAGAAACACTTGACAACTGAAAGCGTGAAATACACCACATCTGATAATAGATGGGGGGGGGGGGGCAGGTTTAAGCTTCCTGTACGTGGCAGATAAATGGCAGCCTGTCAACCATCAAAGCTCCGACTGAACCCAGACTCAGAGCTGCTGGACCGTTGAAAATGGACTTTAAACAACTGCTTAATAAATAAAACAAAACAGAAGGAGCTCTAGTTTACTGAATTAATCTAAAGGAAAATTAGACGGTTACCTTTGTCAGTCAAACTACGTTCTTACTAAAAGCTTCACTGCAACGGTCAGGATTGTTCATGACTTTGATGAAGATGATTGTTCTCTCTGACCTCCACGTTTATTTCAGAGGAACAACTACACAACCGGAAGGCAAATTATCTCAGATGAAGATGGAAAATGTCAGCGCCTTTTCTTCCTGGAGTGAAACAGTTTGATAAAGTGGACGATTCTTATGAAGCTGATTGTGATGCAGATGAGCGGAGCGGTCCAAAGATCTGGCTGCCCACCAACAAACCCACACATGGTGATGAAAAGCATTTCTACACCTGAAACTTTGATTAAGAGCCAAAACAACCTTCTGTCTAATCAGTAAACTAACCTAGAACGCTATTAAAGAACATGTCTTTGTTCTAGAGCGCAGAGAGGATGTCCCTTCCTAACAGTCATGCCTGCCGCCTTCTCATCCAGATAATGTGCCTCAATCCAAGGTGACGACATCACCTCTGACAAATCTGGCACTTCCTGCCAGATTAATTTCTGCAGACTATCCCTTTAAGTGCCTCCACCCCGCGACATTAATCCAGAATTGAATAAAGAAATGGCATCTTCAACAAAAAAATACAGGATGACAAGCACAGCCATCAGTAAAAATAAAGGCTATTTATGTGCTAGCGAGAGGACTCGTGTCCCCCAAAAGTCCCACAAATCACCGACGTCCTTCGGCGGAGAAGAAAACATTGACGGTTTATTATTAAAGGATCCAAGTGGCTCTTTGGTTTCGAGCCGAACGTCATTGTTTGGAGTTGAGAATGTTTAAATGTGCTGTTAAAGTGCCGTCGCCTCCGTCAGCTGCTCCGTCAAAGTCAACGGCCCAAACAGAGTCAAGATTTCAGACTTCTGCCGCCTCCGAGGACCTCCGAGTTACAAATGACGTGACTTTACTACGATTTAACTTTGGAGCCAACAACATTTACAGAAACAGGTTGACGGTCAGTGAAGTAACTTCTGAACTTCGCTGTAGATATCACTTTACCAACAACTCGGCTAAAAGGGCCAAAGTTTGGGGAAAAGCTATTTGAAAATTAGATACCGTATTTTCTGGACTATAAAGCGCACCTGAATATAAGCCGCACTGGTTCTGGGCGATATGACGATACATATCGTAAGGACGATAGAAAAGTGTGTATTCTATCGTTTCTGTCGTTTCTAACCTAATTTTATCAATTATTACAGCAAATATGTAATTAAATAACCTGCAACGATAAATTTGATAGAATCATATCTACTTCTACAAAGTAGCCTTTTATGTTTGCACTTTTATTCATGGTTAATGCCTTAAACAGAGTTCTCTTCAACCCTGATGTTTACTTTAGACACTTTATATTGGTTTGCAAACTTTGCACTACAAGGTTACAGATTTCAGAAAGTTGAAAAATAATTTGTGTTTATTTTTTATAGCTGAACTTCAGTGCAAAAATGTGTTTTTCCTCTCAGAAACTGTTGTGCACTTTAAAAAAATGTGAAAGCTACTGTACCTCTGTACCTACCTGTTTTTGCTGCACTAAAATGTATGTTTGTGACAGTTCAGCTAAATGTCCTTTCAAAATAAAGTTGAAAAGTAAGCAAACTTTTCAGAGAATAACTGAAAACATACTTTATTATGGTATATCGTGATATATATCGTTATCGTGATATAAAATAGTCCATATCGTGATATATGATTTTTTTCCATATCGCCCAGCAGTAAAAGGGAATATTTCACACTTGAAGTCATTTTGGTTTTTGCCGTTTTGGTTCACCAGTAAACTTATTTTTTTGTGTTGGCATTCTGTGATATTCTATTCTACTATCTCCGATTCAAACTGCACGATCTTTTCATTCAATAAATTTGAGAAGTTGGAAATTTTCCCGTTTTTGCTGCACTAAAATGTATGTTTGTGACAGTTCAGCTAAATGTCCTTTCAAAATAAAGTTGAAAAGTAAGCAATGAAAAATTTTGGTCAAATTTTTAGAGAATAACTGAAAACATACTTTTTTATGGTATATCGTGATATATATCGTTATCGTGATATAAAATAGTCCATATCGTGATATATGATTTTTTTCCATATCACCCAGCACTAGGTCAGACACACCTGGAATAATCAGTTTGTCCAATAATAACAGGTATTGATGCTCATTAAAATGAATGTAGCGTAGCATAGCCAACATAGGCTACTGAACAAAAACAGAATAGCCTTTAACTACTGGGTTTGTTTTTTGGTTTTTGTACTTCCCGCTAGAGCGCCCCCTGAGGGCTGAAGATAAATTCATAGAAAAGCTGCATCTCTGTATAAACCTCGTGGTTTAAAGCGCGGGACAAAAGTAGCGGCTTATAGTCCGGAAAATACGGTATTTGGTTTGTTTGGGTTTTACAGCAACTGTCTATTTAAGAAAGACAAGTTCCATTTCTTATGGGGAAGAAAAAGAAAGAAATCCCAATCTAAGGACTCGTTGCATATACAGTCATGGAAAAAATGATTAGACCACCATTTTTTCTTCACTTTCTTGTTCATTTTAATACCTGGTACCACTAAACGTCATCATGTGACTAAAACAGACAGAAAAGAAAACACTGAATGCATAAAAGCAGTGTTTTTGGCAGTACAACACCATAGCTATTGATGTAAAAACTTAAGTGATTTAGGTTATAATCAAGAAAACCATGGAAAATGGTAAGATATCAGCTCTTAAATAAAACTCTTATGAGCAATCTTTGTGGTTATCTTTATGTTTGTCCAAACAAATGTACCTTTAGTTGTACCAGGCGTTAAAATGAACAAGAAACTGAAGAAAACAAGGATGGTCTAATCATTTTTTCCATGACTGTAAATGAAGCCATCAGAGGAAACTTTACATTAATTAACCGATATTTGGCATTTAACATTTTCAGGCGATGGAGCTGGAAATGACCCTTTTTTTTTTAATTGTCCTGCGCAGTCTGGTATCCAATGCTTATTCTGTTTGGCGTGAGCAATTAGCTTTTATTGCTTTCAAAAGTGAAAGCATTAGCAAATGGGGGGCAGAAAAATCAATTTGGGTAACGCAGTAATAAAAAAAAAATAGCGCTGGTTATAATGCTTAACATAATGGACGACCATAACTGGCAACATGCGTAAATTATTCAAAAAGGCTTCAGACGAGTGAGGTACTTCCTCTCCGGCTCGCTGCTGGATCAGGAGGGACTTTTATGATCCGGTATTTACTGGCTCGCTGGGAGAACGGATCAGAACCACTTCAGGTCACGCTCTGTGACGTCCTAAGAGTCTGATCCTAAACGGAGCAGTTTTCAATATTTAAACCAGCCTGGAATGAAATAATCAATATTCAAGAGTTCTGGTAGACGAACCAGAACCCAACCTGTGTGGGTAAATGGATTCACATTTAACGCTTCAACTGCTGCAGAAATTTAATAAACTTGCTCTGCTGAAAAATCAATTCTGTGCAAAAAAAAAAACTGATATCAATGAACTTAGATTGTGATAATGTTTGAGGTTTACGCTGAAGAGTTTATGTGTTTAACTCAAACCTTCAGCGGCGGGAAAATGAAGCGTAACGAAGTTAAATCTGTGAAGAGGCGGCTGAAATCAGGAGAGATAAGACGTCACGTCTTTCTGAAAATGTATCTGCAGCAACATCAAAGAGACAAAACGGGACTCTTCTTCTATCCGTCGCACATCTTTTCAGTCATTCTTCTCTTCTGCACCCCCCCCCCACCCCCTCCCCCTACGCTGAGTATCCTCCCTTTATCCCCCAAAATAAGACTGAAGGCAGCATTCACAGGCCAGAGCCCTGAGATATCACCTGTCTGAGCAGGTGTGTCTCCTCCAGACCTTCCTGTAGAGGAAGACACACCTGCTCAGACAGGTGTGTCTTCCTCCAGACCTTCCTGGAGAGGAAGACACACCTGTCTGGGCAGGTGTGTCTTCCTCCAGACCTTCCTGGAGATGAAGACACACCTGTCTGAGCAGGTGTGTCTTCCTCCAGTCCTTCCTGGAGAGGAAGACACACCTGTCTGGGCAGGTGTGTCTCCTCCGGACCTTCCTGGAGAGGAAGACACACCTGTCTGAGCAGGTGTGTCTTCCTCCAGACCTTCCTGGAGAGGGAGACACACCTGTCTGAGCAGGTGTGTCTCCTCCAGACCTTCCTGGAGAGGAAGACACACCTGTCTGAGCAGGTATGTCTTCCTCCAGACCTTCCTGGAGAGGAAGACACACCTGTCTGGGCAGGTGTGTCTCCTCCAGACCTTCCTGGAGAGGAAGACACACCTGTCTGGGCACGTGTCTTCAGCAGCTGTCCTCTCCAGACTTCCTGGAGAGAAAGACACACCTGTCTGGGCAGCTGTGTCTCCTCCAGTCCTTCCTGGAGAGGAAGACACACCTGTCTGGGCACGTGTGTCTCCTCCAGACCTTCCTGGAGAGGAAGACACACCTGTCTGAGCAGGTGTGTCTCCTCCAGACCTTCCTGGAGAGAAAGACACACCTGTCTGGGCAGGTGTGTCTCCTCCAGACCTTCCTGGAGAGGGAGACCTTTCCAGAAGCTTCAATGATTCATCGCAGCATCAGTGTTGCATCTCCAGTCCAGTCTTTTGTCCAGGTGGACACCAAAGTATTAAGACTCCTCTACCACCTCCACTAACCCCAACCCTCCCCCCACCACGCAACTAAATTGTCCAGCAGGTCTCTGTCCTCAGTCTCTGGTCCAGCAGGTCTCTGTCCTCAGTCTCTGGTCCAGCAGGTCTCTGTCCTCAGTCTCTGGTCCAGCAGGTTTCTGTCCTCAGTCTCTGACTGGTTCTGGAGGTCTGAGGTGTCCAGAGTGAAGATCAGTGGTCCGAGTCCAGTCCCCTGTGGTTCTCCTGAGCTGCTGACCACCTGCTCAGACTCTTAACCATCGAGTCTCTCCAGCTGGATGGAGTTAAATATTCTGGAGAAACTGAAGATCCTCACAGAGCTGCTGCTTCATCCAGGTGACTGCAGGTCACCTGGATGTATGATAGCAGGTGTATGATGGCGTCTTCAACTCCAACCCCACAACGATCAGAAAACTGCAGCGGGTCCTGGAAGGAGCTCGTCTCCTTATTCAGGTGGACCAATAAAAGTCTCTCCAGGACCTTCATGATGTTAACAGGTCTGTAGTCGTTGGGAGAAGATGGATGAGATCTTTTTGGTCTTTTTGGTTCTCCGTCTTAAACCGACACTCATATACAACACATTTCACGTAACACGGCTCTTTTTCTTTAGTGTTTAACAGATCTTCTCTCTGTTTCCAGACTGCTGGTCAACTATTAGAGGTTTAACTATGTGAACCCTGGAGAATAAACTGAATATACAGCCAGAACACAGTCGGTAGCAACAGCGTCAACTTTAACTGCTGGAGCGAACTGGAGCAGAAACACTAAACTGAGCTGAGTACCGTCGGCCTGAAACTAAAGTTAAACTATTAAATATTAAAAAAAATAAAAAAAAAGGCTGGTGCAGACTCATCCAGGTCAAAGCAACTCTCAAAGGTTTGAATCAAGACAACTGGAGTTTCAATAACTTATAAAGCTGCTTAAAAATATAAAGTTTCAAAGTTTAGTTTAGAAAAAAGTGTAGTTTTGAGTTGTTATCCATTTCCTTTAAAAACACATTTATTTATTATTTATCATTTTCACCTTTAAAGTTTTGTTGCATATGTTTACAATGTCTCCTTTCATGCTTTAAGACTGAGGCCATTGCTTTTTCTTAAACTTCACTTTTTTGTATTAATTATTAAACAATATGGTCCAATTGTAGCTACATAGATATTTCTTTAACTGCATAAACGTGTCCCTACGTCCCGTTCATTTACTCAGCTAAATGATCGTAGGGGACAGATGTCCATCGTGTCTCTGAGGCTCTGAACTCACCTTCAGCACCAACAGGTGTCCGATTTAAACTCAGATTTAATTTAATGGTCGACAACTGAAGTTTTTGTTGCTGAAAGCCTGAACACACACAAGGTTTATTAATATGAAAACAGCCAATCAGTGTCTCTAACATAGAAACCTAACCCTTTAAGCACCAAAGTCACAAATTCAGTTAGTTTTAATTCGTTTTTAGAGCAGTTTTGCTAGTTTTTATTCGTCTTTGTTTTGAAATACTTAGTTTTAGTTTAGTTTTTATTAGTTTCAGTGTTAGTTTTAGTTTTATTTTGTAAATTAGGGTTGTAATTTTGGTTGGAGTGAAGCACTGAACGTTTTGAAGGCTATCGAATCACATAGTCGTGTTTACATTCTGGTCTCAATAAACATATTTATCAATGCGTCTTCCCGCTTGTGGTGTTCCTGCGTATTTACTGACCAGCAGCTATCTGGTCTCCATGGAAACAGTCCATTATAGTTGCTGTTTTCTCCCGTTCCTTCCCAACGCTGACTGGCCTGCAGCTGTAGCTTCTCTTTCCAGGGGGCTAGCTTAGGCTAGCTTATCCAGCTAGTCTTGGTTAGCCTTCTTTCCAGGGGGCTAGCTTAGGCTAGCTTATCCAGGTAGTCTTGGTTAGCCTTCTTTCCAGGAGGCTAGCTTAGGCTAGCTTATCCAGCTAGTCTTGGTTAGCCTTCTTTCCAGGAGGCTAGCTTAGGCTAGCTTATCCAGCTAGTCTTGGTTAGCAGTATTCCACACATTGTATCACCTGCTTCTACAACAAGACACTTATTTTTATCGTTAACACAGTCAAAGTCAAAGAAATCCCAAATAGGACTGAGACGCTTTCTCCCAACTTTAGCCGCAGCATCACTGATGATTACTTTTTGTTGTTGTACGTAGAAGCGAAGTTAATAGATTTCAAATGTTTATGAGGAAAAAAAAACAAATATGAAAACAAAGGACGTTCTTGATATTATAGTTAATTTTAGTTCGTTTTATAAACTTATAATAGAGTTTCAGGTAGTAATCGTTTTTTAAAAAACTTGTTTTTATTTTATTTCAATTAACGAAAATGTTTTTTTCAATTCTAGTTTTCGTTATTTCGTTCGTTTTCGTTAACTATAATAACCTTGAAGAGCACTACGAGTTGATCCGACAGTTTGATTAGCCCGTTGGGTATCAGAAAGACAAAGGTTTGACAAATGCTAAACCCACTAGCAGTCTTTACTTTTGAATGATGATTTCTGGGACCTGAACAGAAAAGCTCACCAGTTCTTAGACGGCTAAAACTAAAAACCAAAACCTGAGTCCAGATCTCATGAATGTGCTGTTCTTCATAACGAGAGAAACCACTCTGAAAAACTACAAACAGGCAGATCTGGAGACTATTGGATGAAGAGGTACTGATCTACTACACGTTACTGTTAGTTTACTTCCTGCTGATTTGCTAGTTTATTTATTTAGAGGATGAGATGACAAAAAGACCAAAAAATAAATATTTTCATAGTTCAGTTTTACTGAAAGTTGTTAACGTGATGTCACAATAGTGCTGGGCGATATGGAAAAAAATCATATATCACGATATGGACTATTTTATATCACGATAACGATATATATCACGATATACCATAATAAAGTATGTTTTCAGCTATTCTCTGAAAAGTTTGACAAAAATTTCATTGCTTACTTTTCAACTTTATTTTGAAAGGACATTTAGCTGAACTGTCACAAACATACATTTTAGTGCAGCAAAAACAGGTAGGTACAGAGGTACAGTAGCTTTCACATTTTTTTAAAGTGCACAACAGTTTCTGAGAGGAAAAACACATTTTTGCACTGAAGTTCAGCTATAAAAAATAAACACAAATTATTTTTCAACTTTCTGAAATCTGTAACCTTGTAGTGCAAAGTTTGCAAACCAATATAAAGTGTCTAAAGTAAACATCAGGGTTGAAGAGAACTCTGTTTAAGGCATTAACCATGAATAAAAGTGCAAACATAAAAGGCTACTTTGTAGAAGTAGATATGATTCTATCAAATTTATCGTTGCAGGTTATTTAATTACATATTTGCTGTAATAATTGATAAAATGAGGATAGAAACGATAGAAACGACAGAAGAGAAATGGCAAGATACACACTTTTAGATTGTCCCCACGATATGTATCGTCATATCGCCCAGCACTATGTCACAATATGCAAAATAGACGAGTACAATTACTCCCATCACAGACTTTGGGTCATACTGAATATTTTCCTCATTTAAAAACATGCCTTTATCTGTAACTACTTTCATAAAATCAAAATTGAACTTTTTCTTTAAAAAACTGCTGACCAAAGGGTTAAGAATTAAAAAAAAAATCAGGCCTTAAACATTTACAACAGCCCCAACATGATCAACCTCCTCCATCTGTATGAAGAAGCCCAGTAGCAGGAACATACATGTGCAGATAAACACGCATGTCTGCCTCTGCAGATCACACGCTGTCGGCCTGTTTCTGAGCATCCTGGTCATGAAGCTGCTCCGTAGCGGCGCAGCGAGCGGCGGCGTGATGCTCAATGACTTTTCAAACGGGTTTATGCAGCTGGACAGCGTGCTGGTCTGTCACAAAGACTCACGCTCAACAGATAAAAGCAGAAGAGACGCTGAGGCGGGAACGACAGGCTCCTCCCAGAAACATCCGGACCGAACCACAGAATCCAGCAGAATCAGACCCAAACTTCAACGGATATTCACCCTCCACATCAGTCCTGGTTTAAATATGCGCCTCGATACCAATTTGTTTTTAAGTCCTGCAGCTTTTACAACTCAAACAGTGAAACTTTAGTTTCCTGTTGGTGTTTTTCAGAGCAACGTGGCCCCACAGTTAATGTTTTCTAAGACGTGTTCAACTGAAACTTGAGCAACTCCGTACTAAAAAATTATCTGAACGTGACGGAAGTTTGTGTATTTAGGATGGCGAGTATAAACATCTGGTGCACAGCTGCATCATGTCAGATCAGTGCGAGTGTTTTATATGGATGTAACCATATAGAAAATCTGATATCTAGATTATAGTGACAGAAATATCAAGGTTTAACATGTCATCGTAGTTTTCTTAATTGCTGTATAAATGTCCAAAATGCACATACATTAAAATTATTTTTAAAAGATTTTATTTTAAAATGAACAAAATAAATTACAGGTACAAAGCTTATTTGTCTGCTACAAGTCTAAATGAACGTTTAACAACCATAGTAGGTATATATATATATATATATATATATATATAAAAGGGCTGATTAAAATTTTTAATCGCGATTAATCGCATGATTTCCCTGATTAATCACAATTAAATTAAACATAATTAAATTTTTTTCTACTATATATATTTGTTCCTCTACTGTTTATATATATATTGTTTATATATTGTTTATTTTTGTTTTTTCTGTATATTGAGCTGTGGTAACGCACAAATTTCCCCGTCGTGGGATCAATAAAGTTCTATCTTATCTTATCTTATCTTATCTTATCTTAATTGCATTGTATACACAAAATCGAATAATGAATTCAACAGTAGTGTAAAATCCACTTTTATTTAAATGTTCTGCTGCCATATGAACTAAAGTGTCATAACATTTGTTGTTTTAACACTTTTAACATCAGCACTTGTCAGTAACACATATTTAGTGTAAATCTCATCTTAAAACATGTAAAATAAAATAAAGCTTATTGTCACTGCCAGGGCATTAATGTCATCCTGTTTTTATATAAAAAAAAAAAAAGTCAACAAACAAATTCCAACAAAATGATTGTGTCTCAGCACAATCAGAACATTAAAACATTAATTTCTGAGGTAACAGCAGAAACTTTTAACGCACCTCAAATGCAGCTTTCAAAGCCTTAAATGATGAAGTCCTGAGCTGAGGTCACCTGTGACAGGTGACAGTTAGCAACTACTGACAGTCAGTCCTGTCTGAAGATTATCATCAGCCACCAAGGACGAAACTTCATTTATGACAGCGTTGACCAAAAACAGATTTGTATGACATGCGTGAAACAATAGCCGCTGTTGTCTGAGGACGACGTTGATCAAACGTTGATTCATCTAAAACGCTGACGACGGCGTTTTAGTCCCTCGACATTCACATCAACAGAGTACTTTAGGAAATTGCACTCAGCTACATATTATTAATGCCCGAGATGGTTTGCTCAAAGCTGCCAAAACAAGAAACAAATGTCCACAAGAGAATAAAACCTCCAGCCACACACACACACACACACACACATGCACACACACACACAGAACCACAGTTTCAGCTGTAACCTCCGTTCATGAACAGCTGCAGCTGTTTCAGTCTAAATCTTGACTGGATGAACTGATTGTGTTCCAGCTCACTGAGCAAACATCTTGTGAGCAAACAGCAAGTAGAAGATCTTTCTTATTATAAAAAGAAAGAAAAAAAATCAGCAAACATATGAGAGCCTAAAGGCGATTTCATGATCTGAAAACGGATGCATTTTATTAATGTGAGCAGTAAACATGATGAGAAGCTTGTGCAGGTGCAGAGACTCGTTTCATATATGGGTCATGTGGGTTCTGTGTGTTCACACTCAGATTAAAAATGGGACGTGAATGGGATCGTTATGAGTGTATAATTCTGGTTAGGAATGCACGATTCTACACTAACTATCGGGCCGATAACAGGAAATTATGACATCATCCCGATAAGTCCGATATCACGACGAATAGCCCCGATAACATTTATATTTCTGTCAACACAGCAGTGTCTCGCTCCCTCTGAGCCTTGAATGACCAGCAGTGAATGTTATGTTCAAGTGACATCGGTATAGTCAGAAAAACTATTTGGTAGTTGCTGACTTGAATTCATATTCGCAGTATTTCCCCTCATGTTACACATAAAAAAAGAAAATATAGAAAAGGCTGAAAGAACGACTAGCAAACGAGGGAACGTGGGAATTTACGTTACACCTTGAATGCAGCATTGTGGAACAGAGTGGAAAAAAAAATGGCGGCGATGGTGTAGAACTCTGTTAAAGTTTCAGAAGAAGATAGTTCGCTGGTTATTTGTGACAAATGCTCCAAGCGAAGGAGGGAAAAATATCACAAGCTTTAATACGTAAAACCTGATCAGCCACCTGAAACATAACCATCACTTCCATGGAGGTTTGAAATCACGCTAACGTGAGCTAACGTGAGCTAACGTGAGCAAGCCAGCAGGAAGTCAACCCCTCCCCTCTCCATCATCTCTCTCATCTAAAGCTTTCATTAAAAAAAAAAAAAAAAAAAAACACTAACTCTAATTTACTTTAATTAAAGGCATTCGTTTGAATTGAACCACAAGCAAGAATCCTTTAAACATAATTGTTTTGTTACTATTTAGTGCACTTTTTCAGTTTATTTACACAGACAAGTCTAACTTGGTCACTTGTGCATTATTTTTTTATTGTCATTTAGGAATGAATTTTTTCAGTTAGTAATTCTGATGCATGTATTTCCATCAGTTCAAGGAGCCTTTATTTTTTATATCAGTCAGTAATGAACCTTATTTAAGTTAATGTGAGATATCAAATAGGTTTGTTTGATAGCTTTATGAAAATGTTTGAGAGGCTTGACAATAGTTTTTCATTGGAAAAAATAAATATCTGTTCATTTAAAGAGTCAAAACTATTTTTGGTTTTGTTCGTAGTATTGATGTAATGATCTTAGGTATATGTGTGTGTTATTGGTTATCGGTATTGATTTAAATAAACAGTTATCGTGCATCCCTAGTTCAGGTGCTGGTAGTTTACCTGTGCAACGACAGAGTCAGTGATAATAAACAGTGTGTGTCTATGTGTGTGTGTGTGTGTGTATAATATCCAGAGGAGTGACATCACTGATTAAATAAACGAGCGTCGCTGTGAAACGAGCTGATGAACTCCCGACCAGGCAGAGGTGGTTTCAACTCATCTCAGGACGCTGACGACGGCTGGAAACGTTTCCCGCCTTCAAGCGCGTGGGTGAGCGCCAGAGCTGTGACGAGCAGCTGACCTCAACTGCATCACAACACCACCGACACACTTCCACAGAGCAGATTGTTCTGGACACGAACAGGCTCCGGATAATTCAAGGCGACAGCGAGGCGGCAGCGACGGGAAGTCTGGGAGAGCCGGATCAAAGCTGGGGAGGATTTCAGACGCAGCGTAGAGACTTTTCTCAGAAAGAATCAGCTGTCATTGTTGCTTATACTGCAGCAGACGAGGCCTGTAGAGCGGTTAAAGATAAAACTGAGGTCCACGAGGAGGTTGACTGCTATATCTAAACGTAGAAGCAGTGAGCTTCATCGCTGGAACCCTCCCTCAGCTTCACAAACAACTGTGCGCTTTAATGTAGCTAATCTGGGATTTTACCTGCTGATTCTGATTTCAACGAAGCTTCTGTTTTGTAGCAAAACAAGCTACTGTAAACGTTAACTTAACTGTGTAGAACAGGGATTCCCAAAGTGGGGTGCGTGCACCCCCAGGGGTGCGCAAGCTGCCTCTAGGGGGTGCGCGAGATGAAAAATGTAATGGCGGTCTGATAATTTGTTTGGTTTCACACAATAAAGATGTGTAAATAAACATTTCCGTTGTAAAATTTAAATCAAAAACTGTAATTTTAATGAATAAATAAATGCAGGCTATTCAAAATGCACGTCATCTTAAAGTGAAGCGTAGAAGAAGAAGTTATATTCTTCTATAGTTATATTCTTCTTCAAGCTAGGTGCATTTGCACCTAGCTTGTGGCCTCTACTTTAATTATTCTCGCAAATATGCTCAATTGGCTGAAATCAGGGAAAATATCTTTATTGGAACTTTATTGGAATAGAATTAAATTACTGGCGTTCAAATTTTATTTCCATAACCTGTGTTATGATGACGGGTAGTGTTAGTTCCACGGTTCCACTTGCTGCAATTTTTGTTCAATGTTCAAAATATTCTAACATTTTCCTCAACTTATCTGCTTTCTGCCACTGAGTCTGAGCGTGTCATCCATCCTCTTTGCTCTTAAAAGTGGAAGCCTGCGCATAACTTTGTTTCATTATATTGGAACTGTGTTACAGTGTTTCAGTTTAATTTAAATGCGAGAGCGCATTGTTGTGATTGTGATTATTGTGTTATATGTGTGTTCTGGTCATTTTAGCATGAATAAACATGGCGACTTTAATATGGCTATAATAAAGCTTGTTGCTTTTTTTTAAGGGGTGGGGGATCGGGGGTGCGTCAACTCGGTTGAGACATAGAAGGGGGTGCGCGGCTAAAAAAGTTTGGGAAACGCTGCTGTAGAACAACAGTTCTGTTTTTAGCCTGTTGGCTTCATAACTCTGAGCGTGCTCAGCACAGTGGGCCGTTTTAACTGCTGGATTGATTGTATTTTAACCTGAATTCTTTTATAAACTGCCCTCTTCACTCTCCTTCCATGCACAGACTGAAAATATTGAGCGATATTGTTACCAACAACAGCCCACATGACTCCCAGGTGAGGTGTTTCAGGCATGTCCACCTGGGAGAAGACCACGGGGAAGGCCCAGGACCCGCTGGAGAGATTAAGGGCCCGATCTTCCACCAAACCTCCTAAAGCCGCTATTAAGGGATAGCAGGTAGGGGGACGGGCGTTCTTTCACCTCCCTAAACCCACGACCCTACCTGCGCTAACCGCTTTATTATGCACACATTATCCATAGGAGTAACCAATCAGTGCATCAGTAGCCATTGCCTTTAAGAGCAGGTTGCGCTACCCGCTATAAGCAATCTTCCGCCAAACCTCCTAAAGCCGCTATTAAGGGATAGCAGGTAGCAGGAGAGGCGTTCCCCCGTAAAAAATGCAATCTTCCACCTCCCTAAACGCATGATCTTACCTGCGCTAACCGCTATATTATTGCATGTATTATCCATAGGAGTGGTTAGGGCGTTCCACCTGTTTACCAATCAGTGCGTCAGCAGGTTGCGCTACCCGCTATTAGCAATCTTCCGCTTCCCTAAAGCCGCTACCCGCTAACCGCTATGGAGCGTTTTAATCCAGATCAGAGCAGCTCTCACGGGCAGCTCGTCTGGGACTCTGCTGTAGAGCTTCCTCCTCCTCCTCCCTCCTCCTCCTCTGCACTGATATATACATAACCAGCTCTAACTCATGTGGAGAAAATGATTTAATCATTTCTTTTAATACTCCAAGAAGTTCCAACAAACTGCTCAGAAAAAAAATAGAGCCAGTGAGCTTCCAGGAAAGCATTTCTTAACTAGAAATGGTCAGGCCACCCGCTACGTGCTATCCTAAACCCGCGATCGCAAGATACCAAGTTTCGGAAAGCGCAATGACACGCCCATTGCCGCGGCTACAATGTGAGTAAGGGAGTCGGCAACGCGGGTAGCGGCTTTAGGGAAGCGGAAGATTGGATTAGCGGTTAGCAGAGGTTCTTAAACCCACAATTTGAAGTTAGCGGGTAGCGTTAGCGGTGTACGATCGGGGCCTGGGAGCTCCTCAGGGTTCTCCCAGAGGAGCTGGTGGAGGCGACTGGGAGAGGGGGGTCTGCCCCCCCGACCCGACTCCGGACCAAGCGGGAGCTCATGGATGGATGGATGAAAAGATAACTCAACTTTATTGAACTCTTTGCAACTATCCCCAACATTTAGCTCCGCCCTTTTTACCTCCATCAGTACCTCCATCAGTAATTGGCTCGTTAATCTTGTCAGACTTGTTACTTAAACAGTTCATCATCAATGGTTCATGCATCAAAACGTCATTTATTTGAATATATTCTCAGCGTCGCCATGTTTGGCCTGGATGTTAATATCACACACCACATTTCTGGGGTGGATTTTAAAAGCGTGAGAAGAATAGAGGACAGGACAAGAAAATGACTAATTAGCTTATCTGCTGTCATTTCTAGAGATTGATCAAAGGTTGTGTGGAAATAACTATGTAAACCGGCGCATGTAAGGAGCTATATTCTAACACCACTAACTGGTGATTTCCTGCAGTTAGACTGTTAAATATTTTATGGACTATAACAGACTGTGAATGGTGTTTTAGGATGACCTTCATAATCGTTTTAATCATCTGTCCATGAGGTCCTGCTTATTTTAACATTTTAAGTATCACGTCTCCAGACACATCGAACCCGGTCATTGATCCCGTTCACTGCAGCAAAGACGTTTGATTTCTGTCTCAGTGCACACCATCATGAACCCACATATTACCTGGCGACGGCGCCGGCGGCGGCGCCACTGCAGGCGCCCAGGAAGTGGTGCTTCAGCAAACGCTACACCTCCTTAAACGTGTCTATTCATAGACTCCATTTTACGTAGTTATTTCTGGAGACGTTAATGTACAAGTCACAACATATGAATATCATCAGGGAGTTCATGAAGAGTTTATGAAGTAGTTGAGTGTAGAGATGATTTTAAAAGACCCGTCTTTGCTCTTTTAATCAGCTCACTAGAAAGAAAACTGTTTGATTACTTTACTCATTAATGGAATAAGAACTGGTAGATTTTTTTTTAATGTTAGTTGCAGCCCAGTTCCCTGGTCGGTATGCTTTGATTAGAACAGTGGTTCTCAACTGGTGGGTCCCGACCCAAAAGTGGGTCGCAGACCCGCTTTCAGTGGGTCGTGGGCCTTTGTCTGGGGAAGGAAATGCTAAAAAAAAACAAAAAAAGCGTGTCATTCATCCTCCTTAACAGTAGATGGCGATAATGTCCTGTAATGTGAGTTGACACCCGCCAGTTGACACCATAGAAGAAGACCTGCAAAGTTTGTTTCCATATGTTGAGCAGGTGAAACACAGATACAACGAAGAATATATGAGATATGGATTTTCTTTTTTAAAGACAAAAGTCAGTGATGGTTATTTAGCTAAAACTACAGTCATGGAAAAAATGATTAGACCACCATTTTTTCTTCACTTTCTTGTTCATTTTAATACCTGGTACCACTAAACGTCATCATGTGACTAAAACAGACAGAAAGAAAAACACTGAATGCATAAAAGCAGTGTTTTTGGCAGTACAAACGCCATAGCTATTGATGTAAAAACTTAAGTGATTTAGGTTATAATCAAGAAAACCATGGAAAATGGTAAGATATCAGCTCTTAAATAAAACTCTTATGAGCAATCTTTGTGGTTATCGTTATGTTTGTCCAAACAAATGTACCTTTAGTTGTACCAGGCATTAAAATGAACAAGAAACTGAAGAAAACAAGGGTGGTCTAATAATTTTTTCCACGAATGTATATATTTGAGTTCTTTTTGAAACTACTGCTCAGTGGTTGCACTTTTTTATTCCAGGCTGAAGTTACAGAAGTGAAGTGTTTTGGATTTAATTAAAATGCAGCTAATTGAGCATCAAAGGGAATATTTCCCACTTGAAGTCATTTTGGTTTTTTGCCATTTTGGTTTTTGCCATTTTGGTTCACCAATAAACTTATTTTTTTGTGATATACTATTTTACTATCTTGATTCTACTATTCCTTGATTTGGGTCTCGGCATGTCATTAAGGGTGATGGTGGGTCCTGAAGCCAGACCAGTTGAGAACCACTGGAATACACTACACCTGAGTAACGACACCTGAGTAACGAGGAGGGACGGGAGTCGACACCTGGAACGACACCTGTAACGACACCTGAGCCACCTGGTAACGACACCTGCGACACCTGGGTAACGACACCTGTGACCCCTGTAACGGTGAGCTGGAACGTTGAACCTGAGCTGCTTAACGCAGGAACGAACCGATAACATCACATGATCCACCTGCATCAGAAGAATCTGATCATTCAGTGATTGATCATTAAGTAAATCCTAAGTGGTGCGACGTTCTAAAAGAAGCCCGATACGGGAGATCCGAGGCAAAAAATGTTTACTGCTGGTTCAAAATTTGTAAAACAAATGAGCAGGGCATCACGTCATATACCGCGGCATCTTTTTATAATGAATAACCAGGTCATAAAAGATAAATGAGCGGTTATCACCAAGCTTCAGGTCATCATTAATTTAACATTTATTAATGAAGCTTCTGTTCTGAGTCACGACGGCTCTTTGACTTTCATCATTCAATGGACGTTAAGATGCTGAAGCTTGACACCGTTTTAGTTCCAGAATCGATCGTCTCCAGAGTCCAAATTAATGAGTTTTCCTTTCAAATACGCTCATTTAAAAAAAAAAAAAGCAGTGTATTCCCTGTATGCGGTTGGTAGCACTAGGTTTTTATTTAAATAAAATAAATGGAAACAGTTTTTCTGTTCACGCACTTGAAGATTCGTGTAAATGTGTGTAAATATAAAAGCTTGTTTATCTGCAGCTGCCAGTCAGAGACGTAATTAATGACGGGAGAAACTGGAAAAGGCCGACGCTGATCTGCAACCGTCGCAGGAACCAGACGAGCAGCAGAAACGTGTCTTTTACAGAAAACAGTGTCATAAACAACTCGCCGAAACACTGAAACCGTTCAAGACTCACTGAGCGCTGGACTGAAGAAGTTAGAAGCAGAGTGAAACCACAGCAGCTACCCATCATGCATCTGTGATGTATGCGCAGACCGTCTCTATGGGAGTAAAGTTAGGATCTTTACTGGCGCGTTGCACGTGTGCATCATACTCGATGTGATTAAAAATTGCTTGGATGATCGATGTGTCGGTTGCCCTAAGTAGCTCGCTACTTCCTGGGAGGAGGTTTGTGACATTAATCACAGTTTTGTGCTCCATTAAACGGTCCGGGCCTGAAGAGCTCCCACATCCTCTCTGACCAATAAAACGACCGACCAATGAACGTTTCAAACTAATCGTCGTATACGGCTTTGATATACACTTCGCTTGTCCAGTTATGATACTTATACACCAGCCGGCTGCAGGAACTCATAAATGAGACGACTATGTGTTATGTCATGGGCGAGGCTAGCCCTTTTTTAGGGGTGCTTCAACACCCCAAAAACCTGCAGTAAGAAATGTTGTTATTCTAAAATTTTAGTTCGCATTTGACAGGCTTAGAAAATGTCCAAAACTCACTCCATAGTTTGTGGTTTAAGTTTATATTTTAAGAATAAGAATTGAAAATGACCCCGTCTAATGGTATCGTCCTCTTCTCACTAACGTTACCGTTCACCAGTTAGCATGTTAGCTCAGTTAGCATTTCAAATGTCATTGAAATTTTCAAATATTTGCTGTTTTCCAGTCAGTTTTTTTCCCAAAAGTATTATGCTCTTCTCTCATAAATGTCATAATGATTATCCAAAATTATTTTTCAATAAACTTTTTTTTGGTTTTGTGTGAAAAAAGATGGGGTTGTGGGTTGTGGTGGGGCTCAGCACCCCTAAAGCTCTGACCCTAGGATCGCCCCTGTGTTATGTTATCATATATAAAGGTCATATAATGCTTTTATTAATGTAATACGTTAGGTCAGCCGTTCCTAAACTTTAGAATACCAAGGCCCAATTTAAAATGTGGAAAAATCTCTGCGGCCCACTAGAACCTTTAATCACAACTGTGATCAACATCCAGGACCAGGAACCATGATCTGATATTAATGTGAGGGGTCAGCAAATAAGGTGACACTTGTCATATTAAGTTGAGATAACAGTAGAATAACACTTAACTGGGTTGTTTTATTACTTCTCAATTTTTTTTTTAAATCATGTCATGAATATTTTACAGTAATTAAAAACATATTCAAAAAAGATCGAGGATTTAAAACACATTTGTTTAATTTTAATGACCTCTCACGGCCCACCTGCAGTACCACAACGGCCCACCAGGGGGCCGCTGCCCACACTTTGGGAATCACTGTGTTCGGTCAGAGACATTTAGCGTCATGCTGAATGTGCTTGTTGGTTTTCTATTATTAATTAGATATCTTTTATTCAACCCAACTCTATTTAACCTGAGGGAATTCTTTTAGGAATATTTGAGGGCACCAAATCAGCATTTTTCAATAAATAAAGTTTATTACATATATTGTTGGTGCTTTCTACATTTTTGCAGTTGCTCTTAACTTCGGGAGCACCAGCGCTACCAAAGTAAAAAGGTTTATGTGGAGCCCTGACAGTCAGTTCTGGTTACTGTCAGAACCTTTTATAATGAGTCTGTAACGCACCATTTCACTACCAACATGGTGAAATCATTCAAGGTCTCCTTTTGGATCGGCCGGGTCCAGAAACCTGCCCAGAACCTGTTCTGTTTCACACATCACACCTGTCTGAATGCGCTGACGTCATCCTTTGCCAGACTGAATTTGGGGTCATGTCGACTGCGTTGGCGCCATCAAAAGTTGGTGTTTTCAACTTTTCCCGCTTCAACGCATGCTTCAGCCACCTACACAGCTAAAGCGAGCCGCTGAAGTCGCACATTGAGGTGGGACTAATTCAAAGCACGATTCCAATTCTGTTTCGATTCTTTCTTCAAAACGATTCTCGATTCCGATTCTTTGATGTGTAGATCAACAGATCGCGACTTATCTAACAGTAGAATTTTTTCATAAAAAAAAAAACCGACACATTTACACAGGAAACAGGCCATTTTTATTCTTCCACATGCTAGCATGCACATATGCACACACAGAATTCACTTACAGCCTAAATGTTAAACAACTTACAGTTGGCAGTTGGCCTCCAAAATACATTTTACCCAACAAAAAACTAAATCAACAGTTTTTGTTTATGAAGACGACCATATCTGCTCTTTCAGAAACAGACAAAAACATAACCTCCTTGGTGGAGGTAAAAATTGTTTGTTTACCTGGTTGCTGGGTTACGCTCATACAGACAAGGGGCCCTCCTAGCCAATGGGATGCCAGGAAGATGCTAGCTGATAGCCAATGGCAGAGCAGCTCAGACACACTGCTTTCAAACCGAAATACAAAGCCGACAAATATGTTTACGTTCAGTAAACTCTGGGAGCTGTGAATTAAATACGCTACACTCGTTTATTTTTGTGATGTCATGCAGGTGAAGGTGTTTTGCCATATTAGTCGTGCTCCCTCCTTTGACAGTAACACGCTTCCCGCAGGTGTTTCACTGCGCCAGGTAGCCGTCATTTCCTGGACTGAAATGCAGCCAAACTTCAGAGCGGCGTCTCTTGGGATCCAGGTTGTGGCGAGTGAAGTCCCGTCGGCGAAGGACGTGACGTCGCTACTAGCGCGGAGTTGAGTAACATCAACAAACTAGTGTAGTAAATAAAAAAAATTTAAAAAATTAGCGCGGACATTTAGGAACCTAAAAAAGGAATCGAAATTCAAAAATCTTCTAAATGATTCCAGAACCGGATGTTAGGAACCGATTCCTACTGGGAATCGTTTTTCGGTGCCCAACCATAATAGATAAACTCTAAATGTCTGACAAGACCAAGTAAAAGTAACTGGACTCTACATCAACGGTCTGATGTCACATCCGTTGTTGATTCTTGTTTCAACTCTCTAAACCTGTAAAGACGAACCAGTGCAAAGCCACCTGTTCCATGTCTCAACTAGGAATAGCAGCTCCGTTTAAAGCAAAATACTGGAGCCAAGGGTGGAATAAAAAAAAAAAAAAATCATGGTAACAAAGGTTTTTGCACATGCACGCAGAAAAGCAGGAGTACAGTGCACGTCGCTGTTGATGTCAGCCGGAGAGCGACATGGAAACACTGCAGGGCCTGGAAGGAGATCAATTTCTGTTTTTTTATCTTGAAGGCAAAAGACTGAATCAAAGTTCATCCATCCAAAAATAAAACAAACAGAAAAACAAACCTTGATACTGCCGGCCCCTCCATTAGTCATGTGATGCCCTGCGGAGTTTCTCCAAAAGCTGAAAAATAACTTCCATTTCTCCCTGAGCAGCGAATCGCCACGTCGCTGACATAAATCCTTCCTCCTTCAGCAGAAACTCAGATTCAGAGTAAGTGGAGGCGACCTGCTAACGCGTAGACGTTAGCTGCATACAGACGACAAGACAGAGCGGTTACACTGATGGGGGGGGGGGGGGGGGGGGGGGGGGGGGGGGGGGGGGGGGGGGGGGGGGGGGGGGGGGGGGGGGGGGGGGTACACATGTACCCAACCTCAAACTGCATCTTCAGTGTGGAAAACAAACTGTGGACTTACGTCAAAACACGTGAGTGAGTGCATATTAGGGATGGAACTGTTACCGGTATTACGGTAAAGCGCGGTAAAATTATACGTGATAACGATTACCGTTTATGTTTGACTTCATCTCATTATCGCGGTCGATTACCAGGATATTTAATATCAGCCTCATTCAAGTCTGCGAGTGACTCGTGACTGTGTCTCGCGTGAATTTGTAGGTTGTAACATCGGCATCGTAACGTTAGCATGGAGGAAAGTGGTGTTAGCACACAGGACATTTACCAACCCACAAAATTAGGAAATCCAAGGTTTGGGCATATTTTTTTATTTTATTTTTTTTAATAATCCAGAGGGACAACTGGTGGAGGACAGTTATCTGTCTGCAGAGCACTTGTTTACATTTTATTGTAATTTGCAGAAGCAACTTGAAGGAGCTAAGGCTAATGCTTCAAGCTACTGAGATGTTTGACCAAGACTAACCTGGTCGACGCGCTTCGCTAACTCGCATTTCATAAACGTTACCGTTGCGTGTTGATCTAAAAAATGAAAAAAATGACCGGAACGATGTTATTTTGATGCAGTTAAAATAATAATTTATTCCATTAACTGATCCGATAACCATAACGCCGGCAGTTAGCGCCACAGCGCTAACAGCTAACCAATAACAGGCAGCTACCTTTATACCTGACCCTCAGGTACCCTCAGGGTTAGGGTTTAGGTTTGGGGGTTGGGGGTTAGGGGTTTAGGGGTTGGGGTTGGGGGGTTTTAGGGGGTTAGGGTTAGGGTTAGGGGTTTAGGGGTTTAGGGGTTAGGGTTTGGGGTTAGGGTTAGGGTTGGGGGTTGGGGGTTAGGGTTGGGGTTGGAGGTTAGGGTTTAGGGGTTGGGGGTTGGGGGTTAGGGTTAGGGTTAGGGTTAGGGGTTTAGGGGTTAGGGTTGGGTTGGGTTAGGGTTGGTTTTTGGGGGTTTAGGGGTTTAGGGTTGGGGTTAGGGGTTTAGGGTTAATGTAGCGGCTTGTTAAAGACAGAACTATCCCAGCTGTGAGCTCTTCACCAACCAGCCTGCAGAATGACGTATCTCTTCAAAGTCACCTTTACAGGTTTAAAGCCAAGTCTTGTTTTATTTTATCTCATGCATTTGTTGCGTTTCATGTAACTTACTTTGTATGATTAAAAATTGGTCGGATGATGTATGAGTGACCTAAAAATCCTGTATTAACGGTCCCTCCCTTTACACGGAGAGGTTGTTATGCAAACAATATCATTTTTTAGGATACCACAGCTAAGAGGATCTAACCGATGACATGGAAGGATGAACTCATATAAATATAAACCTTTATTTTATTTTTTCAATTAAAAAAGTAAAAGGAAATAACGTTCTATGGTTTTCCATTAGTGGATGTCACCACTTTATTAATTTTCACAGGCACCAGGTTATTGTAAAATTAATTCATAACTTGAAAACTTTAAATTAACTGCGACAGGTTTAGTGCAGCTGAAGCTGTTAAAAATGAATACAACATGCACTCAGGGCCTCACGATAAAGTCAAAACATATAAATTCATAAAAAGTGAAATGAAACTTTTTCCATGCTTTTTTTTTTTTTTTTTACAAAGAAGGTAAAATAAAAAGAAACTAAAGGCATTAAGGGGGGGTAAGCCCACAAATTCAGTGGTCTGATGTCCAACACTAAACCAAGTCAGTAGCTATTCTCAGAACTTTATAAATTAAAGATATCAGCATGAATAAAACATTAGCAGTAGTCAATTAAGGGATCCCCGTAATCATAGGAGGTCCAAATATAGTTTCAGCTTCTGCTGAGGAATCTTCTGAAAACTGCCATGTAACCAACTTAGAGATCCAAATTAATGTCCACATGTTGCTTTTTTTTTCTTCAGCAATTTTTTAACTGTCCCCCATGAGGACTAACTTTGAATGTAATTAAAACTTTAAATAAAAAAAGAAGCCATTTTTAATAAAAGCCATCAAATCAAACATTAAAGAAAAGAAAATCTTAAAAATGGTTTCCTACATTTCTCGGTTTCTAATGTCACAGCCGTAGTAGATCGATACTGTATCAATAAATGACAAGGTGTGCACGATAATTATCGACCCGATAACTATCAGGCCGATAACAGGAAATGATGACATCATCCCGATAAGTCCAATATCACGACGAATAGCCCCCATAACATTTATATTTTTGTCAACACAGCAGTGTCTCGCTCCCTCTGAGTCTTGAATAACCAGCAGTGAATGTTATGTTCAAGTGACGTCGGAATAATCAGAAAAACGATTACTCAATCAGGAAAATCAAGAATACCCTTTCATGCCAGAAAACAACTCGTTAACTCGGTCATAATTTTAGAAGTTGCTGACTTTAATTGATATTCGCAGTATTTTCCCTCATGTTACACATAAAAAAGAAAAAAATAGAAAAGGCTGAAATAACGACTAGCAAACGAGGGAACGGAGGAATTTACGTTACACCTTGAATGCAGCCTGCAGCACAGCGCTGATCACAACAAACATGGCGGCGTGGAACTTGGTTAAAGTTTCAGAAGAAGATAGTTTGGTGGTTATTTGTGACGAATCCTCCGAGTGAATTCTACGAGGAGGGAAGCACAAGCTTTAATACGTAAAAACTGATCAGCCACCTACAACATAACAATCACTTCCATGGAGTTTTGAAATCACGCTAACGTGAGCTAACGGAAGCTAATGCTAACATGCGTAAGCCAGCAGCAGTCTCCCCTCTAAAGCTTCCATGAGATAAAAAACAATAAAATCACTGAACCTCATTTACTTTAATTAAAGGTATTAATTTAAATGGAACCACAAGCCAAAATCCTTTAAATGTTAATCTTTTTCAGTTAGTAATTCTGATGCATGTATTTCCATCAGTTCAAGGAGCCTTTATTTTTTATATCAGTCAGTAATGAACCTTATTTAAGTTAATGTGAGATATCAAATAGGTTTGTTTGATAGCTTTAAGAAAATGTTTGAGAGGCTTGACAATAGTTTTTCATTGGAAAAAATAAATATCTGTTAATTTAAAGAGTCCAAACTGTTTTTTGGTTTTGTTCATAGTATTAATGTAATGATCTTAGGTATATGTGTGTTATCGGTATCGGTATCGGTTATCTGTTATTGGTACCAGTTATCATGCATTCCTACTCTAAATGGTCTTTTCCTCACTTGCAGATGTTTCATTTAAGAGACGTTCTCTCTTACATGAGAAACATCTGGATCCAAAGGTTATTAACATGGAAGTATAACATCAACAGAAAGGTCAGATCTGTTCACCAGCAGCTAAAGTCTTTAAACAGCTGTGAAATTAATTTTGTGCATGTATCTAAATTTATAGGTCAGTTAACAGGTGACACCTGGCCGACTGTGTTGCTCCCCCCCCCCCCCCCCCCCCCCCCCCCCCGAAACTGTTGTCATATCAACCGCCAACGAGGACGGCGTCGTGCTGTTTCAGTCATTTCACCTCCTGCAGACAACATCTTCACCTGTTTCTATTTCAGGGAACCAGTCGTTATCAATTACAGGACAAGCAGGAAGCTCGTAGATGAGGAAGAGGAGGGCGGACGGATGGCAGCCGTACATAGAAGTACATAAATGTCTCGTTCAACATTCACAGAGGTTAAACCATCATTTCCTTCACATCATCTCTCCGATGAGGAAGAAAAAAGAAAAATCTCTCTGAACTTTGTCCAAAGTTCTCTGGGCTACGATCGCCAAGGTTTCCTCAACCTAATTGGATTACTCTTTGATTCTTTAGAGAGTAGAACTTTAAGGTTTCCGGGGAAGGATAAAACTTCAAAAGGCACATATCGCAGTTTAAATCACAGCGTCTTAAAGGCCGTTAAGAGACACCCGATGGAGTTACAAGAGGAGGGCAGTCGAGACGACTTATTCAGCATTTCTGCGCGTTACAGTTCAGCTGTCTAGAGATAAAATCACTGCTCACTGCCTGGAAAGAGGAAGTAAAACAAGTATTCATACAAGAGAAACTTTCAAAAGGAAACTGTGATGAAAGAAAGTACTATAGTCGTGACAACTCATTTAAAACTGAAAATCAAAATATAAAAAGAGAAAACAAGGAAACTAAACATGGAAGGGTTCCAGACGACCAAGAGCTAACAGCGCTAACCACGCTAACACAGCAAAACAGATTATTCAGCGTGGTTTGAGTGTTTCACAGCACATTTGTCAGTCCCACAGTGACTCAGCACATATGACTGATCTACTGGTGGAGCTGGTTTTTTATTTTACCACCTTCAACGCTCTGGAGGACGACGGAAAACACTGGAAGACCATCAGAGCTGCACAGAAGCAGAACAGGTAAACAGGTAATGAATTACTTCAAATGAGTTTGTTACGTTTGTGTTTTCCAGCAGGTGTTAATGACGTTTGTGCAGATCCTGGCCAATAAGTCATCACATCTAGACCATAATAGTCTGTTCTCAGGTGTGGAAACGTCTTTCATTTCAACATTTTTCCGTCTAAGCAGACCTTAAGTGTGCAAAAAAAAAAAAACAGCGAGAACATTGATTTGCTGGAGTGAGAATAAAGTGACAGACTGCATGTAGCCATCTTTTTTCTCCTCTGCTGGCAAACTGGAAAATATGCGAGCTGACAGGCGCTAATGGAAAAGTCCGGAGGTGATCTAAAAATCTAGTGATTTTGCTGAATTCACTCCATCCGCGTCCTCCAGCTCTGTCGATCTATCGGCTACAGTAAACCACATGTAACACACCTTTTACACATGTCCTACATCTGGAGTCCTCATTACTAAATATTATCGAATTAAATCAATGTTTTTTCATCCATAAAGAGAAATTCTCAGAGGGAGGTGTGGCTGAAATCAGCAGGTAACACAGGTGAGCTTTCTCTGACAGCAGGGATGAAACTCACATTCAACAGGTTCAGATCAGGGTGCAGAGATGCTCCTCAACAGTAAGATTACCCATCAGCCCCTCCTCCTTTACTCTGACTACTCTGTCACCTCATACACGCTTTAATCTAGACAGAGATGTGTTGTGTTCTGGAGACAACGACCGCTCTAATTAACCCTGATGATACAGGTTACGTTCATCTACCCCCCCATCCCCCCATCCCCCCATCCCACCTCTTCTGTGAAAGAAAATAGCAATGAATACTTGAAGGTATTTCTCATTTTAGCAGAGCATTTAACACGAAAGGCAAAATGGAAACAACCATCGGTGCAGAAATAAGGTGGTAAAACAGGCAGAGACAGCTGAGCATCAATTAGCTTGAACACTAAACTTCAGGTTCAGGTTCAGTTTTGGGATCAAAAAGTGAGATCACCTATCAGAGTTAAAAGGTCCACGATAACTATCGGGCCGATAACTATCGGGCCGATAACAGGAAATTATGACGTCATCCCGATAACTCCGATATCACGACGAATAGGCCCGATAACATTTATATTTCTGTCAACACAGCAGTGTCTCGCTCCCTCTGAGCCTTGAATGACCGGCAGTGAATGTTATGTTCAGGTAACGTCGGCATAATTAGAAAAACAAATTCTCAGTAAGGAAAACAACTCGTTAACTCGGTCATAATTTTAGTAGTTGCTGACTTGAATTGATATTTGCAGTATTTTCACACATGTTACACATAAAAATAGAAAAAAATAGAAAAGGCTGAAAGAACGACTAGCAAACGAGGGAACGTGGGAATTTACGTTACACCTTGAATGCAGCCTGCAGCACAGCGCTGATCACAACAAACATGGCGGCGTGGAACTTGGTTAAAGTTTCAGAAGAAGATAGTTTGGTGGTTATTTGTGACGAATCCTCCGAGTGAATTCTACGAGGAGGGAAGCACAAGCTTTAATACGTAAAACCTGATCAGCCACCTACAACATAACAATCACTTCCATGGAGTTTTGAAATCACGCTAACGTGAGCTAACGGAAGCTAATGCTAACGTGCGCAAGCCAGCAGCAGTCTCTCCTCTCCATCATCTCTCTCATCTAAAGCTTCCATGAAATAAAAAAAAACAAATAAATCATTGAACCTTATTTACTTTAAAGGTATTAATTTAAATGGAACCACAAGTCAAAATCCTTTAAAGTTAAATCCTTTTCAATTTGTAATTTTGATGCATGTTTTTTCATCAGTTCAAGGAGCCTTTACTTTTTATAAATTGGTCATCATGGTAATCAAAATATAGGCACCTAAACTGGAAGCCAAATGTTCACATGACAAGTGAATGTTTGTACATGTGAATATTCTGGTTCTGACCCTGTAGAGGCCAAAGACCAATCAGATGAAGCATCTTGTTACAGCAGATGTGTGCGAGTGGGTTTAGTGCTCCAGGCTGCTTTAATGCATGACTTGACCTCTGCAGTCGATCCACTTGCCTGACAGTAGAACAAAGGGCCCAACATATCTATCCCTAAAATCAGGATGTGTACCACAGGTTTATAAAGCCACAATAAATTAAACCTTACTCAAAAAAAAAAAAAAACCCGTCTGTCGACCCAGACATTTCAGTTATTTATAATCCAATCTCCCATTTACATCTATAACTCTGGAAAAAGTAGTTGAAGCGAGCGAGGAGACCACCTGTATAGAAATGATCTATTTGAAGTTTTTTAGCCTTTCACCCTCATTCAAGTCTGTTAGCAACTTACGACTGTGTCTCGCGTGAGCATGTAGTTTATAACATCGGCATCTTTTTTTTAAGAATCCAGAGGGACAACTGGTGGAGGACAGTTATCTGTCTGCAGCACACTTGTTTACATTTTATTGTAATTCGTAGAAGCAACTTGAAGGAGCTAAGGCTAATGCTTCAAGCTACTGAGATGTTTGACCAAGAGTAACCTGGTCGACGCGCTTCGCTAACTCACATTTCGTAAACGTTACCGTTGCGTGTTGATCTAAAAATGACCAGAACGATGTTCTTCTGATGCAGTTAAAATATTAATTTATTCCATTAACTGATCCGACAACCATAACGCTGGCAGTTAGCGCCACAGCGCTAACAGCTAACCAATAACAGGCAGCTACCTTTATACCTGACCCTCAGGTAACAACACAGCGACACCCACAGACACACAGAGTGAACTACAATTCAGAACAACATATTTGGCTCCTTTACAACTGTTTCTTTATTTATACTTTTATACGTATTTAAGGTTCAGCTTAAAGTCCAAAGTTTATTTCATTTGAACTTCACTATAATTTTTGTTCCTGATAATTGTTTGCATATTTTGACCCACTATGGTTGTTAAAGTGTTTTATTTAAATTTGCAGCAGACAAATAAGCTTTGTTCCTGTTATTTATTTTGTTCATTTAAAATAAAACCTCTTTCTGTGCCAGTTGTTTCTCCGTTTAATGTGAAAGTTTCACTTTGATAACATTTTGGCTTCTGATGTTTTAGTCTGATAAGAAAATCACAGGATTTTCTGAAATTATATAAATGTATGTGTTTTTTGAACATTTGTACAGCAATTAAGAATATCGCGATAATATCGTAAACCGTGATAATTTGGTCACGGTTATTGAGATATCAGATTTTCTTTATCGTTACATCCCTACGCTGCTCTAGACAAATAAAGCTGAACTAAATATCACGTGAACAATCCTCTCATGCATAAAAGCTAATTTCTAACTTTCCATTGGCTGTGCACGTCGCGCCTCCAGAGAAATAAAGCTGGTAGAGATTGACAGCAGTATCACTGACCTCCAGAAAGCAACACCTCTGCTTTTAAGCTCCAACAGCCGTTTCTATGGCTACGGACACATTACTGCATGTGTCGTGGCCTCTCTGCAACCTCCATTTCCTGACAGATTACTCTACATACATTTAGACTCTGGGGTCAAATGAATGCTAATGCTTTCACCCAACCTCCAGTAAACGACTCCATGAACGCGACTGTAAGTTTAAGTACCGTGAACTGGAAAAACAGTAATTATTAATGAAAACAAACCCACCAGCTTTACAGAGGTTGGACCAAGCATGAACTTTACCATACAGAGGAATAAATATGCTAACACCTGGGAATTAACCGGTTATCTGCATTCAATTGACACGATCTTCAAAGTCACTGAAGACGTATGAAAAGAAGCTGATCTGCATGAGGCTGGAAAGATACAAGTGCTATGTTGCTATTGTCAGAAGCTTAGCGATACGTTAGCATGGCGGCACGTATAAACCACCATCATCCAACCACGTCACTGATGGAAACTACATTAACTGAAGACAAGTTCTCTTAAACTAAAATCAGATACTAACGTTTCACCAAGTAGACCCAACATATGCACCTTTTTATCGTACTTTTATTTAACTGCGTATATTACTTTTTTCTTAAATCAGTTTTTTAAAAGTTTAAGAGAAGTTTAAATTCTTTGCTTTAAAAGTGTTCATATTTTTATGCAGATGTCATCCCTGAATGATTTTTTTTTTTGCAAATTTAAAATGACATTGATTTTGTTAAAACATACTGAGACATTTGATCTATTGAATTCTGTTCCTTCCTTTAAGTGCTTTTATTTAAAATGTAAATTAAAATATTATATACCTCATACAGTATTCTCACTTACATGGAGTTCATGACTAAAATAAAGTACCATATTTATTCTAACAAATGCTACCTTCCTAACAATAGCACCTCAAAATGTAAATTAATCTAATCCCACCAATTTTCCTTTTCAATTTTTTTTCCAATTAAAAATATGCCAACCTTAAAAACACATACCATTACGTACTTCCCAATGCTCAATAATTTGAATAGGTTATGAAAATATTTAGGGGTGCACGATAACTATCGGTCCGATAACAGGAAATTATGACATCATCCCGATAAGTCCGATATCACGACGAATAACCCCGATAACATTTATATTTCTGTCAACACAGCAGTGTCTCGCTCCCTCTGAGCCTTGAATAACCGACAGTAAATGTTATGTTCAAGTGACGTCAAGCATAATCAGAAAAACGATTACTCAGTAAGGAAAATCAAGAATACCCCCTCATGCCAGAAAACAACTCGTTAACTCGGTCATAATTTTAGTAGTTGCTGACTTGAATTGATATTCGCAGTATTTTCCCACATGTTACACATAAAAAAATAGAAAAAAATAGAAAAGGCTGAAAGAACGACCAGCAAACGAGGGAACGGAGGAATTTACGTTACACCTTGAATGCAGCCTGCAGCACAGCGCTGATCACAACAAACATGGCGGCGTGGAACTTGGTTAAAGTTTCAGAAGAAGATAGTTTGGTGGTTATTTGTGACGAATCCTCCGAGTGAATTCTACGAGGAGGGAAGCACAAGCTTTAATACGTAAAACCTGATCAGCCACCTACAACATAACAATCACTTCCATGGAGTTTTGAAATCACGCTAACGTGAGCTAACGGAAGCTAATGCTAACGTGCGCAAACCAGCAGCAGTCTCTCCTCTCCCTCATCTCCCTCATCTAAAGCTTCCATGATATTTAAAAAAAAAAAAAAAATCACTGAACCTCATTTACTTTAATTAAAGGTATTGTTTAAATGGAACCACAAGTCAAAATCCTTTAAATGTTAATCTTTTTCAGTTAGTAATTCTGATGCATGTATTTCCATCAGTTCAAGGAGCCTTTATTTTTTATATCAGTCAGTAATGAACCTTATTTAAGTTAATGTGAGATATCAAATAGGTTTGTTTGATAGCTTTAAGAAAATGTTTGAGAGGCTTGTCAATAGTTTTATATTGGAAAAAATAAATATCTGTTTATTTAAAGAGTCAAAACTATTCTTAAATTTTGTTCATAGTATTGATGTAATGATCTTAGGTATATGTGTGTGTTATCAGTATCAGTTTTAAAAAACAGTTATGGTGCATCCGTAAAAATATTCTTCAGTTTTATCTCTGAAGCAATGAAACATTGATTTTACTGTGAGAATAAAAAAAAAACTGATGAAATAACAGACGGGGAAAGTACAGTTTATAAATGAGGTTGTCAGTCATCACTTGTAATGATGTAACCGACTCTAATCTCTCGATTCTCAGAAAGATGTGTCTCTGAAACTCATGCAAATAAAGCGACGCTGAGGTGGGAAGAGTGTGGGAAAGTGAGTAGGAGAAAGGAAGAGAGGATGAGAGGATGAGAGGATGAGAGGATGGGAGGATGGGAGGATGGGAGGATGAGAGGAGGCTGGCTGGCTGCTCGGTCCTCTGCTTTGCTAATGAGGAGTTCATTTATACGAAGCAAAGACTCCCGGGGCGAGAGCAACACAGAAATCCGGTAGGAGGGAAAAAAAAAATTAAAATAAATAAAAGACAGAAAAGATGGATGAGAGAATCACGAAGGAGGAAGACCGCGACGAGCAGAATAATAAGATGAAGTCATGGGGCGAGAGAGCGGAAGAGTTTGAGGCCACACTCAGCTATGTAAATCATTTAATGCCATTTGCGAGTGGAAAAGTGCACGCTGCACTTTAATATGGTGTTCGTGCTTCTCCCCGCCGCTCTGAACAGATGTTTAAAGGATGTTTAATAATCCATGAGGAAGCAGCGCTGCGTTTAGCCGATACACTGTAAAGAACTCTCAGTGGAGATCTCCAAAGAGGAATGAATTTCAGTCTGGTGAAAGAGTAAACCAGCCGGCCCAGTATCTGATGAAGGATCCCAGTCACAGCGATCACGTTGTTCCAGTTCAACTGATCCGGTTAGAGACGCCTGTCGATTCAATTATGGCAGCTGTTCCCAAACTTCACAATACCAAGGCTCGATATATCGAAATGGAAACCTTTAAACGCCACTTTGACCAACATGCAAGACTAAAAATAATGAATAAAAATAAATAAAAATGACAACCCTCCACCCATAACTGCATACCGTGTATGCTTGCTGCTGTACATAGTGTTGTTTACAATTTTTTTTCTAATGTATATATTTGTTCCTCTTCTCTTTATATATATATATTGTTTATATATTGTTATTTTTGTTTTTCTGTAAATTGAGTTGTGGTAACGCACAAATTTCCCCGTCGTGGGATCAATAAAATGCTATCTATTTATCTATCTATCTAAAAGCTACATTCCAATACAATCCAATTGTTTTCCAATATAATCCAATTGTTTTTTTTATTATTATTTCTAATTATTTTTTAAGTCATGTAATAAATATTGAACAGTAATTAAAGGATTTTTTGTTTTTCTGTATATTGAGCTGTGGTAACGCACAAATTTCCCCGTCTATCTATCTATCTATTTATCTATCTATCTAAAAGCTACATTCCAATATAATCCAATTGTTTGTTTACTATTAATTCTAATTATTTTTTAAATCATGTAATAAATATTGAACGGTAATTAAAAACATTTTAAAAAAATCGAGGATTTAAACTAATTAGTTTAATTTTAATAACCTCCCACGGCCCGCCTGCAGTACCTCGACGGTCCACCAGGGGGCCGCGGCCCACACTTTGGGAATCACTGCCTTATGGATTACTTATCAATTTACTGTGTGTACAACCTCAATTTCAAAAAATTTGGGGACACTAAACAGGAAATAACAGAATACAAATAACAAAATACTTCATATACAACTCAACTTTTTTTTGTACTGCATCAAATACAAAACAAAGTGTCTCTAGGTGCTTTTCAGAGACGCAGAGCAGAACTCTTAAGAAACAGAGCATAGAAAACATCCAGAACTGACATTTAACAGTTCAATTAAAAATACAAGCTCATTTTGAATTTGATGCCAACAAAACACCTCAACAAAGTTGGTGTAACAACACACAACTAGTGAAGTAACAACACAACAGGTCAGAGACATGACTGGATACGAGTCTCTCAGAAGGATAAAATTACAAAGGTTCAGAATATGAATAATATCAAAAGAATATGTGCGCATGAGGAACGGCTAAAAAAATCAATTTTGGGTTCCTGTGATCTTCAGGCCCTCAGGCAGGACGGCAGATATGATTCTGTAATGGAAACCAGTGCACGTGCTCAGGAACCCTTCCAGAAACCAGTAACACCTCAGCTGGCCGTGTCATCCACAAATACAGTTACAGGTCTTCAAAGTTCAAAGTTCATCCATGCAGGTTCATCACAGGTGCAGGTGCTCCACCTGAGAGCAGCTGGTTCTGGATCACTAGACGTAAAACTTTCTGTTGTGACAAACTTTTTTTTCTGGGGGGTCTAAAATGTCATATTTAGCAAAACAGAGTTTTTGACAAATTACTACATTGTAAAATTTCAATTTCATGTAAATGCTACTTTTTGACTATCGTCATATTTTGTCATGAAATAAAAACAAAATTGCAACATTTTAACTCAATACAACAATTTTTTGTTGTAAAATAACATTTTCAAAATTACATCATGTCCTAAAAATCATAGGGGTGCACGATAACTATCGACCCGATAACTATCGGGCCGATAACAGGAAATTATGACGTTATCCCGATAACTCCGATATCACGACGAATAGCCACGATAACATTTATATTTCTGTCAACACAGCAGTGCCTCGCTCCCTCTGAGCCTTGAATGACCGGCAGTGAATGTTATGTTCAAGTGACGTCGGCATAATCAGAAAAACGATTACTCAATAAGGAAAATCAAGAATACCCCCTCATGCCAGAAAACAACTCGTTAACTCGGTCATAATTTTAGTAGTTGCTGACTTGAATTGATATATAAAAAAGAAAATATAGAAAAGGCTGAAAGAACGACAAACAAACAAGGGAACGGTGGAATTTACGTTACACCTTGAATGCAGCATTGTGGAACAGTGCGCTGATAAAAACAAAAACATGGCGGTGATGGTGTAGAACTTCGTTAAAGTTTCAGAGGAAGATAGTTCGCTGGTTATTTGTGACAAATGCTCCAACCGAAGGAGGGAAAAATAGCACAAGCTTTAATACGTCAAACCTGATCAGCCACCTGAAACACAACCATCACTTCCATGGAGTTTTGAAATCACGACGTGAGCTAACGTGAGCTAACGTGAGCTAACGTGAGCTAGCCAACAGCAAGTCAACCCCTCCCCTCGTCTCCTCTCCTCCCCTCGCCATCATCTCTCTCATCTAAAGCTTCCATGAGATTAAAAAAAATAAATAAACAAAACTACTAAACCTCATTTACTTTAATTAAAGTCATTCATTTGTTTGGAACCACAAGCCAAAATCCTTTAAACATCATTTCTTTGTTACTATTTAGAGCACTTTTTTAGTTTATTTACACAGGTCTAACTTGTGTCAGTACATTATGACCTGTGCATTATTTTTATTGTCATTTAGGAATTAATCTTTTTCAGTTAGTAATTCTGATGCATGTATTTCCATCAGTTCAAGGAGCCTTTATTTTTATATCAGTCAGTAATGAACCTTATTTAAGTTAATGTGAGATATCAAATAGGTTTGTTTGATAGATTTATGAAAATGTTTGAGAGGCTTGACAATAGTTTTTCATTGAAAAAAATAAATATCTGTTCATGTAAAAAGTCAAAACTGTTTTTGGTTTTGTTCATAGTATTGATGTAATGATCTCAGGTATATGTGCGTGTTATCGGTATCGGCTTTTAGGAGCTGAAAGTTATCGGTTATCGGTTTTAAAATAAGTTATAGTAAATCCCTAGACTGAATTGTTAATATTGGTACCTGAACTGTCGTGCATAAAGCCATTTCCGGGTCACGTAAACTGGACCAATTAAATATTAAAAAAACAAATTCAGTCCTGTGGCCCGTTTTTTCATTTAATATTTTTGATCAAAGTCTAAAATAGAAATATGAAAAACCAGGCATTTTTTTGTTTTTTGTGTTAGATTAAAAAACGAAAAACAAAATAAAACGGCACTTTTTTATTTTTCCATTTTTGACTGACAACTGAAAATGGAAAGAACGAATGATAGACGGATTCTCAGTTTTTGTTTTTGATTGGTTTTGTTGGAATTGTCTTCCCGACAGCGCTAATGTTGTTAGCGATTTAGCCACACTGGGCATCCAGACGCACGTCTAAAGGAAAAGAAGTAACCTGAAATCTCATCCATGGATCCGCCAAGCCAGAACATTACCTCTAGATACTAACAAAAACGCCACAAGACACAAAAGAAAAAGTTAATAAATAAAAAGTCTGTAATTTCCTTATAGAGTGCCCAGTGTTGAAAGAAGAGCAAACAAACCAAAAGGAAAGTCTTGTAACTCTGTAATCTTTGACAGGATGGATGTTGGGGACCAGGTTTAAGGTGCACTGATTTCCCAGGTCACCTGCCTCCATCTTCTCACCTGCCATCACTTTTAAACTCAGACGCTCCAGGAATAACAACAGAACCACTTTATAAACCTCTTCTGTCTTATTTGTGCCGGAGCAGATCTGTCGGGGGCCTCGTGGGCCCCTAAACCATTTCACCATAAAACAACCGGTCCATCTGGGATGCAGCAGAGCGCGTCATTACTGTAAACAAAGACGGTTCGCTGTCCAAACTAAATTACAAGGTGTTTTCTGTTGGATTCAGAGAATCCTGCTGGGAGGGTTGGGAGGGAACAAAATGGCCAGACTGGAACCAGGCTGTCCTTCCAGATCGTCATGTTTCCGTCTCCTGGATCCGACCGTGTGGTGAGTTTAGAGGACACCGATGTCCAGTACGGTCCGATTTAAACAACCCGACCTATAAGGCTCTAATATACAGAACTGAGCAACAACAGGGAAATGTTAGATTTTAGGCTGATGATTGAATAAACAAACCTTGAGATGATGAATCAATTCAAAAATCTAATTCTTTATTCATAACAACTGGATTAAAAACAATTCTAATTAGTTAAAGACATTGACATCCGTTTCGAAATGAGTTACCACTAGGGATGGGCATAATTAATCGATTAATCGATGATTGATCATTAAGACTTTTGTCGAAGACATTCATTTTTGTCGATGAACCGAATGTTTTTTTTTTTTTTAAACAATCTGAACGTAGGTTATCAGTTCACGTCCTCAAACAATGCGATGCATTTCGCTGTTCCACACCAGGGGGCAACATTTCACCATCGTACCCTGGCTGGACTCAGTTGTTACATGCGAGCTTCTGTAGGTCATCGCCTAATCATGAAGCGGTCGCGGTGAAGTGTGGCGTGGAACCATTTTAGTTTAGAAAATGAGCAAGTGTACTGCAATCACTGCAATGCTAATTACAAATACAATTAATCGACAACGACAATGATGTATCACTTGAACAACGCGCATCCAAGCCTTGTAAAGGACGGTGGAGGCGGTTCATCATCAGCCTAGCCTAGCCTAGCCTAGCCTAGCCTAGCCTCAACTCGGTGTTAGCACGGACCAGGAGCTGCAGTGCACATCGAGCACACAACAAGCGCATCTTTTTAAGAAACAAAAAGCCTGTAATACTGGCGCCTTGATATAAATTGTCCTTGTTACGTAGTCTCCTCGATATCTCTTGTTTTATTATCGTTGTTTTTTTAAAGAAAAGAAACAGGAAATGTCACGTTATTGTCGACCACGAACACCCGGTTCACTGAACACATCTGGGCATGCGCGGGCCATAGCAACCAGGCCATAGCAACCAGGCCATAGCAACCAGGCCAAAGGGGAAAACAAACGTCACACCGATATCGAGATAATTTCAATATAAAAATGTTAATGATTAATCGATTATTAATCATTAATTCTCCCGACGATCGACGAATAGATTTTCACTGATTGCCCATCCCTAGTTACCAAATTAAATAAAAAGTTATCTCTCATGAATTACAGCCACCACGCGACATAAAAATACACTATAAATTAGGGGTGAGTATTGGCAAGGACCTCGCAATACGATATGTATCGTGATACTTGGGTCACGGTACGATATTATCACGATATCGCGATATGCTGCGATATTCTACCCAGTTAATATCAAAATTAAAAGTAGAGATGAAAAATCAAGTTGCTGTATATGTTCATCAGATGATATTGATCATTCAGAGGACAAACTGAGTCAAAACTATTTGCTTCAAAACAACATATTTATTGTTTATTAGTAGTATTTTTGCACATTTTAGTGAATGAATGAATTTTCCTAAAAATCGATATTAGGAGCTGAAAAATCGATATTATATTGGGCGGCAGAAAATCGCGATATACCGCCAAATCGATTTTTTTTTTCACACCCCTACTATAAACACACTTGAGCATTTTATGGAACTGCACTACGTTATCTGAGATGCAAATACTTTTCTGGCTGGAATCGACTCAGAGTTTAATCAGAGTTCGCCAACTTCGCCACATGATTCACATGAAGGGCTGGTTAACAGACTTGTACCGACCTGGATGACCAGCTGATGGTGATCTAACTTTAAACTTTGGCAGAGAACAAATTTCCTTCCTGTCAAAAATAAAAATCTGAGCTGGTTGAAACAACCTCCCTAAATTACGGAGCGCAATAAAACCTTCTCAGTTATAATTTCATCAGGAAGTGAAGAACAACGTGTGCTGCTCCAACGGTTTGTTCACTTCTATTTGTTCAGTTAAGTTTAATTATACAACTCGTTGGCTAATTAATTACTCCCCACATGTAATAACTGTTGCCTCGCTCTTTTATTGTTAATGAGTTAAAAACAAAAACTGTGGGCGGTAGTGCTGGGCGATATGGAAAAAAAATCATATATCACAATATGGACTATTTTATATCAAGATAACGATATATATCACGATATACCATAATAAAGCATGTTTTCAGTTATTCTCTGAAAAGTTTGACAAAAATTTCATTGCTTACTTTTCAACTTTATTTTGAAAGGACATTTAGCTTCACATTTTTTTAAAGTGCACAACAGTTTCTGAGAGGAAAAACACATTTTTGCACTGAAGTTCAGCTATAAAAAATAAACACAAATTATTTTTCAACTTTCTGAAATCTGTAACCTTGTAGTGCAAAGTTTGCAAACCAATATAAAGTGTCTAAAGTAAACATCAGGGTTGAAGAGAACTCTGTTTAAGGCATTAACCACAATAAAAGTGCAAACATAAAAGGCTACTTTGTAGAAGTAGATATGTTTCTATCAAATTTATCGTTGCAGGTTATTTAATTACATATTTGCTGTAATAATTGATAAAATTAGGTTAGAAACAATAGAAGAGAAATGGTACGATACACACTTTTCTTTCGTCCCCATGATATGTATCGTCATATCGCCCAGCACTAGTGGGCGGCATAGAAAACCCAACAGAAGCATGAGCATATTTACCCACAAGGCTTTTAGGGCTAAATGTGACGTGACTGTATATTTACCTTCCTATAAAGCATATATAAAACAATATAAAGGGCCCGCAGGGCTCATCATTTTACACCAGACTCAACAGTTTCCTGCAGCTCCGCCAACACCGTCATCACCAGGTCAGCAAGCCCACAATTTCCAGCTCCATCACGGAGCTGCTGCTGTCACCCTCAAGCATTATTTATCAACTGAGCAACTGCCTTAAAAAAAAAAAGAAGGCAGTTGTGATTTTGATCCTCAACTCTTAACATTTGGAGCTGCCCCAACTATCACTTATTGCCTTACTTGTCCCGTCTAAATGTAATTAAGTGTTGCCTGACTGTTTTCATTTAACAAACGCATATATACAGTCGTTGTGATCCGCAGAGGTCGTCCCTGACGAACTCCAGCTCCTTCCTCACCTCTGGACCAACAACTAGCTCCTTCCCAGCTAACAGATTTGTCACCGGTGACTTTAAAACAGAGTTACATTTACATCCCCAATCAGACGTGACGAGCAGATGGCCCGTCACTGATCGATGGTACCGCCGGAGCCCTTACGGCTGTCAGCCCGTCGCTAGTTAGCCGTGATGAAGAGGAAATATGGGCCCATCAGCGAACCCACAATCTTAAAGTAGCTTGACGTAAATTCTGCGCATATGAGGGACTCGGGCAGTTTAGGACGGGCCGTTATGGCCGCTGGTATTGACAGAAGAGGATTTACGGGGCAATAAGCGTCGGAAGCAGAGAGGAACGAGGATCTCTGTAAACATCTGATGAAGGAAGCTGCTCTGTTCGTAGCGGTTCTGCTGAGGTCCAACGGTCAACTAACGGTCAACTAACGCTGAAGGTTGTAGAGCCGCCATGTTTACTACTGAAAACCTTTAAAATAAACTGGGATTTCTAGAGTTTCAAACCTCTTAAAACCAGATCACGTTCAAGAAAAAGCCTGACGGATTTACACAGGTTACAGATGAACCAATTACAATTTTCTTCATTGACTCAAAGATCTGATAAATCTGAATTTCCAAACCAGTGTTCTTCAATCCAGGTCCTAAAGCCCCACGACACCTGGCTCAGGTTAATGGGTCAATAACAGGTGTGTGCAGACCTTGATGACAAGCTGATGATGATCCATCCATTTGAAACAGGTGTGGGCCTGATTACCTTTAGCCTTATACTTGTTGTGAGCTTCACAACGCTGGGCGCCCTCTAGGTGTGAGTATTGGCAAGGACCTCGCAATACGATATGTATCGTGATACTTGGGTCACGATACGATATTATAACGATATCACAATATATTGCGATATTCTACCCAGTTAATATCAAAATTAAAAGTAGAGATGAAAAATCAAGTTGCTGTATATGTTCATCAGATGATATTGATCATTCAGAGGACTAATTGAGTTAAAACTATTTGCTTCAAAACAACCTATTTATTGTTTATTATTTGTGTTTTTGCATATTTAAGTGAATGAATGAATTTTCCTAAAAAAAATCAATATTAGGAGCTGAAAAATCGATATTATATCGGGCGGCCAAATATCGCGATATATCACCAAATCGTTTTTTTTTTTTTCACACCCCTAGCACCCTCAGCAGGATGTTGCTGCTCTTGGTGTTGGATTAGGTTTGTTGTTCCAGATCCATCGTTGGCTACATAACTTCCATTGCTGATCTTCCACAGGTCATTTTTTTTCCTTCAGCCAACAGAACGTATGAATAGTCATCTGATACTCTGGGTTGACGCATTAACTGACCAACTAAAACATCATAAAAATCAACCAATTCTGATTAATCGGTGCCTCTCTAATGAGAAGAGCTGCTGCTGAGGAGCCTTTGAGCCCAGCTTTACAAGAACAGGTGGAAAAAAGAAAAGTGTAATTAGGAAGTTGTTGTGTAACAGGCAGTTAACCAGAGGAAGTTAACAACTCATATCCAAACAAGAGGTTTGTCAAATTTTAACTACATGCAAGTGCAAACCACTTAAACAGTAACCTCAATAACTGAACAAAAAAAAAATCTCATACCTCTTATTTTGTCATCTTTTCTTGTGTGGTATTGTCCAGAGTATTGGTATAAAGTTTGGAATTATTGATTTGTGTCAACACCAGTACAGGTTTAACTGAGACTGAGAGGATTGACAAAAAAAAAAAAATGGGAAAGCAGCTGAAACCTTGATGGAAAGTGAGTAAATCATCTAACAAAGTGAGTGAACAAACCTTTTACTCTGTTTTCCCTTTTTTAAGTTTCTCCGTCACGACAACATTGTCTTGATTCCCAACAATCTTCAGCAGATTAAACAACAACCAGGAAACCGAAGCAGTGAAAGCACTTTGATCTGAGGATGATTTGTACCGTAGAAAATACTCATGTGCTACCTTTGCTTCTCCAGGAACTATGAATTAGCAGCTAAAAGAAAAAAATAAAAAATCAGTGAGTCCACTTTATGGGACTCATTACATAAATGCGATTTTAGCCGCTGTAAACGTGTCATCTTCTTACAAAATGATTGCGTGAATCAAAGTGGAGTCCATTACAGATTACAAGGGGATTTATCACCAATACCAGCGCTTTCGCTTAGAAACCAGTTATTCTTCCAAAAAGCAGCACTTTTACCTTCATGAAATAAAGACTTATAAAATTTCAAGACATCCTCTAGATCAGCCGTTCCCAAACTTTAGAATATCAATTTGAAATGTGAAAAATCTCCTCAGCCCACCAGAACCTTTAATCACACTGTGATCAACATACAGGACCAGGAACCATGATCCGATATTAATGTGAGGGGACAACAAATAAGGTGACACTTGTCATATTAAGTTAAGATGACAGTAGAATAACACTTAACTGGTTTCTTTTATTACTTCTTAATGTTTTTTAATCATGTCATAAATATTTTACAGTGATTAAAGACATATTCATAAAAGATGGAGGATTTAAACACATTTGTTTAATTTTAATGACCTCTCAGGGCCCACCTGCAGTACCTCGATGGCCCACCAGGGGGCCGCGGCCCACACTTTGGGAATCACTGCTCTAGATAAATGCCACTAAAAACTTTTTTTTAAAAAACTACCTGGAGGTCTCCCTATTAAATGAGATACAGTGATCCCTTATTTTCCACGGTTAATGGGGACCGGCGCCGGAGCCCCCCGAGCCTCAATAATGTGTTTAAAATATGTTTAAAAACCCTAAAAAAGTAGCGAAACAAGACAAAGACTCAACTGTGGTTTTTCTGGTCTCTGAACCGTAGTTAACAAACCGCTCTTTCATCTAACCTCATTTCATTCTGCCGTCCCACGACACACACACTACATTACCCATAAGGCCACCTTCTTAAAGGGGCCAGGCTGGCTCACAGCACTTCTTCGCTGCGAGAGAACGCGCACAACATCCTGTGATGTTTCCACAATTTTTTCTTGATTTTTTTTTAATATTATATATTCCTGAAAAAAATCCGCGAATAACTAAAATCGCAGAACTTAAATCACGAATTGGCGAGGGATCACTGTATTTGATCTCAATGGGACTAACTTGTTTAAATAAAGGTAATAATAAACTTACAGAATATTTGGATTAGTTACTCAGGAAGTCAGTGATTAAAGAGTAAACAGTTTTGTTTTTTTTCTTAATGATTTTTTTTTAGCTCTAATGACATTTATTGACAGTCACAAGCCGGGAGTTGAACCTGCATCTGTATACGGGCCGCCTGCTCAAACCAGCGAGCTACCCAGCAGCCCCGGAGTAACTCATTTATTCCTGTAGAAGCAGAACAACTGTGGAAGGAGAGTTTAGGTTCAAGATCATTAATAATAATAGATGTATATGTTCTACTGAGCTGCATCTGTTGATGAGTTGGTCACTGATAAGATTTAAATTTCACCATATAGGGTAAAATAAAGGCACTAGCGCTGGTATTAGCCTCACATTTCCCCGTCGTGGGATCACAGATGCGGTGAAGTGATTACACGCCGCTACATGGAGGTGAAATCAGCAGACATCACAGCCTTTGGTTTGGATGAACAAAGATCAGAAAGAGGTGACGGCTCAGATTAGCAGAATCAGAGCGAGAACAAAGTCTCCTCACAGCCTCCTTTCGTAGCCGTAAATTCATCAGTAACAAGACGCAAGCAACAGAGAAGCTTTCAGCAGCAGCTGCAGTGTCTGATGGGAATAAGTAGATTACATCATCCTCCAGAGAAGACGGTTCAGCTTTCAACTAGAAAATATCAGTAGAATATTTAACACACAAGACAAACTATTCCTCTGCCTTCATGTACCGCCAGATTCTTCTTAAATATAAAGTCCAAACATGCAGTGATGCTGCGTTTTCAACCGTGTTTGGAAGCGTGATGTCACAACACGCATAAGTTCGATCCTTCACGCCAACATCCTCCCGTCTCTGCACGGCAGACTTTATTACAACTAATGAAAGAGTTTTAAAATCTAACAATAATGTTTGAAATAACATACAGACTACAAACCTAATTTCTAACAAAAGGATCCAGCCTCCAGAGCTCCGCCAAACACTAGGGGTGTGAAAAAAATTGATTTGGCAATATATCGCGATTTTTGGCCGCCCAATATAATATCGATTTTTCAGCTCCTAATATCGATTTTTTAAGGAAAATTGTTTTTTTTTCACATTTAAATTGTTTAAAAATTTAAATGTGAAAAAAAATCGATTTGGCAATATAATCGCGATTTTTGGCCGCCCAGTATAATATCGATTTTTCAGTTCCTAATATCGATTTTTGAGGAAAATTGTTTTATTTTCACATTTAAATTGTTTAAAATTTTAATGTGAAAAAAAATCTATTTGGCAATATATCGCGATTTTTGGCCGCCCAATATAATATCGATTTTTCAGCTCCTAATATCGATTTTTTAAGGAAAATTGTTTTATTTTCACATTTAAATTGTTTGAAATTTAAATGTTAAAAAAAATTATTTGGCAATATATCGCGATTTTTGGCCGCCCAATATAATATCAATTTTTCAGCTCCTAATATCGATTTTTTAAGGAAAATTGTTTTATTTTCACATTTAAATTGTTTAAAATTTAAATAGGAAAAAAAAATCTGTTTGGCAATATATCGCGATTTTTGGCCGCCCAATATAATATCGATTTTTCAGCTCCTAATATCGATTTTTTTTTAAGGAAAATTGTTTTATTTTCACATTTAAATTGTTTAAAATTTAAATGTGAAAAAAAAATCGATTTTGCAATATAATCGCGATTTTTGGCCGCCCAATATAGTATCGATATTTCAGCTCCTAATATCGATTTTTTTAAGGAAAATTGTTTTATTTTCACATTTAAATTGTTTAAAATTTAAATGTGAAAAAAAAAATCGATTTGGCAATATAATCGCGATTTTTGGCCGCCCAATATAATATCGATTTTTCAGCTCCTAATATCGATTTTTTTAAGGAAAATTGTTTTATTTTCACATTTAAATTGTTTAAAATTTAAATATGCAAAAACAATAATAATAAACAATAAATAGGTTGTTTTGAAGCAAATAGTTTTGACTCAATTTGATGAACATATACAGCAACTTGATTTTTCATCTATACTTTTAATTTTCATATTAACTGGGTAGAATATCACAATATATTGTGATAATATCATATCGTGACCCAAGTATCATGATACATATCGTATAGCGAGGTCCTTGCCAATACTCACCCCTACCTGACACGCTGACATATAATAATCTTTGTAATGGCTGCATTTGTGCATACATCTGGAAATATTTCTGACTTTAACAGGTGGTCTCCCTATTAATTTTCCTACATTCTTTTGTGTCAAGTTTATTTCTATTTTACAAAAGGAAGGTTAAAGTGGAAAAAACTACTTCTCTCCATCTGCTTCTAGGAAAATATTCATCAAATACACTCAGGAAGTTAAAAATAACACGTGTGTGTGTAGGGGTTAGTATTGGCAAGGACCTCTCAATACGATATGTATCGTGATACTTGGATCACAATACGATATTATCACAATATCACGATATATTGCGATATTCTACCCAGTTAATATCAAAATTAAAAGTAGAGATGAAAAATCAAGTTGCTGTATATGTTCATCAGATAATATTGACAAATTGAGTCAAAACTATTTGTTTCAAAACAACCTATTTATTGTTTATTATTAGTGTTTTTGCACATTTAAGTGAATGAAATAATTTTCCTAAAAAAAAAAAAATCGATATTAGGAGCTGAAAAATCGATATTATATTGGGCGGCCGAAAATCACGATATATCGCCAAATCTATTTTTTTTTTCACACCCCTACGTGTGGGAAACAATAAAAGAATCCAAACTGCCAGAACTGATCCCCACACAAAAACAACAACAACAAAAAAAAAACAAGTTAGAGTGAAACGTGCAGAACTGAAACCACTCTCCATTTTCACCCGGTGGCTCTGATGTTTTATTCACAATCACACCTGCTTCTCACGCACGGCCCATCCAGATTAGTCCTGGCGGCGTGGAAAGCTGCTGCTGCTGGAAAGATGAGGCCAATTTGTCTGCATGGATCCAACAGCAGGGACTGTCACTCAAACACAGGCTGCACACAGAAATCAGCCTGTTAGGTATTAAGTTGCTACTCCATCCTGTAGAGGAGCCATCTCACTCCCTACGTCCTTTCAGACCTCGCTTAGTTCATAGCATGTAGCGTTTTTTTCCTCAATTGGATTTCTTTCCACAAAAACAAAAGGCCCCTATACAGCGATTATTTTGGACTGTCATAGAAGTCACGAGATAATGGAGATATTCATCATTCATCAAAATCAGCTGCCTTACATTCGCACGGTGTGAGCGGTTTGATGATGTCACATCGGTCCCATAACCAAAGACTACCTGATAATTTTCTGACACCAACTCCGTCTACTTACTAGCCAATTAAAATGCAACTGGAAATGAATTCAAAAGAAAAATAAGGATCTTAAGTCGGCCTCTTCTCCCGAACCATGACCACATCCTTCTCTTTGACCTCTTCTTTTTCTAAAAGCATTTTCACACACATAAATGCTGCTTGTTTACCATCACCACATCCTGATGACATCATCATACATCCGCCCACATCTTCACATCAGTCGTAGCCTTCGGTTCAGGAGGGATCAGCGTAGCGTCGGCACATACCGTTCTGGACGTCGTACCCAAAATTAAGCTAATACAAATGGTACGATGTGAGACGTTAGAATCTTATGCAACTGCAGAAATCATGCGGTTTATAGGAGCCCTTTGTCACCACCCAGCTACCCATCATGCATTTGCTGTACCTCGAAGGTGGGCCGTAGCGATACACTAATCTCGCGATACGATACTCGATACTCGGCTCACGATATGATATACAGTGGTACCTCTACTCTCGAAATTAATTGGTTCTGGAAGTAGTTTCGTAACCTGAAACATTCGTAAGTAGAGGTGCGTTTTCCATGTAAATGCCCTAATCCGTTCCAAGACCTCCAAAATTCGAACATAATTTATTTAATGAATTATAAATAATACATACATAATAGCAGCGCTACTGTATTTCTGCCTTTCATATCCTGAAATTTCTTTCATAACAAGAGGTAATTTTTTTCCCGCTGAGGCGTTTCGTAACCTGAAAGTTTTTTATGTAGACATGTTCGTAGGTAGAGGTACCACTGTATATCGATATTCGTCTTAAGATACATTTATATCATTTTCTGAAAGATTTTAAAGGGACAAAGTAATTTTGGCGAGTGTTTAAATGACTTTGTTTGAATTAATTGAACTGAAAGGTAGGTACCGCAGACAGTGCTGCAGGGAGGAGAGAAAGGAGGCCTCTGATTGGTCAATTCTACATCCGCGTCATCGAAGAAATGAGGAAGTACCCACATCTGTACGATTCTGGTTCTCCACGCTACAAAGACAGCACATATTCTAGTAATTCATGGAGGGAGATAGCGATGAATGTGGGTCTGGATACGGCCGAGACGGTGAGGAAGTGGAAAAACGCAAGAGGTAAGTTTAGTAAGTTTAGCTAGTTCGTGAATGTCGCTCTTGCGTTGTGGCGTGGAATATGGCGTGGATACTCTCTGGGGAAATAGAATATCGATATATATATCGCAGAATAGATAAAATCGCTCAGCCCTACCTCGAAGGTGGGTGGTGCAAACCTATAACACCTGATTTAGAACAGAACACCACATTCAGGTACTCAGGTGTGTTAGGATTTAGAAATTAACTCAGAATTTTAGTTAAAGCTAAAAGTGTATTGCCTGTATCTGGCTGCTGAAGGCCTCAGGGTGGCTGCTTTATGACCCAACACTGGGATCACGACCTCCTGACCTGCTGTCTTCAAGGGACTATGCATGGCATAGATCAACGTATTTAGTTACATTCTTTCTTGGAACAAACACACCACCTTTGATGGACTGGACATCTGGACTTAATTACTGCAACATCCGCTATACCCCTCAACAGTTTCAAACTGCTTGAATAATCAGTTGTTGATTAACTCAGACTGTGACTGGACCATCTGGAGTTTTGGAAACAAAGGACCATACAACCCGGGAGAGCAGGACCCGCCTTCTTGGGATCCTTAAAGGAGGGACAGAATTTGAGTTCTGGGTGCATTTCCTGACATCTTCCGTGGTGTCAAGAGGTGTACCATCGGCCGATTAAAATATTCTGCATGGTATAATAATATTTTGTATACATGATTGTATTAAATTCTTGATTGATCTTTGCTTCTAGATTTGTCATTTAGGCACCAGATAAAAGAACACGGAGACACAGTTTTTTCAGGTGAAAACAATCCACTGAATTTGACTGGCAGTCAATGCAACAAGTATACTGTAGAAGTACAAGATCATCTCCAGTTATGTTCGTCACGCTGTCAGGACATTATATATTGATATTTCTGTGAAATTATTCTTTTTCTATCTGCTTAGTCAATATTTTAGGCAACCCAACAAAAACTTTTCTCCCTGCTTCTATTTACCGGCTTGTATAAACACATTCACATGCAGAACTGCAATTGTCATGCTAACTACTGTGGCCAGCCGGCCAGCAGGGGGTGCTACAAAGGTCAAAATTGAAAACTGGATTGCTTTAAGTCAGGGGTGTCAGACTCATTTCCACTGAGGGCCACATCGACATCATGAACGTAACTAAATGCAATGTAAATCAAAATAAATTAAACTACGCTTGAATGTATTTTTAAATAACGGTTATGTATTTATTATGTATTCAAGTTTCAAATATTTAACTCATTATTATATGAAACTCAGGGTTTGTGGTTGTAAAGCGTGGTTGTAAGAGATTCTTTGTTTTTCTTGTGAGCTAAATTTAGCATACTTAGCTCCGTGTTTGCTGTCAAAATGCCGACTGACTCCGCCTCATGACACAAAATACATAATGTTTTTTTACCTTGAGATACAAACTTGTAATTGTCCCGTCGTTCATGAAACTTTCTTCCTTGTGCATCAATTTTTCTTTTCTTGGACATGCTGGGGTTAGTTTGTAGAGGTTTTTCTGAAGTCCATCAGTTCTGAAAATCGTCTTGATGTCTGGTCAATAGTGAGATACCGTTTTAGTTGTGGGTAATGATGAAATGCATTGTGGGAGATGTAGTTTATTGTCAATATGCGCTTTAAAGCGGTGTAAGCTTGTATTAAGTCTTATAATATTGGTTTAATATGTAAGCCAATAATGCACAAGCTCTCGAGGGCCACATAAAATGATGTGGCGGGCCACATTTGGCCCGCGGGCCTTGTGTTTGACACGTGCGCTTTAAGTCATGAGGTTGTGGAAAAACACTTCAACAAAAGATGAGGTCCAGTCTCTACGGACGAAGTTGCTACCAACCAGCAAACAAATTTTATAGTCAAGGTCTCCAAAATGGTTCCATTCTTGGTTAAATGTGATCATTTGTTCAACAAATTACAATATACATGATTCTTTTAACATCATTTAAAACCAAAGTGGAACTCACTTCAGATGAATGCTCAGAAGAAACTAATTCCCACAAAACAATAAAAGCCAAGAACAAAACACTGAATAAAAATGGAAAAAAAAAAAAAGTGACACATTTTCAGAATTAATGAGAGAATTAAAGGAACAAAGTGGTGTAACAAAACAAAAGCAACCAAGCAAAAATGAAAGCAATTAAGAGAGAAGGTGTTAGAAAGAAAGCTCTCCGGAGGGCAGGGAGGACCATAAAACAGGTAATAAAAAGGTGAGACATAAAAACAGAAGACAAACAGGAAGACGTCCTGGGTGGACCCATTTCCCCTCCAATTATCCAGTTATTGAGCTGAACCGGGCGGGATCATAATAAAGCAATCGGGATAATTAGTTTGAATTGAAAAGCCAATTAAAGAATTAGTGAGCAGTGTTGAAAAGTTCATTACATTAAATCGGCATTATGAAGCGGCAGGTCAGGGAGCCGAGGCCCAACTGTAGCGCCGGAACCGGGACACGAATTCAGCTAATACATGTTTAAAAGGATTAGCGCTGTGGAGGAGGAAGTGGAGGCGTGTAATCCAGCCTGATTGGTTTGACAGATGGTTTCAGCGCGATTTGCTCTTCCAGGATTCGACAGAAGGTTCGCCGATAACATTTGAGCGTCTCGGGCCTGTAGGTGCAGATAAAGAGCCGCTTCCGTCTGAATAAACAGCTCGTGTGACAAAAGCACGTCTGCGGTGAGAGGAACCGGAGTAACCGCCGCCGAGCAGTCACTTATACCGGCTGCGTTAACGAGATTAAGAGCTCTACGAGCGCTAAATGGATGCAACCGTGGTTACGCAGCCACGGGACGTGAAATCAAACCCAGACTTCTCAGGAACGTCCAGGACGAGACCTAAAATGTCAAACGCACCGGGACATAAGATGTTACAACAAAAATGAATCAATAAAAATGTTTTTCAGCTGCCAAAGAAAAGAAAAAGAGAAGAAAGAAAGTTGATAAGGCTTTTTCCTACATGTTTAGAAATAAGAGCAGACGGCCATTTTGATGCTGTTTTTGGGGGACAGTTTTCTTTCCTGCCGACCATTTTCCCTCTAGAACAGAACAAAAGAGACATTTTTTTGTCCTTCTCCCCTTAATAAAATGTATCTGGAGCCGCAAAACTTATTTGACCCATAAAATGAAGATTCAAATTCAAGATTCAAATTCAAATATACTTTATTGATCCCCCAAGACGGAAATTCAGGTTTCAGTACGGTCCAGTCTGGTGGACTTGAGGAGCTGTTGGTGTCCAGCGCTCCTTCTTCATGTCCCGGTCCTGTGGTCCGAGTGCTAACTCCAGTTAACAGCCGTTAGAACCAGTATATCTCCATCATGATGACCAGTGAGATATCTCCAGGTCAGAGGAGGAAACACCGATGAACCAGACCGTCTCCTCTGGGAAGACTGAGCTCCATTCAATCCGGTTAGCGACGGAGCCGACCGTCCCAGAGCCCGGTTCATCATGCGGACCGGACCAGGCCGTTGTTGTCTCCCCTGGCGGTGCTGGGTCCCACCAGGTCACCAGACGGCCCCCGCCAGGTCAGCTGACCCACCCCGGTCACGGCCACGCCGCCGCCGCTGCCACACCCGGGGCTCCCGGATAGTTTTATATCTAGTTATTCTGTATTCAGAGGGATTTAAATTCATCCAAAAGCTTATTCCTTGTATCTTTGGCCGTTTTAAAGTTTTTAATGCTAAAGGTTATGCAAGATACAAACTAAAGTTTCATTTCCAATTTTTTTTGTCATCCACTGTAAAAGAGCTGTAGTTTGTTGCATTTAAGAAATTATAGAACAACAAACTGTTAACATTTTATTGCTGTTTTTATCAGAGTTTGAGGTTTTCCTTTGTTCTAACAGGTAAAGACTGAATAACGGCTGCTTCTGTATGTTTGGGAGATGAACCAAGACAGTTTCTTATCAACTTGTTGACATGAAAGTAAATATATTAAATCTTGAATCTTTTGAATGAGGAGAAAAAAACACTGGCATGTATACTTTTAAAATAAAACAAAGAACCATGCAGGTTCATTTGAGTCATTCCCTTATTTGTAAAACCTTGATCAAATAAAAAGTAGCTCACTTTAAAATAAATAAAACATATAGCTGCAGCTTAATATCTTAAAAAAATTATAAATATAAAAAAGGCCAGTTTGTATTTAATTATGACTTAAGTCTATTTCAGTGTGATGTCATCCATCGAGCCTGAACATAAAACATTAGTTGTAGAAAACCTGCTCACATCAGTATCTGGATCAAAGATTAACGGGACTCCAAATAAAAACGTCTTCATGTTCATTTAAATATCAGGAATAACATTCATGTTTCAAAGACTAATTTGTCGGGTTTTGGAAGGTTTCTAATGTCGCTCCTTTTGCGTGTTACACCACGACAGCACCGACGAGGTGTCGGAAATGTTTCTTTTATTTTTTACAGCGGTACATGAGGAACACAAAGATGTCCGACGCTAGTCACCGAACGCGCGCTCACCTTTATTTACTTTCACAGGTACGACTTCCTCGTTGCAGGAACCTGGCAGTATTTTGCGCTGAACACACTCATTCTGCCCCCTGCTGGTGAGCAACCTACATGACACTACAGGTGCTCCAGAGGAGAATCACCTTCTCATAAGTTTTCCCTCAAAGCTACAGGTAGCCGCTGCAGAGAGGCTAAAGAGCTGCAGCTAGCCGACACCTGGACTAGAAGGTGATTCTTCCTAGGCTATTGCCGATTGTGCTAGCATAATTTTTGGCATAATCCGAGGAATTGAGCATAATTTTTTGCCCTTTTTCCAAAAGTAGCACTGCTAGCATAATCCGTATATTTTCTTGTCTTAATAGCACAATTTTAGAAAAATTCAAGAAAACGAAGATCTCAGCTACTAAAAACGATAGATTACTAATAACAGTTGGTTCCACTCCTATTTTGCGATTGCTTTTTAGTTTTGAATTTGATGAAACGGAACCGGAAGTCCCAGAATCCTTAGTCTTTCTCCCAGTGCTCGTTTCAAAATGGCGGCCGCCACCTATTTTTGTTAGCTGGATAACTATCCGCTGGATAGCAGATTTATCCGCCGTATAGGCCTAACCACCGGATAAAGTTACCCAGGTTTTGAACAACCGGGCCCAGAACGTCAGGCCAGGGTTAATAAAATACATTTTCAAACTTGTCTTGTGAGTCGTGAAGTTTGTGCACAGAATAATTTTTTTAAAAAGTAGCATAATTTTGAAAAGTGAGCATAATTTGAGAATAATTTGGGCAAAAAACGAGCACTGCCACTAGCACTAGCCACTAGCCACTTTTACTAGCACAATCGGCAAATTGCTAATTCTTCCCCCTCCAGTCATTATCACTGGGGTCTTCTGTCCACCTGCCTGATAAATCCGCTACATTAGCAGGTAGCCACACCTCAAGCTTTCACCAATGCCTATTATTAAAATAAAAAAAATAAAAAAAGGGGAGGGGGGGGGGTCATTTGAGGTAATTTCACCCAGCCCTACTCTTTCTGTGACATTTTTGGAAACCTCGGGATAAAACTTGAGCACACAGCATCACCTCGCTGAAACTACTCAGAACTATCGCTATAACGAAGCGTAAGAGGCTAAAAATAAAGCTAGTAAAGCAGAAAACCTGCAGCGTCTGCTAATCTTCAATGCTCGACTATTTTTCTCTATCTGGTTGATTAGTGTTCAAACAAAGAATCAGCAGCTGTGAACAAAACAGCCACCGGTGCACGAGTAACACTGCAGAAATAATAAACCTTAAGCGTTCACAGTGACGTCCAGCAGGACGTCCATCAAGGTCACAGAGACGGATCATCACAAACATCCCCGACACTTTTCCCTCCAGCTGCTGTCCACGTCTTTACCAGATATTACTGCATCCTACTAGAGTCCTCAACTATACTCAGGATGGGTGGCAATACTTAAAATAAATGAATGAAACTCCTCATTAAAAGAAATCGTATCATTTTATCAGACTGAGACACACACACACACACACACACACACACATGTGAATCCTTTACTAATAATCCATTAAAGTCAGGGCTGTCAGCAGAGTCTCAGAGGACCGAGCATCCGAGGATCATGGGAGATCAGAGAAAGGTCGAAGCAAGTAAAAAAATAAAGTGGTAGGCTGAGATTTAAACACACACACACACACACACACACACACACACACACACACACACACCAGAACTGTGAAGCATCTCATTCAGATTTTTCCCAGTTCTACTTCTTCTCGTTCATCCCACCAGTCACCTCCTCTGCCTTCCATCCTCCCATCTTTCCCAGTATGTGACGGCCATGTTCCCACTGGCAGAATTAGATTTTATATTTTATATCTGAACGTGGCGTCAGACTGTCTCTGTCCTGCTGTAACAACCGCTTCACTACCGCACACGTAGCGGTTGTGGCGACTAAGCCGTCAAACTAATTTATTCATGACGTGTGACAGGAAGCAGTTGGATCTGCTGACTTCGCACTTCTTGATCTAAATATAGTCCGATTATAGAAACAGAAGCCGCGCTGCTTTTACTTCCACTAAATGAGCATCAAAGTCTCTCCGTTACGAAGAACAAGCCGGTTTCAGAGTCAATCATTCGTTGCAACACGGACAGAAACCAAAGCTCCTTCATACCACAGAGGAGGGTTTTATTTTTAGGATTTGTCAATGAATATTGCAGCTGAAGATATTTAAACTTGGAAAACTCAGTTAGGAAATGAGCAAAGATATCACATAAAATAAAAATCATTCAACAACAGCGTTGCTGCAACAGGAACTAAGAGCCACATTCACTTCCTGCTTCCTGCAGAAGGAGACGCAACAACAAACTGCAGACTAAAGTGTAATTAAAACACACACACACACACACACACACACCTCCGTGGCCTTTTAAAAAGGACAAAGGATGTGAACATGCTCACCACTAAAATTAAAATGCAAAAGGACACAAACACATTAATGTTTATGACCTTTGCGTTGCTGCCGCTGGCGCGCGAAAGTGTGCGATTATTACTAAATGATGATGTCAACAAATGATTAACGGTTCTGTTGTTCGTATTTTAACCTGTAAGCAGCATATTTTCAAAGAGGGGGGAAAAAAAAAGAAGCGTGATGTTACTGGGAAACTGGAAATGTCTCCTTGAGTCAGACTTTCAGAATAAAAGTTATGAGCTGTTAATCCACCAAACATCCCCACTTAGAAACAAATATAAGACGGAGCTTATATGTGGCTTAAAGCTGTTAATGAGAGTAATTATCCGTCCTCATGGACAACAGAAGTGTCAAAACTCAAGATGTCTCTCACGCAGTGAACATCAAACCAGTCTTTTTTTCTTATTTAAATAATAAGAGCTCCTGCAGTTTTTCCTGGAAAAGTTTTGATGTTGTTTTTTTCCAACTGTACATTGTTTTTCCAGAGATTAATGATGTAAAATCTGATTGTATCGCGGGTTGGAAAGCAGCCTGTCAGGTTTATATGTTATTTACTTCGCTATTCAAGGTAGAAACATGGTTCAAACAACAAAATGGCCGCTCAATCACACGACGCGTGGCGTCACTGTTCTCAGACGGGAGTTGGACCGTTCCCAAGAAAAGCAACATCTGGAAAACATCCCACAGGAATGAACGGTGGAGCCCAGAGTTTTCATTCAACGGGACTCAACTATACGACAACAACAGAGCAAAAGAGAAAAATAAAAAGATGGCCGTCACACACCGTGTAATTTTAAGTGTAGTTTTCTTGCTAGAAGCCTCCAAATGACAGAACGTTGCTCATCTCCTCAGTAAAATAAATAAATGAAGCCTGTAAGTTGACAGTTTTTGGTCAACACAGATGTTAGGATGCTGTTGGAGTCCAACGGTTGCAGCGTAATTCGCTGCAGAGCTACGATCTCTTTGTAAACAGCAGTTGTTTCAGCTGTTTTTTTTTTATAACTTTTCCAAATAGACAGTTACGACAAATAAGACAGCCACAAATACAGGAAGACAGACACAAGTTAGAAAAAATAAATAAGTAAAGTAAATATTGAATAAATTAAAAATAACAGTAATAATAATACATAAATAAACAATACATAAAGTTTAAAAAAAATGGTCAAATTAAATCAGTAAGTAAATACAAGGGGCGATAAGTCTGGCCTGCCAGGGAAATATGCAGGTAAGCTAGTAACAGTGGAGGAATATTATTGGTCCTTGATGTGCCGTAGCACTGGCTTCCATATCTACAAAACTTCAGAGTTGCCAGATAGTTAATATCTCAGTCATCAAGAACACTTATGAGTTCCCTCAACCAAGTCTCAAACTTGGGAATTAAATACATCTCTTTGCAATAATCATGCCATGTAACAAAGCAACATGTTATGGTCCATGTTGTCCAAGCTAGTGGAAATGTCCCAGTAAGGACATTTCAAGGTCAGGTGTTACAGTGACATTAAACACAATCGAAAACCAGTGGAAGATAAGAGAACAAAAGATGTAGTTTTAGGCAAGTCCAGAAAAGACGGGTAAGGGTGCCCTCCATCGCACTGCATCTATTACAGAAAGGAGAAATTTTACCAGTGGCGGCTGGTTAGTAGAGGGCGCTGGGGCGCCCCCCCTATCAAATTAAGAGATTTAAAAAAAAAAAAAAAAGAACGAAATGAAGGTGTTATTTCAGTCTGTGGATGCCTGTCAATAGTAATTAAATGTTTAAAAATTGATTTGGTTTCAATATGTTTTTTTACTCTTTTTTTAATCTACTTCCGGAGGTGCGGGGTGCCGGTAAAACGGATTCCAATGTAAGCCCTCGAACATTTGATGATCAGCTGACATGAGGCTGAGTTTTAATTGGTTTGAGTCAGATTCTTCACGGGGCGCAGCAGTCTGCGTCCCTGGTGCCTCCCAGCAAATGACACGTTTATCAGCAGCCAATCAGCGAATCAGATTCATGTCATGTGTTTTTTTTTTTTTTTTTTTTGATGGTGTGTTGAAAGAGCACATTGAGAACGCCACAGTTTTTAAGAGGACTTCTAAAACAGTGCAGAACGAACTGCTGGACTGTATGTTGTCTGTTGTGAGGGAGCACATCATCACAGAAGCCCAGAGTAGCGATTTCATCGCAATACAAGCAGACGAGACCATGGATATTTCCACACAGTGCCAACTTGTGCTCGTGCTGCGTTACATCGACGGGAAAACACTGTGCAGGAGAGATTTTTTGAGTTTATCCCTCTGACGTCAGCTACAGCTGAGTCTATTGCTGCAGCACTAGGAGAACGACTTCCATCCTTCCAGAGGTCAAAATTCATGTTCAAATAGGAATCATATACATATATACACACATACATATATTATAGAATATATAATATTTGATCTTGTATATTATAAAATATCTGAAAGGAAAAAATTATTTTGAAAATAATATAAATAACTAAACAGCTTCACTATTTTTATGTATGTACTGTTATGACTAATGAGCCATTGTTTGTTTACATTTTTCAAAATAAAAAAGGACCAAAACATTATGTTCTAGCTTTGTTTTGTACCCCATTGTATCAAGCTCGCATCGAACCGTGACTTTTGTGTATCATTATACCCCTATGTAATCCAAGGTAAATTGCGCCCCCCCAAAATTTTTTTGCACCAGCCGCCACTGAATTTTAGGGAAAATTTTGTGCAATTTAGTCTTCGAGTAATATAATCTATGAACTACTTCATATTGGATCAGCTGAAGTCTAGCGTTAACAGAGCGTGATTTAATCCCAGTTAATACCTCGGCCCACGAATCATAACCAAACTCAACGTTAAATTCACTTTATTCAGCCGGTTTTCAGTCAACCCGAACCCCTGGTGGACCCTTAGACCCCAGAACCAGGATTCACAGATGCTCAGCAACCTTTTGGTTTGACGCTCTATGTTGCATCCACTTTTATGAGCTGATCTTAGATGATTAAGTTATCCAAGAGACCCGGGGTGAACTACAGCAGTCATCTCGTCACAATTTCTGCAGGGTATCGTGAAGGGAAAAATACTGAGGTCTGAACTGTCCTCTGCTCGTGTATTACTGCTGATTCGACTCTTTTTATCAACTATGCAACTAGGAAGAGACTCATTCTGTTGTGGAGACTCGTTCCCATGTCAGGATGACAAGACCAAGGGCCAACTCCAATTCCTCCCTCAACCCTCAATCTCAACCCTCAGTCTCAAAAATGCGCGTTCCCGCTAAGGGCAAGTGGTGTCCCAATTCTAAGGGAAGTCAAGTTGAGGGACGAGTTTGAGGGCTGTATCGTCCTCAAAATTAAGATTTTCCGACACCACCCTTGGAAGTAAGGGCTATCCAGAAGCTAGCTACAAACGTAAGTATCTTCGTATGTCTTAAAGATATAAATGTTACGAAACCATTTTATTATGTTTGTTTGAGATTTTTTCATGGATTAACATCGTTGTTGCGTAACATTTATTTTTTTACTTTACGATGTTTGCTGCCGGACCGGCGGTCCCGTCGGCTTCACGTTGTACTCGTCGGTGGTCCCGGTACATTATTCAGTCCTCCGTCGCTACACAACAAAGTAACGTGAAGCCGACCCGGACCGCCGACGGGACCGGTCCGCCGACCGTGGCGGTCCCGGTCCCGTCAGCGGTCCCGGTCCCGTCAGCGGTCCGGGTCCCGTCGGCGGTCCCAGGCGGCTTCACGTTACTTGTATACCTTGTTGTGTAGCGACGGAGGACTGAATAATGTATCCTCTATTGTGTTATTTGCTAATATTATTTAGAGAATATACAGCGCTCTTTTCAATGTTACCCCTGTGTCATTTCAGGAAATACAGAGACAACACGGCTCTGATACATTTCAGTCTGAAGACGTAACTGCACTCGAGGGGTGTCCCATTTCTAAGTCACAAGATAACCCTGATACTTACTTTTGAGGGTTAAGATTGAGGGCCAAAAATTGAGGGTTAAAGGAGGAATTGGAATTGGCCCTAAGTGTGTGAGCCTGTGTAAAGGGACCGACCCTCCCTCCTTCCACGCCAGAATGTTTGTTAAAAGACTATAAAGAAGGGGAGTCCCAAAGTTCTGGCAGAGTCAGCTGCGGGTTTCGTACGGACGCCCAGCCGGGTTAAAGCCACTCTGCTAGACCAACGGTCTCTGTGTCGAGGTAGAGTAAAACACAAACTTAAGGCTTAACCCTGATGAAAGTCAGTGATGTGTAATGCTTGCTATTTGTGGGGAATAAATTGACAGATTATTCTAGCAGAAGCGAGTGTGTGTCCTCCGAACCTGATGAATTCTCTCATAAAAACATCTTGCTTAACTAGTTTAACTATAATTCTCCAGGAATCATCCAACTAACTGAAGCTCAACAGGTGTCCGATTCACACAGCTTTTCTTCAATTCATCTCAATCAGAGACTCATGCGTCACGATTAGCTGTTTCAGCTCCGGTCCACAAACCAACATCTGATGTTTCAATGTTTCAGCCTCCGTGGGGAACATTACGACTGTAGAGTACTCACAGACATCACTCACAGTTTCTTCAGAGGCCCGACTCTGAAAACGAGGCGCTGCCTGAGGCGTTCGCCTCGGTGCCGAAGGCGGGAACAGAACCGCAATAATGACTTTAAAAACCTGAACTCTGAGCCGTCTGTGACGTTTCCAGCAGTAAATGAGACCCGAGTCCATTTCCACGGCAACGCTGCTGTCACGTCCACGTTTCCATTATCTGAAGGATAGAAGTCCGTAAAGCTTTATGGTTCTTCGTCAACATGAGACGAATATGTTTAGGCGATAAATAAATACTTTGGCTTTCGTTCAGAGCGTTGGAGGGTAATGACCACAACAAAACCATCAGCAGCTCTCACAACCGCAGCTTCAACAATAATTACGCTTGACACAATAAAACACGTTCATCATCGCTCATCCTCTCAAGCACATTATTGTGTTTGAATTTTCTCCAGCGTCATCTTAAACACTTCAGAATTATCACCATCAGCAACATTGTTTTTCTGGAGCATAAATCCTTTCAACACATCCAGATCAGCTGATCCTGGAGTTGGACCTGCGTCTCCATGGAGATGTTTCACCAGACAGCACCAGCAGAATCCAACAGACCTGAGCAGGTCAGGAGGTCGGGCAGAAGTATGTAAAACGGCGGGAACAGACGCAGCGTCCTTACCTTCCTGCACCGCCTGGAACGGGTTGTTGGGCTCGATGAGTTTAATGGAGTGTGTGATCTTCTCGCTCTGCAGGACGTCGTCGCTCAGACTGAGGTCAGACACGGCGAGCTGGAACACCTCATCGTCCCGCACCGCGTTCTCCTCGAATATGGCGCCTGGACAGGTAGGAAAACGGAGAGAGGAAGTAGGTGAGACTGTAGGCAGGTAACTGCAGATGCTGCTGACCGAGCAACACCTTTACATTTCTGACGCATCTAACGCGTCTTTATGGTCGGATGTGTTTCTGCAGGTAAGACACTAAGATTTAACTCATGATTGAAAACTAATACGTGGAACCAAGCAAAGATATATTCAAGATGGAGGCTAATTTAATAAAGCAGGAGGACGGTCAAAAGACTCATCTTCCCAAAAAAAAATCAGCAGCATAAACAAATATCATTGAGTATATTAAATAAACCTCTATCATAAAGGGGAAATATAGAATTAAAGCAAATAGAATGAAAGGAATACAAGTCTTAATGTATTGTCTGTTACAATAGAAATGGTCTCTAGGTGGTTTTCAGAGACACCCGAAGAAGGAAGTATTTTTAACTATTAGTAATATTAATAAATCTTAAGTAAAGAAACAATGACAAGTTTAAAAAATAAAAAAAGAACAACAACACTCTCCTACCAGGAGAAAAACCTCTGAGCCAAACCATGTCAAGGAAAAACTCCCCTTTTAGGAGGGAAAAAACCTTGAGCAGGATCTGGAAGACCAGCTGGGTAAATGAGGAAAAGAGATCATCACAAATATACAGTCATGGAAAAAAATGATTGTTTTCTTCAGTTTCTTGTTCATTTTAATGCCTGGTACAACTAAAGGTACATTTGTTTGGACAAACATAACGATAACCACAAAGATTGCTCATAAGAGTTTTATTTAAGAGCTGATATCTTACCATTTTCCATGGTTTTCTTGATTATAACCTAAATCACTTAAGTTTTTACATCAATAGCTATGGCGTTGTACTGCCAAAAACACTGCTTTGATGCATTCAGTGTTTTCTTTTCTGTCTGTTTTAGTCACATGATGACGTTTAGTGGTACCAGCTATTAAAATGAACAAGAAAGTGAAGAAAAAACATCCTCCCACCAGTCTGGAAGTCTTGCCACGTGTCAAGAGTCATAGACGGATGTAATGGCGAGAATCTGGTCACTTTTCAAAATAAAACATAATTTACACTCAGATAATAAATCAAACGGTAATAATGGAAGTTATTTATTTTTTTCTCTTCGGCCCGGTACCGGGGCCCGGGGACTCCTGGTGTAGAGGACCTGTATCCATCTCTAATGTTTGCATAAAACAAATCCAACATTTTCTCTGGTGAAGTTAAACTGCTGAAATGTTGGAAATGTGGCAGAAAGAGAGACGTGGTTGAGATCAGTTAGGAATGGACTGGGTCGCGTCTGTAGCTCAGCAACAGCAGACCTGATGATGTCACACCCAGAAGATGTAAACTGCCGCTACAACAACACCGAACTCTCTGGGTAAATAACAAAGACGAAAACTGACAGCTAACAGTTCAATATCCAGGATGCAGGAACAACGTTTCACAGAGGAACGTCCTGGATTACACCGTCCGTTATTGACAAGCACTGAGACAAACCCACCGCTTTCCCTTTTTCTGCTCCTCTTCATATCTCTGTCCGCCCTTATTGTCTGAAATCCAGGCAATATGCTTTTATTGTGAAACACTTTGAATGTTGTTGTGACTGCCAGTCAATTATTTTGGATTGTTTTCACCCAAAAAGGAGCAAAAGTTCTGCACAAAGGCAAAGTACTTAGATGTGTTATCTAGCTAGACGTCTTACGTCCCGATTTCCAAGATACAGTCAATGCAGCATGATGGGAAACTTGGTGGTGACTGGGATGGGGAGGACGGGTTAATGGTGCATCAATACGCTTCAACGCTCACTGGATGAAACATTTCCAGAAGTGACACCAAGGCCAGGGTCCTATGGAGCCCCGTTTGGGTCAAAATTCAATAAATAAATTAGTCTATTATTATGAAATACAGGTGTTTATTATTATGAAATATTTCCATTATTATGGTAATGGTTTCGTTTTTCATAATAATGGCTTGGTTTTTCATAAGAATGATTTGTGTGTCAATCACAGCAGAGAGGGCGGAGCCATTTATGTGATTGGCTACTCTTTTGATTCAGGCATAAGCAACAGAACAGTGAATATCGATAGTGGGCGAGAGGTGCAGTTATACTCCAGGCCAGTAGGTGGCAGAATGCACCTCAGTTTACGGTTAAAAGTTGACATCGACTAAGAAACGTCAAGGTTTCCCGTAGCTCAGTCCAAGCTGCCATAGCTACAATCGGACTAGGAGCGCACCTTGATGACGCCACGGCCCGCTGCTAACGGGACCTCACGGCCAAAACTAGTCGATGTCAGAGCGTAGAATGGAGAAGGATCAGCCAATGAGCGTGCAGGTCAACCACTGGCCCCGCCCACTGGCAAAATGACATTATTATGTAAAAACTCATTCTTATGAAAAAAAAAAGCAGTTATGTAAAAACTCTTAGGGCCTGATTTACTAAGATCCTAAATAAAGAGTACTAAATTGCGTGTGCACTGAAAAAGTTTGCGCGTGCTGTTGTTGTGTGTTTTGCGGGTGATCAACTAAGAATGCTCGCGCAATTGATAACGGGTGCAAACCGCAGTATTTAAATGAGGTGTTGCGTGTCTTACGGTTTGCGCCATGGAGAGTCTGGATGGAAAGCAGGATAGACGCAAGCGCAAAATGAAATTTGACGAGTTGGAGTTAGAGATATTAGTGGAAGAGGCAAATAAACACATTCATGAACTACAGCAAAGACATTTAAACATCACCAAAAGAAACGCAATATGGGAGAAAATCTGCGATAGAATAAATGCAGTTGGTAAGACAAAAAGAACGGCAGATGAGGTTAAAAGAAGGTGGCAAGATATAAGGCAAAGAACTAAAGAAAAAGTGGCCTTTAATAAAATAAAATAAAAAGCCTCCATAACCGCGGAGCGCTGTCATTACGGAGATGCGTCTCTGCGCGCAGCTGTGGCATCAATGAGTGGAGCTGTGGCTGGAGCCGACTCGTCCTCACACACTACTCATTAGTAAAAAAAGTATATGTTTTTTCATAAAATCCATCCATCCATCCATCCATCCATCCATCCATCCATTAGCGGAAGCTAATGGATGGATGGATGGACCCGAAGTCGGGTCGCTGGGCCAGCAGCTTCAGAGGTCCAGATCCCCCGGCCGCTTCCACCAGCTCCTCTGGGAGAATCCCGAGGCGTTTTTCATAAAATGATGTGGAAATAACCCATTTTATTACAACTGAAATTGTACTTGGGAGGAGTATTTTCACCGGACATTTTGACCGGAGAGATTATAAAATCCCGGACTTCCGCATATTTTACCAGACAAAGTCCGGCAATTACCAGACAACGGAAACCCTGGTGCCTCCTGTGGCAACCTTTTGCTGAATAATACTCGATTTAACATTCAAATAAAATATTTCTCCTTTTGCATGTGCAAACAAATTTACACGAGTCCGTATTCTTTGATTTTGGCGATGTCGCCTCCTTGCACAATAACAGCAGCCATCGGTGCGTAATGCTGGGCAGATTAGCACCTTCCTTTCGAACGTATTAAATACAGACGCAATCACAATCCCCGCAATTACTTTCAGGGTTGGTAAATCTCATTGCGCGTGGTAAATGAACCTATTTGCATTTTCCCCTCCCAGTATTTAGCGCTTTCTGGCGGGTACGCCCCATATTGATTATTCATCAGGGCAAAAGTGCTAAATGAACAGCGTGTGCTATTTTGCTCATTTGAGAGGCGCAGTCCTCTTTGCACGCTGTTAGTAAATCAGCTTGCACATTGGTTTGCGGGTGATGTCAAGTTTGCACACGTTTTTACGCACGCAAACCTTTAGTAAATCAGGCCCTTAGATTCTTAGATTTAAAAAAAAGCCATTCTGAAATAAACTATTATGCATTAAACTAAGATTAAATAATAATAAAAATATATTTCATAATAATTACATTTTTTATAATAATGGGAAATATTTCATAATAAAAAACGCCCATATTTCATAATAATAAACTCATTTATTCATTGAATTATGACCCAAACGGGGCTCCATACAGCTCAAGCTGCATTCCACAGTGCTAATTGGGTATATAATTAATATACTGAATGCTACACTATGAATATACGTTGAATCGTAACGACCACATCAGTGAACTGCAGCGTCACTGCTCGCTCGAGTTATCAAGATGTTTTTTTTGTTTCTTCTGTCTTCCCAATTTTCTGTTAACATACAAGAACGTATGTTACAGCTTAGTTTCATTTAACACAGTGGTTCTGAACTGGTCCGGCTTCAGGACCCACCGTCACCCTTAATGACAAACCGCGACCCAAATCAAGGAAAATTCGAAAAGATCGTGTTGAATGATGCATGTAATTAATTCTTATATGGCAGCTGCAATGATATATATATATATATATATATATATATATATATCTATATATATATATATATATATATATATATATATATATATAGGATTTTACTCAAGGCATTGTTGACAGGCCTTTTTTAAATTTTAAATATTTATCCATGCAGCAGGTGGATTAACAGATGTTTAAGAAAAAAAAAAAGAAAAGAAAAGAAAAGAAAAGAGAAGGCAGCCCTGGTGATGTTACTTTCCAGTTTGTTCAGACAGTTTTTCACGCACAATTAAGAAACTCTGGCCCTACGAGTTCAATTTCTCAGGCTGCTCGTGCTAATTCATCTTGGTACGTTTCCAGACGAACTCGTGAAAGCAGCAGCAGCCTGACGGCGGGTTTGAAGGCTAGCTTGATCAATCAATCATCCGGTTTTGAAACTGCAGCAAGTCAGGCGCTTTCAATTAAAAATGAATCTTGTTGCACCTGTCAGAGACACTGAGGGAACTGTGGCGAGGTCTATATTTCTCCTCGGGGCTGCAGATTGCTGAGCCTGAAACTTCAACAGGTTTAATTAATAATGAGTTCTGCAGGGAGGGAAGGTGGACTCGGACCCCGCGGGCGCCTCGGTTGGCTCGAGGATCGAACCTGCGTGAATGTGATGCTCTTCACGGTTTCTTTCATGTCTGCCGTGAGAAAGGTGGTCGAATTAAAAGCTCTCTCCAGACATATTTCAAAGATACACATTTGCTCGTCGGCTGTTACAGCAGGTTTTGGTCACATTTGCACATTTTCATTAATCTGAAGAAGGAACAACGTGTGTCGAATTTAAGGTTAAGCAACAAAGAAAGAAACTGGAGCTTACGGTCAATAACATTAGTAAAATACAACCTACATGAAAAAAAAAACACCTTTAACTGCATGTAAAAAAACGTGTTTACAATGAAACAACTGAGTACGACCCATTCTAGCAGCAGTGTCTTGAGATTGTCATTTTCTGAATTACTTTATCAGTTTCACACAGCTGTGGAGGAACTCTTTTTTTTACATTTGATGATTCTTTCATTTTTTTTTCAGCCATTCTGACACAGATTTGCTGATATCTGAGATCTTTGTCCTTTTGCGTGACCCAACTTCACAGGCGACTGTGAAGGAGCACCTCTGCACCCCAGATGTTGAACCGCTGGAGTTTCTATCGGTGCTGTCTGCTGAGAGAGTTCACCTCAGTAGCTTTCTTTGTACCTAACAACACCCTCAAAACAAAACGTGGTCCCTCAGGTCAAGACACAGCAGTCCACCTGTATTTCAAAAGGAATTCAATTCAATTCAAATTCAAAATACTTTATTAATCCCCCAAGGGGGAAATTCAAGTTTCAGCACACCAGGAAAAATCTGGTGTACTAGAGGAGCTGCTAGCGTCCAGCGCTCCTTTTCATGCCAGGTCCCGTGGTCCTGCTAACTCCAGGTAACCGCCGTTAACATCCGTTAAACCAGTTAACAGCCGTTAGAACAGTTAACAGCCATTAAAACAGTTAACAGCCGTTAAAACAGTTAACAGCCGTTAAAACAGTTAACAGCCGTTAAAACAGTTAACAGCCATTAACATCCGTTAAAACAGTTAACAGCCATTAAAACAGTTAACATTCGTTAAAACAGTTAACAGCCGTTAACATCCGTTAAAACAGTTAACATCCGTTAAAACAGTTAACAGCCGTTAAAACAGTTAACAGCCGTTAACATCCGTTAGAACAGTTAACAGCCGTTAAAACAGTTAACATCCGTTAAAACAGTTAACAGCCGTTAAAACAGTTAACAGCCGTTAACATCCGTTAAACCAGTTAACAGCCGTTAGAACAGTTAACAGCCATTAAAACAGTTAACATCCGTTAAAACAGTTAACAGCCGTTAAAACAGTTAACATCCGTTAAAACAGTTAACAGCCGTTAGAACAGTTAACATCCGTTAAAACAGTTAACATTCGTTAAAACAGTTAACAGCCGTTAAAACAGTTAACAGCCGTTAACATCCGTTAAACCAGTTAACAGCCGTTAGAACAGTTAACAGCCATTAAAACAGTTAACATCCGTTAAAACAGTTAACAGCCGTTAAAACAGTTAACAGCCGTTAAAACAGTTAACATCCGTTAAAACAGTTAACAGCCGTTAACATCCGTTAAAACAGTTAACATCCGTTAAAACAGTTAACATCCGTTAAAACAGTTAACAGCCGTTAACATCCGTTAGAACAGTTAACAGCCGTTAAAACAGTTAACATCCGTTAAAACAGTTAACAGCCGTTAAAACAGTTAGCAGCCGTTAACATCCGTTAAAACAGTTAACATCCGTTAAAACAGTTAACAGCCGTTAAAACCATTAACAGCCGTTAGAACCAGTATATCTCCATAATGATGACAAGTGAGATATCTCCAGGTCAGAGGAGGAAACACCGATGAACCAGACCATCTCCTCTGGGAAGACCGAGCTCCTTCAGTCCGGCGAGCGACGGAGCCGACCGTCCCAGAGCCCGGTTCATCATGCGGACCGGACCAGACCGTTGTCATCTCCCCCGGCGGTGCTGGGCCCCACCAGGTCACCAGACGGCCTCTGCCAGGTCAGCTGACCCATCCGGCGTGTAGACAGCTGGACGGGGGCAGCATGCCGCCGCCGCCGCTACGTCGGGGGCCCGTCCCGGCTCCATGACGCTGCAGCCCGGATCCAGTGGCGGTGGTTGCCGCGGGTAGCAGTTCAGGGCTACTTAGCTTAGCTTTCCCGAACCGGCCTCCAGCGACACCGTCCATGTCCGCGGCGGCAGGTCTCCACCAGCCGCAAGAGGACCGATCCGTCCCCTGCAGACAGTATGTAGACATCCGACTGCAGATCACCACAAACCGGCACAAACTGGAGCGTCCAGCATCCAGCATCCAGCGTAGCAGGTAAGAGACACTCTTCTAAAGACCCTAAGGTCCATGTTCTGGACAGAGATGTATGACGAAAGAGAGGATGGAAAGACGCCATCCATTTTAAATTGCAAAGAAGAAACGACATTCAACAGAGGAGTCACCCTCAGATTTCACGTATCCAACTCTTACAATCGTCCATTAATTTTCCAGGTCGTATTTTAAACATGGCCGTGATCTCTTTCTCGCCCCAACCAAGTTGTTTTATTGTTTAAACCCAACCAAGCAATAATAAAGTCTTTCTTTTTCACCTCTGCTTCATGTTAGTGCCAGAACGCAACCCAGAAGTGAAAACTCTAGATCTCAGACCATCGTCCCATGCTTTGAACACACCATCCCTCCTTACCTGCCTGCCTACCTCCCACCTTTATTCTGTGGCTTGTTACTGGAAACTCTTGAGAGATCTTTCTCAGTTGTGGAAGCATCCGTGTGGGAGTGACACGTGTTCTATAGTTATGAGATACACGGGACTTCCTGCCAAGTGTAGGTGCACTAGTTTATGGATCTTTGAAACGAACGAGGTCTTTTTTAATGAGTTACAATGATAATTAAGCTCCTGTAAGAGATGAACATGGGTAGTTTTTTGTCTTGTTGCATATATATTAATGTGAGTTTCCCTTTTAGAGCACAAAGTTAGCGGATTAAATCATCTAAGTAAATCACGCAGCATGAGTTAATAAGGTTTGCCGTGCGTAATTTGCTGCTGATTAAGCCATTATTTACCAATGAAAAGAGCATGTCTTGCATTTTGTTCTTGGTGTGACAGCTGCTGCGAGGAGGAGGAGGAGCAGAGGAAGGAGGGGAGAGACTTTCTGCATTAATGTTGATTTATTTTGAATGCATGAGGACGACAATAGAAGAATAAAAACATGAGTCCAAAAGAAGAAGCATGTCAGAGCAGCCGACGCACGTTAATTTATTTCTCTCCAGTTATTTTTAATGCAGCGTCTCCCTGTTTAGAAAACGCACCAGTAACTTTGGCATGTTTTTTATTCATTTGTGATGTTAGAATTTTGTTTTTACGTGTATTTTCAGTTATGTCGTAACATAGCCTAGAACGGGGGTCACACAACAGCAGACTCCGGTCTGGATCCGGACCGGGAAATGGTTCTGTCCAGACCCATGACCAATGCAAAAAAAAAAGTACAGTAGTGTCATTTTCACAGAGCGGGTTTAAACGACCGTAGATATTTACAGTGAGTGCTGCTACTACAGTTAATATGGTAATCTAGCTAGTAGATATTTACAGCGGCCGCTGCTACTACAGTTAATATGGTAATCTAGCTGGTAGATATTTACAGCGGCCGCTGCTACTACAGTTAATATGGTAATCTAGCTGGTAGATATTTACAGCGGGTGCTGCTACTACAGTTATTACGGTAATCTAGCTGGTAGATATTTACAGCGGGCGCTGCTACTACAGTTAATACAGTAATCTAGCTGGTAGATATTTACAGCGGGTGCTGCTACAACAGTTAATACGGTAATCTAGCTGGTACATATTTAAAGCGGGCGCTGCTGCTACAGTTAATACGGTAATCTAGCTGGTAGATATTTACAGCGGGCGTTGCTACTACAGTTAATACGGTAATCTAGCTGGTAGATATTTACAGCGGGCGCTGCTACTACAGTTAATACGGTAATCTAGCTGGTAGATATTTACAGCGGGCGCTGCTACTACAGTTAATACAGTAATCTAGCTGGTAGATATTTACAGCGGCCGCTGCTAAAACAGTTAATATGGTAATCTAGCTGGTAGATATTTAAAGCGGGCGCTGCTGCTACAGTTAATACGGTAATCTAGCTGGTAGATATTTACAGCGGGCGCTCCTACTACAGTTAATACGGTAATCTAGCTGGTAGATATTTACAGCAGGTGCTGCTACTACAGTTAATATGGTAATCTAGCTAGTAGATATTTACAGCAGCCGCTGCTAAAACAGTTAATACTGTAATCTAGCTAGTAGATATTTACAGCGGCCGCTGCTACTACAGTTAATACGGTAATCTAGCTGGTAGATATTTACAGCGGGCGCTGCTACTACAGTTAATACGGTAATCTAGCTGGTAGATATTTACAGCGGGCGCTGCTACTACAGTTAATACGGTAATCTAGCTGGTAGATATTTACAGCGGGCGCTGCTACTACAGTTAATACGGTAATCTAGCTAGTAGATATTTACAGCGGGCGCTGCTACTACAGTTATTACGGTAATCTAGCTGGTAGATATTTACAGCGGGCGCTGCTACTACAGTTAATACGGTAATCTAGCTGGTAGATATTTACAGCGGGCGCTGCTGCTACAGTTAATACGGTAATCTAGCTGGTAGATATTTACAGCGGGCGCTGCTACTACAGTTAATACGGTAATCTAGCTAGTAGTCAGAGACGTGGTCTGGAAACGTGTGTTTGTTGTCTCTGAAATCGCATCATCTAGAATACAGCGGCCACATGCAAATTCTCCGAGCAAATGAAGATTAGATTCCCAGAATGCATTGCAGCCCCAAACCAAACCACACCTACATTATTACCAGCAAACCCAAAATCAGTCACACGAGCACAAACTTTAGCACTGACGTTAGCAACAGCACAGGAAGAAAGCAGAGTAGAAACCACAGAGACGTCATGACTCGCTCGACAAAGAGAAAGTTAGACACTAAAAACCGTTGTTTTAAAGACGAATGGACAGCAGAATGTATGTTTATACTCCTGATCAGCAGTTTGAAGCCTGTCGGCCCTTATAAACTCTGAGACCGTGGTGTTGATTCAAAGTGTGAAGCGCCATTTAGTTAACATTTAGTTAATGTTTCCTGAATGTACATGAGTTTAACTTTTTTACTTAAAGCGGCCTTTAATTCAAGAAGAAAAGACAGTTCAAAGAAAAATGTTTTATGAAAAAGTCAACACCCTTTTTTGGACTTTTTAGTTTTGTCAGGGTTTATTTTTTTACTTGAAGAGGCCTTTAATTCTTCAGACGTGGACTTGAACTATTATTGATTTTATTCTGAGGTTTCCCTTTTGAAATAAAAGCCTTAAGCTTATTTAAATGCATGGAACTGCTTTTATTTATGATAAAAGATATGGAATATTTTGGAATATTTCCTGCATTTGAAGTTAAAATAAATATTAGTTGCTTTTTCAAATACGTACTTTGGCTCGGACCTTCTACTAAATTTAGTAACCGGACCTTCGTGAATTTTAATTGATTACCCCTGATCTAGAGTTAAAAAGCACCACCTTGCACTAAAGTGCAGAAATCTAAAGACTTTTTGTCCTAATCAGATATTTTTACAGCAACATCCTGCTGTTGATTCACAGCAGCATCAAACTGTCCTTCTCTAAACACGGTCCAGTAAAACTGAGCGTCTTCATCGTCTCCAGTAAAAACCCACGTACACCACCTTCCCACACATGACTGCACAGATCGTGATGAACATTTCCCTCCAGGCACAACAAAGTCTATCAAATATGCAAACACTACATGCAGAACTGTATTCGTATATGACTCTTTTGGTGTCGAGATACATGAACTATAATTCTTATGTCTTTAAAGAACAAACCCATTAAACGTTCGAACTGCTGGGGGACGAAGCTGCTTCAGCGTCTCTGGATCAAAGCTACAGTGATCAAGAGGAATTCTGAAAAGAGATGTGGATGTGATGTGCTTTCTAGCTAACACCTGTTCAGTACCTACAGTAGATACTTTTTACCCTTCCAGTCATGTTTTAGAACCTGTTACTCCTGGGTTTGTCTTTATTCTGAGTATTCTGTTTTGTATCTATGGTAGTGCTGCCCAGGTCCAGGTCCTCCAGGTCCTCCAGGGCCACATGCTTCCATGATCCAAGACACCCAGAAACAATTTCTGTAGTTCTGCACAAGCCTGTTAATAACCATTTATTTAAAACATCTAAGACATCTCTTAAGACATCTGTGGACTCGTTTTCCTCCGTCTGTGGACTCGTTCCTCCATCTGTGGACTCGTTCCTCCTCCGTCTGTGGACTCGTTCCTCCGTCTGTGGACTCGTTTTCCTCCGTCTGTGGACTCGTTCCTCCATCTGTGGACTCGTTCCTCCGTCTGTGGACTCGTTCCTCCGTCTGTAGACTCGTTCCTCCATCACTCGTTCCTCCGTCTGTGGACTCGTTCCTCCGTCTGTGGTCTCGTTCCTCCGTCTGTGGACTCGTTCCTCCGTCTGTGGACTCGTTCCTCCGTCTGTGGACTCGTTCCTCCGTCTGTGGACTCGTTTTCCTCCGTCTGTGGACTCGTTCCTCCCTCTGTGGACTCGTTCCTCCATCTGTGGACTCGTTCCTCCATCTGTGGTCTCGTTCCTCCGTCTGTGGACTCGTTCCTCCGTCTGTGGACTCGTTCCTCCTCCGTCTGTGGACTCGTTCCTCCGTCTGTGGACTCGTTCCTCCTCCGTCTGTGGACTCGTTCCTCCGTCTGTGGACTCGTTCCTCCCTCGTCTGTGGACTCGTTTTCCTCCGTCTGTGGTCTTGTTCCTCCATCTGTGGACTCGTTCCTCCGTCTGTGGACTCGTTCCTCCGTCTGTGGACTCGTTCCTCCCTCTGTGGACTCTCGTTCCTCCTCCGTCTGTGGACTCGTTCCTCCCTGTGGACTGTGTGACTCGTTCCTCCTCTCTGTGGACTCGTTCCTCCATCTGTGGACTCGTTCCTCCGTTGTGGACTCGTTCCTCCGTCTGTGGACTCATTCCTCCGTTCTGTGGACTCGTTCCTCCGTCTGTGGACTCGTTTTCCTCCGTCTGTGGACTCGTTCCTCCGTCTGTGGACTCGTTCCTCCGTCTGTGGACTCGTTCCTCCGTCTGTAGACTCGTTCCTCCATCACTCGTTCCTCCATCTGTGGACTCGTTCCTCCGTCTGTGGACTCGTTCCTCCGTCTGTAGACTCGTTCCTCCATCACTCGTTCCTCCATCTGTGGACTCGTTCCTCCATCTGTGGACTCGTTCCTCCGTCTGTGGACTCGTTCCTCCATCACTCATTCCTCCATCTGTGGACTCGTTCCTCCGTCTGTGGACTCGTTCCTCCGTCTGTGGACTCGTTCCTCCATCTGTGGACTCGTTCCTCCATCTGTGGACTCGTTTCTCCATCTGTGGACTCGATCCTCCATCATTCCTCCATCTGTGGACTCGTTCCTCCATCATTCCTCCATCTGTGGACTCATTCCTCCATCTGTGGACTCGTTCCTCCGTCTGTGGACTCGTTCCTCCATCATTCCTCCATCTGTGGACTCGTTCCTCCATCTGTGGACTCGTTCCTCTGTGGACTCGTTCCTCCATCTGTGGACTCGTTCCTCCGTTCTGTGGACTCATTCCTCCATCTGTGGACTCCTCCATCGTGTGGACTCGTTTCTCCCATCTGTGGACTCGTTCCTCCATCATTCCTCCATCTGTGGACCGTTCCTCCATTCCTCCTCCATCTGTGGACTCGTTCACTCGTTCCTCCGTCTGTGGACTCGTTCCTCCATCTGTGGCCTCGTTCCTCCACCTCCATCTGTGGATCGTCCTCCATCATCCTCCATCTGTGGACTCGTTCTCCGTCTGTGGACTCGTTCTCCGTCTCTCGTCCTCCATCTGTGGACTCGTTTCTCCATCTGTGGACTCGTTCCTCCATCATTCCTCCATCTGTGGACTCGTTCATTTCCTCCATCTGTGGACTCCTCCATCTGTGGACTCGTCCTCCGTCTGTGGACTCGTTTCTCCATCTGTGGACTCGTTTCCTCCATCATTCCTCCATCTGTGGACTCGTTCCTCCATCTGTGGACTCGTCTCACTGTGGACTCCCTCCGTCTGTGGACTCGTTTCTCCATCTGTGGACTCGTTTCCTCCATCCTCCATCTGTGGACTCGTTCCTCCATCATTCCTCCATCTGTGGACTCGTTCCTCCTCCATCGTGTGGACTCGTTCCTCCGTCTGTGGACTCGTTACTCCATCTGTGGACTCGTTCCTCCACTCTGTGGACTCGTTGTGGACTCTCCTCCATCTGTGACTCGTTCCTCCATCTGTGGACTCGTTCCTCCTCATCTGTGGACTCGTTCCTCCTCCATCTGTGGCTCGTTCCTCCGTCGACTCGTTCCTCCTCATCGTGGACTCGTTCCTCCTCCATCTGTGGACTCGTTCCTCCATCTGTGGACTCGTTCCTCCGTCTGTGGACTCGTTCCTCCGTCTGTGGACTCGTTCCTCCGTTCTGTGGACTCGTTCCTCATCTGTGGGACTCGTTCCTCCGTGTGGACTCGTTCCTCCATCTGTGGACTCGTTCCTCCGACTCGTTCCTCCCTCCTCTTGGACTCGTTCTGTGGACTCGTTCCTCCGTCTGTGGACTCGTTCCTCCATCTGTGGACTCGTTCCTCCTCCGTCTGTGGACTCGTTCCTCCATCTGTGGACTCGTTCCTCCGTCTGTGGACTCGGTCCTCCATCTCTGTCCATCTTCCAGTCCCTGGTTCTCCTTCTCTGATTGGTTCATAGCTGTCAGAGGTTCCTCTGCTTCTCTTCAGTCTCTGACTAGTTTAGGGTCCGTTACTGTTTTCAGCTGCTGATTTTATCATCTTCAGTTTAAATTCTGCAGCATTCTCTTTGGTCTCATATCTGTGTCTCTCAGTCTTTATGGTTTACTCTCGTCATTTTTTCAGGATTAGTGTTCAGTTGTCACGAGTGTAGACGATGTCCTGTTGTTGCCATGGAGACATGGAGGATATTTTTGACATATAAGTCGCAGGACCAGACAAACTACTGAAAAAAAGCAGAACTTATAGTTCAGAAAATACGTTACTTTGACAGGAGAGTAATCAACATACTGAAGTTTCTCCTTTTAAACTCAGTTTGTCTAACGGTGAACTGACGGATGGATAAACTCTTGGAGATGACTTTGTTTACGTTTCTGTTTCGTGCAGGTCAACTGCTCTTGATTTTATGCTTCTGGAGATACAGCTCTTTTAAACACATTAGTTATATCAGCTGATTATGATCTATGAAGGGTTGTTTTTTGTGTGTTTGTTTGTTTTAATCAGTTAAAACAGCTCTAAATCTGAAAACTAATTTAATTAATTGAACTCTAACTACCAACTCCAGTTAGCGCTAAGCTAAATAATTAGTCCATGGGTTCACTTATTTTGTCATCCATGAATGTTTGTTGGGTAAATCCAGATTTAACCTGTGGACTCTACTGAACATCTGTACAAATTACATACGCACACGGGACTCGGTAAAAAAAAACTGGTGTCAAGAAATATTACTTGACATTTTATCACGTTTGCTGCATGCAAATGCTTAAATCTCTAAGGTCACACTAGCTTATACATTTCTGAAGGAGCTGAATATTTAATAAAGGCCATAGAAATATGGAAATTCGCTCTAAGTTCCCAAAACAAAAGTGTGATTTGTGACTATGACCTTTTGGGCAAATTTGCAAACACTTCTACATTACGTTCGACGGTGGGAAATTCACACTAGCCGGCAGCCAAAAGCAATTTATGTGCCACTGCTGCAAAAACAATGTATTGGAGGTGTTGTGTTTATCAAGCCTCCTTCCCGCTCTGGCAGGTAATCAAGCAGCGGTCCAGGGCTTCGAGTCCCAGAGCTCCAGCTGGCTGGAAAACCAGCAGCAGGTTTGCTGGGAGATTTAGCAGCCTCTGGGCTCCAGGACCATAAACTCTGGACCGATTTAATGCAGGGAGGCTTAACGGAGGCCGCGGCGCCCACCAGGGGGCGATATTCACCGACGTTATTATAGATACCTGCTGCCAAGAAAGTTTCTACTCCTGAGGATTCACTCGGAGGTTTCCTGACCAGCTGAAGATTTCAAACATGACAATAGGAACAAAATTCCTCCGTCAATTTTCTTTTTTTCCTCTCTAATGTCAGTGCGAGCAGTTGGTTTTCTGTTGGGGGGGGGGGGGGGGGGGGGGGGGGGGGGACTGCCAGTCGTACAGCTGACCGGGCTGAAGAGCAGTGACGGATGGACGTGGTCGCTCTGGCAGAGCTCAGTTCACTACGCTCTAGATCAGTGATTCCCAAAGTGTGGGCCGCGGCCCCCTGGTGGGCCGCCGCGGTACTGCAGGTGGGCCGTGAGAGGTCATTATAAACAAATGTGTTTTAAATACTCGATTTTTTTAAAGATATGTTTTTATTACTCTAAAATATTTATTATATGATTTGAAAAATATTTAGAGATAATAAAACAAACCAATTGAGTGCTATTCTACTGTCATCTTAACTTAATATGACAAGTGTCACCTTATTTGTTGACCCCTTATATACTGGAATGTAGCTTTTAGTCTTCTATGTTAATTTAAGTGGTGTTTAGAGGTTCGGATGGGCCGCAGAGATTTTTCACATTTCAAATTGGGCCTTGGTATTGTGAAGTTTGGGAATGGATGCTCTAGATGAAAGATACTTACGCTACTGAAGTGATCCGTGCATGCACCAGTGTTGGGCAAGTTCACTTTCTACACGAACTAGTTCAGTTCAGAGTTCACAGAAATTAAAACGAACTAGTTTAGTTCACTATTTTAAAAAATAACTAAATAGTTCATTTTTAGTTTTTTTTTTTCTTATTCTTTTTTAATGTTGCTGCGAGCAATTATTTGTCAAAATGACAGTCACTGCCCATATACCGTATTGGCCCGAATATAGGACGACTCTGATTATAAGATGACCCCTATTTTTCAAATATCATTTTGGGCAAATAAAAATGTGATGAAGGCAATAAGGTTATTCATAAAACATTTTTTTTTATTGTACAATTACTATAGAAAAGAACTCCCATAGAGATAACATTCTACTGTATTGTTAAACATTTTAATTATCTTATCTTTTTTCGGAAGTATGGTACCATACTTGTGTGTCAGATTTCAATGTTATTTAAGATCAAGGTATGGTACTATTTAATAAACTGTGTTCTCTTCAAATCTGAGAATATGACTCTGAATAAGCTTCATAACTGCATAACTATTGAAGTCGAATTTTAGTCAAGAACAACATAAATAATTCAGTCTGTAAAAAAACTAATTCTGGACTCCAACAACTTTCAAAGCCCTTTTCTCGAGTCGGCTGCTGGTTCCTCCATTCTGACTGGTTACCTCGGTACAGCTCCATCTAGTGGCGCAGATGTGTAATTGCAATAGAAACGTCTAGTCTTCGATTTTAAGATGACCCCCATTTTTGAGAATATGACTTCTAGAATAAAATATTGTCCTATATTCGGGCCAATACGGTACTACACCACCACAAACAGCAATTATTTTATCCATTTAACTGTCAAAAACTATGTGTCCAGTTTGTAATCCTTAACCAACCAGGGTTCACATTAGCATTGAAGGGACAGCGCAGTTAAAACTGTAATTTCCATTTCAGCTTCTCTCTACAGCAGCCAAACTTCAGAATATCAAGGACCAATGTGAAATGTGAAAAATATACGCGGTCCACCCAAACGTTTAATCACAACTGTGATCAATATATACAGGACCAGGAACCATTGTTCTGATATTAATGTGAGGGGTCAACAAATAAGGTGACACTTGTTATATTAAGTTAAGATGACAGTAGAATAACACTTAACTGGTTTGTTTTATTACTTTTTAATGTTTTTTAAATAATGTCATGAATATTTTACAGTAAATAAAATCATACTTAAAAAAGATTGAGAATTTAAAACATATTTGTTTAATTTTAATAACCTCTCACGGCCCACCTGCAGTACCACGACGGCCCACCAGGGGGCCGCGGCCCACACTTTGGGAATCACTGCTCTGCAGTAGATTAAAAATATGAGGAAAAACTTGCTGCTAAATGGTCTTTATTATTGGTCTATATGGTCTATGTTATTTATTAAGACAAAAACAGGTCCTTAAGGTGCAAATGTTTTTTTCCCCATTTCAATATTTCAATCCCCCCCGGGACTGAAAGAGCTTTGAAACTTTGAAAGAGCGTCGTTCACAACTGCCCATATAAACTCGTTCACAGCCGACGCTCATCACAGAGAAAGAGAGCACGCTCAGTTCACGATCGTACAAAATATGAACTAGTTCGTGAACTTTGGTTCAATGAACGCGTTCAGGTACAACGCTGTCCTGCACCGATGTCTTTGTAACTGACCAGAAAACCTTCTTTCCAGTTTAGATCTGGTTGGGTTTGAAATAGGGATGGGCATAATTAATCGATTAATCGATGATTAATCATTAAGAATTTGGTCGAAGACATTCATTTTCGTCAATGAAACGAATGTTTGTTTTTTTTTAAACAATCTGAATGTAGGTTATCAGTGCACGTCCTCAAACAACGCGATGCATTTCTCTGTGCCACCGATAGAAATTTGCCACCAGGGGGCAACATTTCACCATCACCCTACGCTGGCTGGACTCAGTTGTTACATGCGAGCTTCTGTAGGTCGTCGCCTAATCATGAAGCGGTCGCGGTGAAGTGTGGCGTGGAACCATTTTAGTTTAGAAAATGACCAAGTGTACTGCAATCACTGCAATGCTAATTACAAATACAATTAATCGACAACGACAATGATGTATCACTTGAACAACGCGCATCCAAGCCTTGTAAAGGACGGTGGAGGCGGTTCATCTCTATCTGAGCCTAGCCTAGCCTAGCCTAGCCTAGCCTAGCCTAGCCTCAACTCGGTGTTAGCACGGACCAGAAGGAGCTGCAGCGCACATCGAGCACAGAACAAGCGCATCTTTTTAAGAAACAAAAAGCCTGTAATACTGGCGCCTTGATATAAATTGTCCTTGTTACGTAGTCTCCTCGATATCTCTTCTTTTATTATCGTTGTTTTTTTAAAGAAAAGAAACAGGAAATGTCACATTATTCTCGACCACGAACATCCGGTTCACTGAACACATCTGGGCATGCGCGGGCCATAGCAACCAGGCCATAGCAACCAGGCCAAAGGGGAAAACAAACGTCACGCCGATATTGAGAATAATTGTGATAGTTTTCAATATAAAAATGTTAATGATTAATCGATAATTAATCATTAATTCTCCTGACGATCGACGAATAAAATTTCACCGAATGCCCATCCCTAGTTTGAAACAATGAAAAAAAAGGCAGATTTTTAGATCAAATTACTTACAAACAGACTCTCCAGAGCACCGTAACAAGTACGACACTGTAAATCTGTAAATAACTGGTTCATAATTTTTAATTATAGATCACTACAAAAAAAAAAAGTTGACCCAGGAACAAGAAGTTAGTCACATAAATCAGAGTGGATATCTCTACTTGAAGCAGAAACGTTGAGTTTTGTCTGAGGAAAAGAAAAATCCCATTTTGTGACCATCTTTTTGATGGTTTAAACTCCAAGGACGGCGACAGAAAAAGAGCGCCGTCGTAGAGCGTTACAGAGACGTCCTGCAGATGTAAAAGCATCAAGATCTGTTCGGTTACAGCCGGCGAGGATGCCGTCGCTCTGAATACAGCCCACATGAAATGAATATTCCACATTCCCGTCGCTGACCCCCACGGGACTTTATTTAAGAGGAAATTTAGAGGACAAGCCTGACTTTCCTCCACCTTTTATCATTCCTCTGATTACTGCGGCCGCGTTAATCGACAGAAAAGGCCGATTTCTGCACACGTGCGGTCAATGCAATTAAACTTTCTGGCCTTTGTCCTTTCATCGCCTCCGTACGGGAAAATCCATTCCTATTAGGAGCGTAATCAGTGCTAATACAAGAGGTGTAATTTATCTTTCAACCCTCCCATGTGGCAAATCAGCGGTGGGCCAAACCTCCCCCCCCCCCCCCGGGAGTTTAACACATGTAAAATAGGTACAGAACAGAGATTATTCTGTTGTACTGAGCTGCCTCCCTGGGAGGTGCTTGCCACCCGGATATCTTACTCAAAACATGAACGTTAATGACTGAAATTTAATTAACTCTGGAGCTCTGGGTAACACTGTTGTACACACAAAACCCTGCTTGTCCTTTTTTTAATTTTTTTTTTTTTTGCATAAAATGTCAGTTCATTTTTATGTAAATGTATCTCAAACCTAATATTGGTGTTTTATTGTTACTGCACGTGGCTCAGCGCTGAATATTCAATTATAATAATGGATTTATAACGACCAAAATAATCAATGACTGCACTTGCCATCGCTCAATCAGGATTTGTTTTGTTTTGTTTTGTTTTTTCAGGTGGATTTTAAGCATTTAAAAGGGTTAAAAGAGTACGTTTGGATGACGTAAGACAAAGTACTTAGCAGCTTTTCGATTAGTCTTTACATTCGCTGTGTTTTAAATGGATTTAATTATGGCAAGCCATTTTAACATAAAATAGTTAGCTTTTACTATCCGGAATTAGCATTATAGATATCAATCATTTAATTTTGACTAGTCGTAATTATATTATGACTAGTATATTAATTAAAGATATCTGTAAATTCATTCTGCCTAATCAAAAGTACATTTAGAGATATCTGTAATTAATTTTTGTCTAGTCAAAACTGAATTACAGATATCCGAAATGACATCACTTAACGCACCACTCGACTCGTAATTTGTTGCTTATAATTGGCTAGCTTTCTATTGGCTATTGGCTCAGTGAACCAAAGTTTCAGTTAAACAAAGAGTAATTCCCTCCATTTCTGGCCGTTAGCGCCTGTCGTGCTGCTGCGTTAAAAACCCAGTCAAACACGATAACTTCAGCTCTCCGTTGCTCGGACATCGTAAAAAACGGTAAAAGTCCTGCTAGTATTTCAGCTAGCTAGCTGGAGAAACAGAGTTACAGTAGCGGTCGATGGTTTTAATGGCTTTGATTCGGTACCAAGCCCCGCCTCACTCTTTCACTTTTGTTTTCTCGCTCACTTTTCACAGATATCCGCAACGTCATTCCACCTAGTCGAAACTCTAATACAAGATATCTGCAATGACATTCTGACTAGGAAGAATCAGGTTTAAAGATATCCTGAATACGAGATATCTCTAATAAAAGTTCCTTTCGAGATATTTACAATCCGATGATTGATATCTACATATGAATTCTGACGATCCATAATTCCAGTTAGAGATATCAACAACTTAATTTCAACTAGTCGTAATTCCAATTCAAGATATCAACTTATTATTATTATTCTGGCTAGGTAAATTTTGATTTACAAAAGCAGATATCTTGAATTAACAGTGTTTGGAGATATCTGGAATTGGAATTGCGACGAGTCAAAATTATGATGTAGATATCTTTAAATGGAAATAAGGATAGTTGTAAATCAGTTGCAGATATCTGCATTGTGAGTTATGGATATCTGTTAACGGATTACGACTATCTGTAATATCAAACCCCAAACAATGACGGGAAAATGACGTCATTTGTCCGGTAAGAATGATGTTGTGAATATCTGAAATTACAATTGTGGATATCTGAAATGTTATTTTTGGAAAGGAAGAATTTAATTATGGATATCTCCAATACATATCCAGTTTAACTATTTTATGTTAAAACAGCTTGCCGTACTTAATGACTCCCGAGACAGGAAGTATTCTTTGTTCAGACCTCTCAAACGTCCACCCTGGTTTTGGAGGATGGAAGCTACGAACGAACAGAACTCGCCGTCTGAACGGGACCGAATCAGAACCAGGATCGAGGAGCGGGTCAGAGGAGGGATCGGTGACATTGACGTATCGAACCGGCCGGCTTCCACGGCGGTCTATTCATCACGCGGCCTCGCTCGTCTGGTTCGAAAGTGAGCCGAAACAAATTTATGCCCTCGCTGACAAACGTTTTTAATCCCACCCGGTAAATCAAATTTTACTGTGTAATGATGATGTCCAGATTTCGGAGGCCCGGCTCACAGAAAAGCATCACTCACGCACTTTTTCAATCAGATCTGAAGATGTTCAGTATGTCAGGACAGAACGCGGCGGCCTCGTCACGCCACCGGAGAGGAAGAACAAACCAGAACATCTGTCAGGAACATGTCCTCCTCTCTGTCCACACGGTCTTCTGACCTTATTTCAGAAGAGACGGAATTTCAATTACCTGAGGTCTGAATGAGATATTTTAGGTTTTACCACAGGGATACGATACAAAAGCTCTGCTCACAGCAGACCGCTGCATCAGCTAGAGATATTATTATTATTATCATTTGGTTTTATTTTCTGTCTCATTCTGGGGTCATTTTTACCATCAGCTGCTTCCTTTTTTTACTTTCAGCCCTGCTCAGAGATGTAGTTAGAGACATGATGTATTTCTCAGGCTCTTGACTCCTCCCCTTTCCTCCCACCAACGCCCAGGCTGAAGCCAAACCGGCGGTAACAGATATTGCAGTTCCTCGACTGGCCACCAGGTGCCGACTCCATAACAGAGCAAATCCCAGAACGGCTCAGCAGCACTTCTGATCACCCGGCAGCTAAACTAGCGGCCTTGATTACACGTTTACGGCGTCGTTCTTTGCAGTTTTCTGTCCGACGTGACTCACAGTTAGGGTTGGGAATCGAGAACCGGTTCCTGTAAAGAACCGGTTCCTGTAGAGAACCGGTTCCAATAAAGAACTGGTTCCTGTAGAGAACCAGTTCCTGTAGAGAACAGGTTCCAACCGGTTCCTGTAGAGAACCAGTTCCTGTAGAGAACCAGTTCCTGTAGAGAACAAGTTCCTGTAAAGAACCGGTTCCTGTAGAGAACCGGTTCCTGTAAAGAACCGGTTCCTGTAAAGAACTGGTTCCTGTAGAGAACCGGTTCCGTGTGTTTCAATTCCATGGAATCGTTTGGCAGTTTATCCAGCGATTCTCTTATCGATTCCAACCAGCACGAATCTCACGTAATTTACGCAAGCTACGCACAGTCAATTCCAGGAAGCACTTACGTGATTAAGTTACGTCGGTTTAGCACGTTAGCATTGCAGTTGTAAACAACAATGTTCAATGTCCACCAGGTTCAAACGCTCCAGAGTTTGGCTTCACTTCACCAAAGAAAGATGGCGACAAGGCAACTAGCAGTCATTGTAAAGTGGAGATAACAGCGTCGGGAGGGAACATGCTAACACGCAGAAACATTTGAACACACAACATGCTAACGAGTGTTGTGTTTTTGACGCTTCGGACTGATGGATCTCAACCCAGCAGCAGTAGCCAAGCTAAGATCACCTCTGGTAACTCTGGTTAGTAGCTATCCCGCTGCCTATGTGCTTCTTTGTAAAACACGCTATAACATTAGCGCTATGCTAATAAACGAATGCCTTCTGCATTACATTTAGAAGATGACCGTGCAGCACTGGCTACTGCTCACTACCTACCTTTAGAAAGATCACGTATCTTTCCTGAAAAAGTAGACATACATTTTTTTCTGCAAAAGAATTGTTAATTGAAATTACAACTACAATTTAGGATAAAGCCTCAAAAACCGAATAAATTTTAAGGGTAATCATGGAACATTGGAGAAGGGGTAGGATTAAATAAGTTTTCACTTCTTTCTAACCCTTTTCAGAGTGTTAAACCAGATGTGTTTTGCATATTGGTATGTATATGTATGTATATAGATCTGTGTGTATACATTGGGTATAAATTTTGTTTTTTTATTTCTTGTTTTTTGGGGGGAATATGTCCATTTAATATTTAGATTTATTTACAAGAGGTACTATACGTCTCTAAATTATGGTTATGCACATGTGTCAGTGTATATTGATTTATGCATTATATATTTTATAAATATATTTATTTTCAGATACATAGATTAATGATAGTGTTAAAATTGTCTATGCTTTAAAAGACTGTTTTGACATTTCTGGAATGAATCAATAAATGAAATTCTTCATAGTATTTGCAGATTTGTACTATGCACTGTTCCGTTGTATTTGATAGTATTTATCTTTCTTTATTATTATTTTTGAGTGCTTAGTTAACTCATATATCCTTTTAAAATTATATTTTTTTTATTTCTATGGGGAAAAATCTGTTAGTAAAATGTTCCACATTCTTGTGTATTTGCACAGTTACATATTGCAACAGTTACCACGTTATTTTTGGGCCTCTTTTGACCTCGCTGTTGAGTTTGTAAGGTCGTGACTTCTAAGTAAAAAAAACTGATGCTAATAAAACTGTTAGTTCTCCTTTTTCCCCAAATTAGAATCGATAAATAATCGAATCGTTAAACAGTATCGATAATGGAATCGGAAAACTCTTATCAGATCCCATCCCTAGTCAGTTAGTAAAACTTTACATGAACCTGCGTCCCCACCGTCTGACAGGGGTTAGCTCATACCGACAAGCTAATGCTACGTCGTCAGCTCTATCTGAGGCTACTGATACAGCAGCGTGTGAAAGGAGACAACAAAAGGAGCTTCAACAAGATTTTTCTTTTATATAATATCTGTTCTTTGATGCTTCTGAAGAGCCAACGCTCTGCTAGATGCCTTGTTTATTTGCTCCGCGGAGCTCGGCCGCTGTGTTATCTTCGCCCGTGTGCAGGTGGCGCAGGTAAATGGTCTGGCGTAGCCCGTGCTGAGACGGCGGGAAGCCCTCCGCATCGTCCCTCTAACCGGGTTAGTTTATCTTGTTTAGCGGCGGGGCCAGAAAAAAGCCGCAGCTGCTCATTTGCTTTGCCAGCCTCGACAGATTGGATTCCTGCAGTTCGAGCTCGCCTTTCCAGGACCGGGCGCCGGATAAGCGGGCCCTCCTTCTGCTGGCCGCCGCAGCGGCGCCGTAAATCATCCGCCGTCAGCTGCCTGGCTCGTGGGACGGGGTAATCTCTTCTACTCAAGCTCGTTATAAAGAGTGACTTGTTATCCACTTGGCCTGAGGGGCGTTTAGAGGACCTTCAGACGTGGAAAACAGCCCACAGGAGACACCTGAGCCTGAGCATCACCGTCCGGAGGTCTGATACCCGTACTCTCCGGACCTCAGGACTCCTCCGGTTTCGGGTTGTTGGAAAGGCCAAACTCTGACCGGACTGCATAAACAGGAGCTGCGGCGGGAAGCAAATGTGAAAAGGCTCCCTCTCAGACCCAAGCTGTATCGATTTTCCCAGTTTCTTTCAGTTCATTGTTTCAGTTTTATGGCGCAGCTACACTATGGATCACTCCCCGCGCCCTCTAATCAACCCCCGTTCCCAGGGCGGTCATTGTTTTCATCACACCGGCTCCAATTAATCCACCGCAGGCTACAAAACCTGCCCGGCAGCAAACGGCAAACACACACTTACAGGAGAGTAAATCTGTGAAGCCATTTCCATCTGAGGTCGAGTAAATACGCGCTTTAAAGTGTCTACAAACGGGTAAAAACCATAAACACTTTAGAGGGGACTTAAGGTGATACCCACCTCTAAACACCTTCAACACCTTATGGGTTTATTCCCCCCCCCAGGACAACTAATACCTCCTTTAGGGCAGTGATTCCCAAAGTGTGGGCCGCAGCCCCCTGGTGGGCCGTCGCGGTACTGCAGGTGGGCCGTGAGAGGTCATAAAAATAAACAAATGGGTTTTAAACATGGGCGAGGCTAACCCCAAAAACCAGGAGTAAGAAACGTTGTCATTCTAAAATTTTAGTTCGTATTTAACAGGCTTAGATAATGTCCAAAACTTAATCCATAGTTTGTGGTTTAAGTTTATATTTTAAGAATGAAAACGTCCCCGCCTAATGGTATCATCCTCTTCTCACTAACGTTACTTGTGGGTTGTGGTGGGGCTCATTGGGGGCTCAGCACCCCTAAAGCTCTGACCCTAGAACCGCCCCTGGTTTTAAATACTCTATTTTTTTTTTTAAATGTTTTTTTATTACTGTAAAAAAAAATGTATTACATGATTTGAGAAACATTTAGAGATAATAAAACAGACCAATTAAGTGTTATTCTACTGTAATTTTAACTTAATATGACAAGTATCACCTTATTTGTTAACCCCTTATATTAATATTGGAATGTAGCTTTTAGTCTTGTATGTTGATCGAAGTGGTGTTTAAAAGTTCTGGTGGGCTGCGGAGATTTTTCACGTTTCAAATTGGGCCTTGGTATTCTTAAGTTTGGGAATGGCTTCTATAGAAGGTTTGGACATAAAATAATTTTAGTTACACATGAGTGACAACAGAGTGATGTCTAACCCATTTACTAAATATATGAACCTTTTTAGCATGAACCTATCAGGTTAGCTGTCAAACTAGAAAACCTACGTGGATTAACCGTTGTACTAGTGAACCTGCATGGATTAGTTAGTTTAATGCTTAATGTGGTGTTTCCCAAAGTGTGGGCCGCGGCCCCCTGGTGGGCTGTCGTGGTACTGCAGGTGGGCCGTGAGAGGTCATTAAAATTACACAAATGTGTTTTAAATCCTCGGATCTTTTTTTAATATGTTTTTAACTACTGTAAAATATTCATGACATGATATAAAAACATTAGGAAGCAACAAAACAAACCATTTAAGTGTTATTCTACGGTCATCTTAACTTAATATGACAAGTATCACCTTATTTATTAACCCCTTATATTAATATTGGAATGTAGCTTTTAGTCTATTAGTTTTTAAAGGTTTTCATGGGCTGCAGAGATTTTTCACATTTCAAATTGGGCCTTGGTTTCTGAAGTTGCAGGTGTAAGACCATAATAACTTTTTTTTTTTAATTAAATGTGCTTTTTTGTGCGCTACAGTTTGTATGTGTAAAGGTATTTACGGTGGTTGAACACCCTAAAGGAGGTGACCCCTTCAGGGTCCCCACTCACGGTTGTTTTACTTTGATCATGACTCAAGAACTCTTGAGGTTTGACAGACTGCGCAGTATAAATCCTCTATTTTCTGTGTGCTCCAGTGAGCAGCCTGTTTGACCGACGCCTCCCACTGCTCCCCGCTCACTCTGCTGTAATCGGTTTCTATCCCAAACACACCGCACACATTACCGCCAGCCATGCACCATGGTCCATTCTAGAATGTTTTTTTTTTAATTTCTGGACTGAATTACCTGGAAACATGGCCGCCTGACGCCATGCGGGGACAGGTGCATGAGTCGGGGTGACGTGTGCTCAGAGTTTAGAGGAATCTTTGCCTGTATGAGCAGAAGGTCATTAAAAAAAACAGCGTTCTGCTCCTGGTCTGATCATATATGCTCCATAAAAAAAACAGCTTTGATTCAGTGCTTAATTAATCGTGTCTCTCTTAAAAACTGCAGCTTCATGAACTAGGAACTGGATATATGACAATTTTAAACCTTTGATAGCTGGGAAAAACACACTATGGGCCCTTTAATCTGAACCAGCTCTTGTACAACTACAGACTCTAATTATAGGATACTAGTTTGTATATTTGTTTCTTTGCTTTCCTCCAAGAATGATGACATCCTCAAACTGTAGTTTTCCTTACAAATGTAATTATTCTCCACAACAGCATAAAATAATAAAGAATTTCTCATCGTGGATTTGAGTTGACAATAAAAAACAGCCCTTTAAATGAATTTGCGACGACTCTCTAATGTTCATTCAAGTGACTTAGTGGTTATTATTTTTGATACCATAACATCCAAGGCCATGCGTGTACCATGAAACAACCAAAGCCTCCCCTCCCACCACCTACAGGAGGGGCCGTGGAGTTGGGTCTCACCTGGGACGGACAGTGGCCTGAGGCGGGGGGGGGTCGGTCATCAAAACTGGCTTTCAGATCCAGGAGGAACAATGCAGGTTCCTTCCTGGTCCTGGAACACTGGACCAGCTCTAGACCCTCACTAGGGTCCTTGGAGGGATCATGGGACTTTGTCCAACCAGTCCACATGTGTTTTGTGGACTTGGAGAAGACATTTGTCCCTTGGGGGGTCTTGTGAGGGGGGGCTCCAGGAGTCTGGGGTTCAACAGGCCTCCCAGTCCCCGTACAAATGGAGCCAGAGTTTGACCCAAATTTGGATAAGCGGACGTGAATGGATGGATGGTTGGATGGATGGATGATGGATGGATGGATGGATGGTGTATGAATTGTTGGATGGATGGATGATGGATGATGGATGGATGGATGGATGGATGGATGGATGATGGATGGATGGATGGATGGATGGATGGATGGATGGATGGATGCAGATGGACAATGGCCATGGATGGATTCCAGGTGAATGTTAATATCACTCAGTCTCTTGGAGCTTCAGCAGGCAGCTATCAGAACTTTATATCTGGACAGAACCAGTCTTGTCTCTAATCTGGAGACGAAACTCAACAGTGAACCCAACGACTTGCTGCTGGGAAAAATCTTGAGATAAATTAATTCCAAAGAAGATTAAAGCTGCTTAACAAAGGAGAAATTCAATCTGAGGCTTTAGTTAGGAGGCTGTGACCATGTTGTGGTGCTCAATGTGTTAAAAAAAACCAATCAGGACTCTACTGAGACCCAAACCAAGACTAAAGTCCTCTGAGACATTTCCTTCGTTTCAGTTGGATCTTTCCAAGATCTTTCAGGTTCTGTTGAGCTGGAGGCCAAACTCCAGTTTCCTCAAGTTAAGGAGGTTTTCTGAACCCAGACTCTGGTTTAGACCTAAAACAGACTCATGTTCACTGAGGGCCACATCAGCATCATGGCTGACCCAAACCCAAACCCACATCTGCATCATGGTTTCCCTCCAAGGGCCAGACTGACAGCATGAGTGTAACAAAATGCAATTAAAATCAAAATATATTAAACTACACCTTATTTTATTGTTAAATAGCGGATTCTGTATTTATTTCCATGTTTTCTGTCAAAATATCGACGTAGATTAAACTCTTTCACGATTGACACCGCTTCATAACACATAAGACAAACTGTTTTTTCACCTTGAAATACAAACTTATATTCGTTTTCCTGTCGTTTATGAAACTGTCTTCCTTGTGCATCAATTTTTCTTTTCTTTGACATGTTGGGGTTAGTTTGTAGATTTTTTTCTCAAATCCATCAGTTCTGAAAATCATCTTGAGTTCTTGCTCATGGTGATATACTGTTATTGTTGTGGTAACGAAGAAATGCATTATGGGAGATGTAGTTTATTGTCAATATGCGCTTTAAAGCGGCTTAAGCTTATTTTAAGTCTTAAAATATCAGTTTAAAATTTAAGACAATAGTGCACAAGCGCTCGAGGGCCACATAAAATGACGTGGCGGGCCACATTCGGCCCACGGGCCTCGTGTTTGACACATGTGCCCTAAAAGGTATCTATAAGAAACCAAATCTCTGACGGCCCAGCAGTTCCAGTTGTCTTCTGCTTAGTAGAAACACAATGAACAGAAAAGCATCGTAAAGCATAAATAAAAACACAATGCAATGACTTTCAAGCCTCATAAACTCATATTTTAATCATAAAAGAACATAACATGTAAAATGTTACCATTTGATTAAAAAAAATATAAGCTCACTTTGAATTTGATTGCATCAACTACTCTCGAGAAAAAAAAAAAAAGATGGAAAAATAAGTGGTACCAAAAAGAAACGCCTGGAGGAACACCTTGTAATAAATTACAACTGAACAGGTGAGAGACACGACTGAGAGTCTCAGAGGTTCACCGGTCTGAGAAAACCCCTCTGCACACTGTGAAATGATTTCAAAATGATGCCTCTCTGGGTAAAACCGCAAAGACTCTGAAAATCTCATCATCCACAGTCCATAATGCCGTCCGTGATATCATCAAAAGATTCTGGAAAAATCTCTGTTTGCGAGGGAACAAAACCAAAAGTCAATATTTGATGCCTGTGATCTTCTGGCCCTTCGAGGCAGCGCTTCATTAAAGATGGACGTAGTTCTGAGATGGAACCACAGACGGCACGGTTGGCGGTGTCAGTCACGAGACGGTGGACGCCGCGTCCTCCGGACTGAAGAGGACAGGGACAACCTCAGATCTCTGGTGGTACCGGGGAGCGTTAGCATCTATGGACCGAAGGTTTACCCAGGTTTCAGAGGGACATCCGCTCCCGTCCAGACAGGTCTGTGGTCTGACTCCGTCCCTGGAGGACAAACCGCGACGGTTCTGGATATACGTTTTCCTCGTCGTACGTTCGGTAGCATTTGTGACGTGTAAATCGGTGCTCTGAAGAATGTTTCCAGCTTGTTTTCTCCGTCTGTGAACTGACATTTGTCGGCGGCCGTCAAAGATGGAGTCCTGCCTGGTTCGTCTCCACATGTGAGCGTCATCGGTCTGCAGCTTGGACCCGTTCGGGTCTAATCACCGGCCCCTGGCTGGTGCTGTTGGGGGCCACTAACGGCCCCCAGGAGCCCAAAGAAACTACAGACCCCATTAACGTCTGCTGGATTTGTGGCTAAACTTCACCCGACACGCTCTTGTACCAAAGAGGATAGAGGGTTTTCACCTACGTCACGTTTGGGTCAGTGACCCGGATGGGCGGCCATCTTGGAGGTACTCGGATGTAAACACACCGCTGGATCAAACAACCGTGGATAAAGGATGGATAAACCACAGAAAAGCTCTTCAAAAGGCGTTACAGACGCAAAAACATCCAGAGAAGGACTTGGTCCACGGGAAAGGGAACGATATTCTGAAAAGTTACAGTTTGTCGGTGGTGCCGATCCGTACGAGTTAGCTCCCTCGTCTCGGAGCAATGACGAGCCGGAGAGCCTCCTTTCGATTGGATACCCCGACATCGTAAACTAGCTGGTTTCTACCCGTCATTCCAACAGATGGACCCAATCTGGGTCATCCTTTTGATAAAGGTCAGACCTTTTACCTGGAATACAATCAGAAATATAGCGCATTGTAGCTCTACATTTAAAGAACTGTGTTGCTAGTGTAGCTAGGTGGTAGCTTGATATTATCATTAGACTAGAAATTAAGAGCTTTTTTTCTTGATAATTGTTCATGTGTGAAATTAAGAGCTAACAACATTTCACTTAACCTGACATGAAATGGGCCGAACAAATTCAGATGTTGTCCAGATTTTAGCCACGCAGGTCTTGGTTTAGCTTTGCTAACCACAAGCGCCTCCTTTCCTCTGACAACTTCTGCCATTGTTCTCCCTGATTTTTAATAACCTTTGGAAGTCTATAAAACTTTAAAACAAGTGTCTCTGGCGGTCTGTCCGGTTGGTACAACCCAAAACACGGAAATAATTTACCATTTTCAACGAAGACGTCCGATTTACTCCAGTGTGTGCGCTTTGTTTACGTGCCTCCAAGATGGCGACTTCCGGTTGGATGACGCGCCGTGAAAACCGACTATTGTTTGCTTTCTGGTTCTCGTGAACGTCCTGAGGGCGTCTGTCGTTCCTGTGATATCAGGTACGTCATCAGATCCGTTAACGTGAGCCCCGTTCCCCCCAGTTTTCGGAGAAACCGATGTTCCTGGACCGCCGCTGAGCTCTCCGGGCTTCCAGGTAAAAAACGACAGCAGCTGCTTCGGCTGAGTTTCATTCAACCAAAGGACTGGGGGAGGAACTAATTAGGGAAAGCAGCTGCTGCTGTGATGCAACCAGATGAGTTTCCCGCCGACTCGTCACCGCGCAGGGTTTTGCCTCCGCTGGTTCAGGAGAAAACACAGTAAGTGGGTCAGAGGTTGGCTGAACGTCTGGATCAGCTCTTTTTACAACTCAGGCACATCCACAGTGAGCAGAGCAGCGGTTGTGTCGCCGACAATCAGCTGCGCCGCCGGACGAGACGGACGCCTGGGCGGCGGTTTCAGGGCCGAGGATGAGACTCTGTCACATTTCATCTGGGGTTTGTCGCGCTGCCCCGAAGAGTCGGTCGGACTCTCAGGAAGCCCGAGCGTAGCCGCTCAACCGAGGCCGCCGGGCTCCGAAGGCGTGGAGGAGACTTTCAATACACTTTCACTCCATTTTAACATCAGTTCACCAAGTATCTCTGGGAGAAAAACAGCTCTGTGCTTCAGGACATTGATTTGAGTCAAATCACTACCAAGACAAAACAAAAAAAAATCCCAGACAATAACGCAGCTCCATCACTTTTTCAGTGGCTTTGGTCAGAATATTTCTAATTGGGATTTGCAGAGGACTCTGAGCTCATTCAGGCCAATTTAAGTTAAGCAAAGTGCAGCATACACCTGCAGCGTACACCTGCAGCAAACACCTGCAGCGTACACCTGCAGCCTACACCTGCAGCGTACACCTGCAGCCTACACCTGCACCATACACCTGTAGCAAACCAAAGGACCGGGAAACGTTTGGTTTTAATCCCATATACCAGAGCTGTCAGATTTTTCAGCATCATTGTTGGGGTCAAAGACAACTGAAAGACTTCTAAATGTATTAACTTTCAAAAATCAATTAAAGCAGGCTTCCTTAATTTAATCCTGTAGCCTGTTAAGAGTTTTTTTTAAACGCGTGTGAGTTCTGACTGAATAAATGTTTTCTAGTCCTAAAAACTCAAAGCTGTGGCTACTGTGCAACCTGGAACAAGTTACAGTGATCCCTCGTCAATTCACGCTTTAAGTTCCGAGGTTTTAAGTTATTCGCTTATTTTTTTCAGAAATATAAAATATTAAAAAAAAATCAAGAAAAAAATTGCGTAAACAGGGTGTTGTGCGCGTTCTCTCGCAGCAAAGAAATGTTGTGAGCCAGCCTGGCCCCTTTAAGAAGGTGGCCTTATGGGTAATGATGTGGCCTTATGGGTAATGTAGTGTGTGTCGTGGGACGGCAGAATGAAAACGAGGTTAGATGAAAGAGCGGTTTGTTTACTACGGTTCAGAGACCAGAGGCTGTGAAGGAAACAGAAAGACCACAGTTGAGCCTTTGTCTTGTTTCGCAGCAGTCCCTCGCTACATCTCGCCAACATCACCTCAACGTAACGCCAACATCACGCCAACGTCACACCAACATCACGCCAACGTAACGCCAACATCACGCCAACGTCACGCCAACATCACCCCAACATCTCGCCAACATCACGCCAACGTCACACCAAAGTCTCGCCAACATCACGCCAACATCACCTCAACGTCTCGCCAACATCACGCCAACGTAACGCCAACATCACGCCAATGTCACGCCAACATCACACTAACGTCACACCAACGTCACGCCAATGTCACGCCAACATCACCCCAACGTCTCCCCAATGTCAAACCAACGTCTCGCCAACATCACACTAACGTCACGCCAACGTCACGCTGCATCCGCTGCACCTTGAAACAGGTGCTAGAAAGCTGTAACAATGGTTTAAAAAGAAGAAGAAGAAAAAAAAACACATCTATCTGTGGAAAAGGGGGCGGGGTTGACTTGACTGGATGACTCCGCCCCCTGTGACCAGCTGCTGTGATCAGAGCTGTAAATACGTGGTTGAAGAGGGGGCCGTCGTACTGTATCTGGCTGGTATTTTCACTAAATATCACAAATATTTCCATTCAGCCCCTTCGTGTCGACTTTAGAAATAAAATAAAAGTTTTAAAAAACGCTGTTCTCTTTAGGATACAAATGATCTCTTCAGGAATATTCCTCTTCAGTTAAACTGCCTGCAGCAAAGAAATACAACTCAGACTTAGCTTCTTTTTTTTTTCTGTGAGCCAGAAGGAGCAGCTCGCGTCAGCAGAATATGGATGAAACTACAAAACATGATTTAAAACACAAAAAACAGAAGAAAACCTTCATCTTATCACTGTTACAGTCGGCTCACACGTCACCAGAGTTAACCGCTGACTTCTGTCCCGTCCACGAATCAATAGTTTATTCAACCAAGAAATGCTGGATTACAAGATGAATGTCGTTGTCTTTTTTTTTTTTTTTTTTTTTTTTTTTTAATAATTTCTGGTGCTTTTTATTTACAGTGGAGAAAGAGTGAAGGCGTTGCAGGCTGGGACTCGAACCTGTGACTGATCCAGAGGGAGCTCACAGATGAGATGAATATCATCGTTCATCCAGAAGCTCAAACGTCCATTACTCCACAACGCTGAACGAATCTTGTGGACATATTCGTACAATCCCTGCACCACTGGGAGCTTTTTTGATATTCTTTTATTTTTATTTTATTTTTTTAAACATCCCATGTTATGACACCAGGGACCATTGACTCTTTTTGGAGTTAAAATTTAACACTTCTTAACTCTAACTAGTGTTACTTTATCTCAACACTTTTATGTAGTGTTGGACATTAACTCTCTTTCAGGATTGTTGGTTAACTATACAAGTGTTTCAGTCATTTTAACACTAAGGTGTAAAATTAGCTCTTCTGAATTACTAAAATAAATACTTAGAAAATAGTTTGCTAAAAATAATGCCATCATGTTTAGTTGAAACTTATTAATTTCAAACATGCACCACAAATTAACATTTAAAACACTTGATCGGACACAATTCGTTGTTAGCTAACTTAATGTTAACGCTAAGATAACAGCCCACAACCGATACACTGCGTATTCAGCGTTAGCTTGCTTAGCCGAGTTAACAACACAACAAAAATACGGTCTAAAACTTTTTTTTACCATAGCAGATACAGCCTTTACCATCAAATTACAAGTTTTAGCGAACCAAACGACGAACTAAAATCGTCACTGCTTAGCGCGGCTAATGTGGCGACATAACTTTACCGTGAGTGTCGCGCCGTTGAAGACAGACCAGGTGACAGAGGGGTAATATAAATATCAAAACCTAACGCGAACATAAAGTTCGCTCATTTTACTTGAACACAGCTGAACGAGAGGCTCCTCAGTCGGTATTTAGCTCCTGTACCTGTGTAGCACGGTGGGGGCGGAGTCTGATTCACACCTGAAGTGTCACATCCACGTTTGGAGTTAAGAGTTAAATAGTTCAGAGTTGATGTTACTACAATGACACTTACAGATTTGATCTGAAGACACTTTGTTTTGACTCCAACTATTTGTAAACTTAGAGTTCCATATAAAGGATTTAACTCTATTCAGAGTGGAATTAACTCTGCTTTTGCTTAGATTTCACCAGAAATATAACTCTTCTCTGTTTGCTCTGTAGCTGAATCTTGAGGTTCACTCTGATCAGATGATTTTATCATGTTTTTTTTTGTTCGCTGACATACAGGCATGTACCCCCCACCCCCCCTCTCTAACTCACTCTTAAATCACCCAGAGCTCCCAGCATGCCAGCTGCTGGCTCAGGTGCGCTCTCGCAGGTGACGTCTCTGTTATCTGTTGCGTTTACAGTTGTGTGTGTTCTCAACAACAGAGCGTCACGTTTGTTGCCATGTCGCGACGCTGACATCCCCCATCTGGGCAGACGGACCTCCCTGCTCTCATCCAGCTGACACCAAAGTTCTGCGGGTCGTAAATGCTGCTGATCAAAACCTTCCTGACACGTCTGCATCGTGTAGAAAATCATTTTGGAGAACAGAAACTCCCCCCCCTCCTCCTCCTCCTCCTCCTCCTCCTCTTCCTCCTCCAGCATCAGGGCGCTGCAGTGCTGCCACCGGCAGGTTTGAAGCTACGAGCTGCAAATCTAAAAAACTGGATCTTTGGTTTCCCCACATGGCTGAAGTGGAGCCTCCGACCCAGAAACACTTTTCCTGCGCATTTTGGCCTAATTTGGACTTTATTCTGCTCTGTCAAGTGTTAATATGTGTCACAAAGGTTGTGATCTTGGTGCAGCTCGGACTGTGACGTGTCTTAAAAATGGGCCAGATGTGGCACAGATGTCACAAACTGACTCTGGCATGGGTGTTTTGAGGTGTGGCCCCCAAAAAAGTCTCAGAGGAAATGTAGATTTAATCCATTCCTGATGGGCACGTGGCAGCTCCGATCGCTCTGAGGCCAAAGAAAGTGTCATCACGAGCCAAAACTCACTGCATTCTGGGGAATATGTGAAAATAGTTTGGGAGAAAGTGCCCCCCCCCCCCCCCCCCCCCCCCCCCCCCCCCCCCCCCCCCCCAGAAACTACGCTTTTTACTCCAAAAAGTGTCCAGAAACGCAGGAAATGGTCTCGTGAATGAACGCAGCGGAGCCCTGGCGGGCTTTGGTTCCGGAACAGTCCGGCGTTTGTCCCCCCCCTCTGTCACCCCCCCCCCCCCCCCCTCCTCCCCCTCCTCTCCTCCCCCGGTGGAGTTGATTAACATTTCACTCACGTCCAATCCAAAGTTCAGGCTAGATGAGAGGAGGAAAGGAGGGAGGGATGGAGGAAGGAGGGAGGGAGGATGGATGGAGTGAGACCCGCTAAAACACCCACGTCGGGCCGGTTTCACGCGCCTGAAAATCACGGAGACTCATCAGCGCGAGCTCCCGCTTCCAGGAACGCGGGGATGGATGGACGGATGGATAAAAAGAGGGATGGAGGGACAGCGCAACACTTTGCGGGGAGCTCTGCGTGCGTGTGAGCCTGGATGCAACAGCCTCCTTCCTCCCTACAGACTCAATCCGGTAACGGATCCGGATCAGATGACTGGAGAGATGTTTGGAAACACATGAACGCGCTCATCTGCGCACGTTTTCCTCACATTTCAGCCAAACAACCGGGAAAAAAAAAAACCTGATAAAAAAAAAAAGGAGAAGCGGAGCCCCGCCGGCGTCTCACCTATGTGGATGATGGAGTCCGCGCTCGCGCTCGTCCACTGCAAAATCCACAGGGAATAAAATAATACCAGCGTTTCCATCTCCAGCTCGAGCCGAACCGGCGCATCCACGGATCCACCTCCGGTTCTGGTGCCGTTTTTTCCTCCAGCGGTGAGCAAAATCCAGAACAACGGCGCGTAAAAGCGGAAGCAAAGTGTTGAGTGAAAAATAAAAAAACAAAAAAAACAAAAAAAAAACCCAAAACTAAATCCCAGAGACCGAACAGTTGGCCGGAGTCGAGAAAAAGAGGGAAACAGCAGCTCCGGAAGAGAAAGCGACCCGGCTGAGTGAGAGGGGAAGAGGGGGAGAGGATGAGAGAAGACACCGGGGGGTGGGGGGGGCGGGTTGGTTCAGAGCAGCTCTCTACCTCCGAGTCTGAGGCATCACGCGCTGCAAACTGCGGAGGAGCAGGAGGAGGGACGCGCTCTCCCTCCCTCTCCCTCCCTCCCTCTCTCTCTCTCTCTCTCTCTCTCTCTCCATCCTCCTCTCTCCTCTTCTCTCCTCCGACCCACGTGACTGCAGAGCCTCTATCTACGGCGCTGGAAGCCGGACCGGAGAAAAGAGAAGACGAGGGGATGGAGAAGGAGAGAGAAGGAGGGAGGAGGCGCGGAGAGGTGGTCGCTCCTCCGCTGGCTCGGTTCTGCCGGTAGGTTTCAGCCTGGGGGGGTGGGGGGGGGGGGTGCGGTGAACCTCCGGGCTCTACCTGTAAGTTACGGAGCTCCGGGAGCAGCGCGTCCGCGCCGCATCGCTGCGCTGCAGCTGAAGCGGTTCCGGGTCTTGGACCGGACCGGACCGGACCGGACCGGGCTGCTCCGTCCGTCCTTCACACTTCTCAGTCCGCGCGCAACTCTACGAAAGATCAACTGATTTGTCTCTTTCTCTCTCTTTTTTCTTTTCTTTTTAAACCCACTCATGATGGAAAAGGATCAGATGTGAGACGCAGCCGCCTGGATGAACGCGCTCTGGAGAGGTTGTGGATGACGCGCTGCGCGCGGACAGGAGATCTTTTCCCGCCTGTTGTCCACGAAATGTGTTGCGATGGGAGACCCGACAGAAACGACATGTTCAGAGACATTTTTGTGCTCGCCAGGGCTTTTTCTCTTCTCTCTCGGCTTCATCTGGCGCGTAAAATCCCGCCAGCGCGCCGGCGGGAAGAAGGAAGGAAGGAAGGAAGGAAGGTGACGGTGAAGAGGAGCAGGAGGACACCTGAGAGGCGTCACACCCATGACGGGACCTGGGGAAACTCTGCTCGTGTCCTCTGACCGGCAATACGTGTGTTGACGTCACTTACATGTCCCATGATGTCATTCCAGGTGATGTCCAGTCGCGCGCGGACCCACGACGGGCGGGAATCCGACACTGCTACGCTTGGCCTTACAATTAAAGGATATTTCTTGCGATTGAACTAAGAAATGTCCTTTAATTGTTTGGTTAAGTCTAGTTCGGCTGGATAAAGACGGACTGGTGGAACTGGTGGAACTGGTGCTGGTGGAACTGGTGGAACTGGTGAATGGGCTGTGGACCGCAGCTCTTCTGGGTCTCCACTTGTTTTCTTTCCATGACAAAAGCAGATCAGTGTTTAGGTGTGTGATGTGTTTAACAGGTTCTGATAACGTTCATAGACGGAATTACAAAAGCTAAAATCCTCCAGCCCTGCAAACAAATAAGAGAAACTGCTTTAAGTAGTTATATTTTGAACATCGGGCACAATTCTGAGCTTTCAGTCATCATAATCGATCCAGTTTTCCAGTTTTTAGTTGCCTTGGAGTCTAAAAAAGTACATTCAAGTCAAAGAACTGTTATTCCAGTTTCATTCTGATGACTTAAAAGTTAAATAACCGGTGTAAAAACTAAAGGGAAAACCAGTCTTTTAGAGGAAAGAAACGGAAACGTGCAGTTCATCTACTGACCACTAGGGGGCGACACTGACAGGGACTCGGCCTCCATTAAAATATCCAAAAATAGTTCTGGGTTTCACGTCTCTGACAGCTACGGCCGTGAATCTTTATGTACCTCATCACGTTACATCATATCGCACCAAAACGTTATGGGTAATGTGGGCGGAGTCAGCTCCTGCCAAGGTGGCGTAGCCCAGCTTTAACGGGCACGTTTCAGAAAACCTTCGGTGGCGTCTTCTCACAGTTTGTGAAACAGCTTATTTAAAATGTACTCAGAGTAAAGGTTGATCATTTATTCTTTTATATATATTTTTTTAAAGCTAGTCGTCTCTAGTGTTAAACTAAATTCTGTCTTCGATCAAAGGAAATAAGATAACAACACATTGTTTAAATCAGCCGTTCCCAAACTTCAGAACACTGAGGCCCAATTGGAAATGTGAAAAACCCACCAGAATCTTTAATCACAACTGTGATCAGGACCAGGAACCATGATCCGATATTAATGTGAGGGGTCAACAAATAAGGTGACACTTGTCATATTAAGTTAAGATGAAGGTAGAATAACACTTAACTGGTTTGTTTTGTCATTCTTAATCTTTTTAAATCATGTCATTAATATTTTACAGTAATTAAAATCATATTTTAAAAAGATCGAGGATTTAAAACATATTTGTTTAAGTTTAATGACCTCTCACGGCCCACCTGCAGTACCGTGACGGCCCACCAGGGGGCCGCGGCCCACACTTTGGGAACCACTGGTTTAAATGATGAATGAAGGAATGAAATGTGATCGTTTCCTGTCCAGTGATTTGTTTTCTTGTGTTTCTGGATGTTTTTGAGCTGATTAAAGATGCAGGTGAACTCCCGGAGGAGCTGTGGCGGCGCCCAGATGTGTGGGAACATCTGGTCCATCCAGACCAGGATGGATCCCTGGAGGTTCACGACCAGCGTTTCAACGTGACCTCATCAGGATCGAGGATTCACCCTCCTCCTCATCAGTGAGCAGCATCATCTTCATCAACGCTCCCTCAACCAGTTCCTTCATTTTCTGCTGAAATCTTTATTTGATTAAAAATATTTTACATGAAGAAAGTACAAGCTGGCTCTTTGTGATGTTTTTTATCTTCACCCTGATGCTGTTAAGATAAGATAAGATAAGATAGAACTTTATTGATCCCTCGACGGGGAAATGTGTGTGTTACCACAGCTCAATTTACAGAAAAACAAAAATAACAATATATAAACAATATATATATAAACAGAAGAGGAACAAATATATACAGTAGAAAAACATTTGTAAACAACACTATGTACAGCAGCAAGCAGTCATGGGTGGAGGGTTGTGGAGGCATTCAGATAAATGAATAAATAAAAACTTCAGTCTTAACAATTTAAAGATGAAAATCAGAGAATCTTTTTTTTTTCTTCTTAATGGGGTGAAAATATTCTTCCACAGTGAAATAAACACTGAATTTATTATAAATATTTCAATGCAAAGTGCAGGAAAAGACCTCTTTCTGTTAAAATATTGATCTTTTTGGAGATAATTGGCCTTCACAATAATATATTAGCATATAAGATGTTAAATATGAAGTATACTAATTAAAAATAGATTTTGAGACTTGTAAATGACTCTAATCTTTATTTATTTTTATTGTACGTGGTTCTTCAGGAGTTCTTTGTGAGGATACATTTATTTATTCAAAAAAGAGGAAAATGCTTCAACAGATAAACAGATAAATAAAAAGAACAACTCTGTGTTTTATTTTAAAACACTCAACGCTGCAGCACCAGTTCTGACCGCTGGGGGGCAGTAGATCAAAAATAAAGTTCATCATGTCATCATTAGAAGACGTGCACAACCGTTCCCAGACAATCGTGCACAATTGTTGGCAGTTCTGGTCAAAACAATGGATCCGTGCGCCCCCTGGTGGTCAGAAGTGGTATTGCTAGACGCCTCTACCTTAAATGATTATATTACTATATTTATTTTCATTGATTATTTCAGGTTTATCTCTAACCCTTTAACTTTAAAACTTCACTTCTATTTCAGAAGCAGTTTGGAGGATGTTTAGTATTTTGTTTCTGTCATTATTGGCAACACTTAAAACATTAAACACTTCCGCAGTCATCAAAATGTTTATTGTTGTTGTTTTATATATATATATTGGTGAATTTTATTCTTTTTTTTTTAACACTACATCTGTTTCCTAACCTAGCTTTTTATTCAGGTAGTGATACACATTCACTCAGTCCTAAATGAGCTATAAACACGTTCTTGAAGATGACTCACCTTCCACCCAGAAGGCTTTGTCATTTCATAACTTTTTTTTAAATATTTTTAATTGGCTTATTTCCCCAGGTTTTGAGATGTGCTCTATAAAGAAAAGAGATCATGCCAGGATTCACGGCTGTATGATTTAATCACTCCTCCAACTGGTGGTCCACCACTCCCCCTGGTGGACCACAGCTGCTACTGCACCCTCTCTACACTGAGATGAATGAAACATCTCCAAACTGATGAAGCCATTAAACCAGTTAATAAACTCATCTATCAACCACACTTTCTCCGCAGTCATGGAAACGGCTTCAAATAAATCTGCTGAGAGAGTGGAGTACTTAAAGAAATCTAGTTGTAAAGAGAGAGAACAACAATAATCTGACGGTGAGCAGAGATGTGGAGTTTTAGTTGTAATTAAGTTCCCTGTCTGGACAGTTCATCCTCACCGCTGCTGTTTTAAAGCTCCTTTGCTCTCTGAAGTTGTTGGAGGCTGTAAATTAAATCTGGGGTTTGACTCAACGTGAAGATCTGACCCCCCCCAGGATGAAGCTACAGGAGGACGAGGGACGACCAGCTGATCCCATCAGTCATCTGGTGTCCTGTTCACTTTCATCTGGTCAAGTCTTTGTTTTTTAAGTCTTCTTCAGATACTTATATAGTCACATGGTGGTTAATAATGACAAACCGGCTTATTATCTGACGATGGTTCAGCTGCTGCCCGTTCCAGACTACTTTATAAAGATGGAGGGCCAGAAACCTTCTTTTTGTTTTTTTTTTGTGTGCATTAGCGCCATCATCTGGTATGGAGTAGGACAGAAACCTTCAAATTCCAAAGTGATGTGAACGCAGCATCAACCATGGAGCTACTGGCACCAGCTGAGGTTAATGAGTCTAATTGGAGAGTGTCCAGCACCAGTATAAGGTCTCCTGCAGCACCAGTATAAGGTCTCCTGCAGCACCAGTATAAGGTCTCCTGCAGCACCAGTATAAGGTCTCCTGCAGCACCAGTATAAGGTCTCCAGCAGCACCAGTATAAGGTCTCCTGCGCAGCTACAGACCAACTGAGCACAGTGCTTCTTTCTAGAGGTTTGGAGATTCTCTTGAATCTAACTTGGTTCAGTTCATCTGTGCTGTTTTTCTCCTTCTGAGGATTCAGTATGATGTTTCAGGATGTTTGGAGGTGAGTAATTGCATTTGTTATTTTAACAGCTTTGGTTTTCTTGTCTAATTGGTGTCTTTATTTCAACAGGGTTTTCTGGATTTCTTTGCTGCTCCTTGGCTTTGGTTCTTGCGTCCCTACTAAAAAAAGCAAGTATACAAATGTATTTCTGGGGACTATGTAGGAATACATCCAACTGGAGAACTGGACATGAGCAATGTCTAATGTAACTGGTTATAGAAAAGGAAGCAGAACTTGGTGTATCATCCTTCCTCCAAATCCAAAATCTACTGGGTTATTTTACTACTAGACTAGTGCTATGACTTCTAACTAAAATGGAACTTTGTCTGGTTTTAGCCCAAACTGGCTCTGGAGGTTCTGGCTATGGAGGTGGCTCTGGCTCCGGTTCTGGCTATGGATATGGAGGTGGCTATGGCTATGTAGGTGGCTCTGGCTCCGGTTCCGGTTCTGGCTATGTAGGTGGCTCTGGCTCCGGTTCCGGTTCTGGCTATGTAGGTGGCTCTGGCTCCGGTTCCGGTTCTGGCTATGTAGGTGGCTCTGGCTCCGGTTCCGGTTCTGGCTATGGCAGTGGATCTGGCTATGGAGGTGCTGGCTATGGCAGCGGTTCTGGCTATGGAGGAGGTGCAGGTTTTGGCGGTGCAGGAAGTGGTTCTGGCGTCTGGGATCAACAGGATGCAGGCATCACTAGTATCATTAAGGAACTGGAGCAGTTGAGGCCCGCGGGTCCTCAGGTCTCTACCTGGACCTCCTCTCAGGTGCCTCTTCAGGTGGACCTGGATGAGGTGTACCCTGTATCCTACTCCATCCATTCCAGCAGTGGCTACCAGCGAGCAAGAGACTTCCGTTCAGATGCTCAATACTCCACGGAGATTTCTGACCACCTTCCTGGTGTGGATCAAGGAACTGGGTCTAAGGGACACAAATTCTGAGGTGAGGATCAGAACACTGAAGGATGAATCTTGAATATTAAATCCTTGATACCATATTTGTTCCCTGCAGGTACATGACTGGAACATCTCTGTTGAAGCAAACGTCTGTATTGAACCATAATAAAACTTAACAAATGTCTGTCTTCTGTTAATACTTGGGATGGGGGGGGGGGGGGGGGGGGGCTCTAGGTGACCCTGAGGGTTTTATAATCCCTTCTCAAAATGGTCTGTACATGCTACATATGGCACATCTACTAGTAACTTGTGCAAAGCAGTGTCTCAGGGACTCCTTTACCCATTTCAGTGACATCATCACTTCAGGCATTACCACGAGGGTTTCAGGATGACCCTTGGTGGTACTCCTTTTATACACTTCTCTTAGTAACTCCTCAAATAGTCACTGACTTCAGCATCAAGGATAATTTAGCCTAAATGTGTGAGAGGGAGCTGCTTGTGCTACAAGTCTTGCGTGGTCCCTGGACTAGAAAGGTGCTGTTGGAGTGAACTAAGAAATAAAACGGGTGTTGTCAGTTCTAGACTGGATTATTGTAATGCATTGTTAGCGGGCTCGCTGAATAGCCTCCAACTGATCCAGAACGCAGCAGCGAGGGTGCTGACAGGAATCATTAAGTGAGTCCTTACGCTCCTAATAGAGCTCAGAGTGCAGGATTACTCGTCGTTCCTAGAACATCTGAAAGTAGATTTGGAGGACGGGCCTTCTGCTACCAGGCACTTTATTTTAATTTTTTTTTTTATATGGAACCAGCTACCAGTTTGGGTTCAGGAGGCTGACCACCTCCATCTTTAAAACTAAACATTTTTTGTTCAGGAGAGCTGGACAAGATCTACAACCCATCAGCAGGACCGCTATCTGCTCCTTTGTGCAAGGAGGAGCAGGAGGAGCACTGCCAGAGCCCTATAAAATGACCTCCAGCAGGCCACTGGTGTGAATGTCTCTGACCAGACAATCACAGACTTCCTGAGGGCCCCACGTCTTCTAGTGGGCCCTGTGCTCACTGCCCGGCACCGTGGAGCTCGATTGGCATTTGCCACAGAACACCGGAATTGGCAAGTCCACCACTGGTTCACCCTGAGCACATGTGACAGACGTGAAAGGGTCCGGAGAAGCCGTGGAGAAAGTTCTGCTGCCTGTAACATGGTTCAGCATGACCGGTTTGGTGGTGGGTCAGTGATGGTCTGGTCCATATCCATGGAGGGACCACAGACTAGACAACGGCACCCTGACTGCCATTAGGTATGGGGATGAGATCCTTGCACCCAATGTCAGACCTCTGCTGGTGCAGTGGGTCCTGGGTTCCTCCTGGTTCAGGACAATGCCCGGCCTCATGTGGCGAGAGTATGCAGGCAGTTCCTGGAGGATGAAGGAATTGATCCCATTGATTGGCCCCACGCTCACCTGACCTAAATCCAACAGAACACCTCTGGGACATTATGTTTCCATCCATCAGACGGCGCCAGGTTGGACCTCAGACTGTCCAGGAGCTCAGTGATGCCCTGGTCCAGATCTGGGAGGAGATACCCCAGGACGCCATCCGTCGTCTCATTGGGAGCCCCGACGTTGTCAGGCATGCATACATGCACAGGGGGGGGGCATACAAATTACTGAATACCATTTTGAGTTGCTGCAATGAAATTTCAGCTAAATGGACTAGCCTGTCTTTGAATTCAGCCCTCTGTAGGTTGATTATTTTCATTTCCATCAAATGATGTGTTAGGAACAAAAGGATGCCACATCACCCAGTCCATACCAGTATAAATAAACAGGATTTTTTTTTTCCATTGAGATCTGATGTGTTTTCAAAGTGTTCCTTTAATCTATTTGAGCAGTGTATGAACGGTTCATTTGTGAACAAATGCCCCGAAAAACAAAACTATCGATTCAGCCCCTGAATTAAAACAAAAAGGGCCACAGGTCTGAAAGCACCTTAAGACGAGCTACTCTAGTCTGAGCTCCTACAACTATGGCTATAACTATAGTGTGTAGGGGTTAACTGTAAGCTTTATTGAACAGAAATGTTTTAGTTTTAAAGATGGAGATAGTATCAGCCTCCTGAACCCAAACTGGTAGCTGGTTCCAGAATAAAGGTGTCTGGTAGCAGAAGGCCCGTCCTCCAAACCAAACCTACTTTTAATATTCTAGGAACGATGAGTAATCCTGCACTCTGAGAGCGGAGAGCTCTATTAGGAGCATAACGAGCTATCAGGTCTGGTAGATAACGAGGAGCTAGGCCATTAAGGGCCTTATATGCAAGAAGCAGAATTTTAAACTCAATTTGAAGTTTTACAGGGAGACAATCACGGGAGAGACGTGATCTCGCTTACGGATTCCTGTCAGCACCCTCACTGCTGCATTATGGATCAGTTGGAGGCTATTCAGCGAGCTTTTCAGACATCCTGCTAACAGCGCATTACAATAATCCAGTCTAGAACTGACAAACGTGTGGATTAATTTCTCAGGTCACGCCAACACCACCTTTCTAGTCCAGGAACCACACAAGACTTGTAGCACAAGCAGCTCCCTCTCACACATTTAGGCTAAATTATCCTTGATGCTGAAGTCAGTGACTATTTGAGGAGTTACCAAGAGAAGCTTATAAAAGGAGTACCACCAAGGATCATCTTGAAACCCTCGTGGTAATGCCTGAAGTGATGATGTCACTGAAATGGGTAAAGGGGTCCCTGAGACACTGCTTTGCACAAGTTACTAGTTGTGCCATATGTAGCATGTACAGACCATTTTGTCCAGTTACATTACTTATGAAGGGATTATAAAACCCTCAGAGTCACCTAGAGCCCCCCCCCCAGTCCAAGTATTAACAGAAGACAGACATTTGTTAAGTTTTATTATGGTTCAACACAGATGTTTGCTTCAACAGACAGATGTTCCAGTTGTGTACCTGCAGGGAACAAATATGGTATCAAGGATTGAATATTCAAGATTCATCCTTCAGTGTTCTGATCCTCACCTCAGAATTTGTGTCCTTTAGACCCAGTTCCTTGATCCACACCAGGAAGGTGGTCAGAAATCTCCGTGGAGTATTGAGCATCTGAACGGAAGTCTCTTGCTCGCTGGTAGCCACTGCTGGAATGGATGGAGTAGGATACAGGGTACACCTCATCCAGGTCCACCTGAAGAGGCACCTGAGAGGAGGTCCAGGTAGAGACCTGAGGACCCGCGGGCCTCAACTGCTCCAGTTCCTTAATGATATGAGTGATGCCTGCATCCTGTTGATCCCAGAGGCCAGAACCAGAGCCACTTCCTGCACCGCCAAAACCTGCACCACCTCCATAGCCAGAGCCACCTCCATAGCCAGAGCTGGAACCAGCGCCACCTCCAAAGCCAAAACCGGAGCCGCTGCCAGAACCGCTGCCGTAGCCAGCACCACCTACATAGCCAGAACCAGAACCGGAGCCAGAGCCACCTACAAAGCCAAAACCAGAGCCACCTCCATAGCCAGATTCGCTGCTGCCAGAACCAGTTTGGCCTGAAACCAGACAAGGTTCCATTTTAGTCAGAAATCATAGCACTAGTCTAGTAGTAAAATAACCCAGTAGATTTTGGACTTGGAGGAAGGATGATACACCAAGTTCTGCTTCCTTTTCTATAACCAGTTACATTAGACATTGCTCATGTCCAGTTCTCCAGTTGGATATGTTCCCACATAGTCCCCAGAAATATATTTGTATACTTGCTTTTTTTAGTAGGGACACAAGAACCAAAGCCAAGGAGCAGCAAAGAAATCCAGAAAACCCTGTTGAAATAAAGACACCAATTAGACAAGAAAACCAAAGCTGTTAAAATAACAAATGCAATAACTCACCTCCAAACATCCTGAAACATCATACTGAATCCTCAGAAGGGGAAAAACAGCACAGATGAACTGAACCAAGTTAGATTCAAGAGAATCTCCAAACCTCTAGAAAGAAGCACTGTGCTCAGTTGGTCTGTAGCTGCAGGAGACTTTATACTGGTGCTGCAGGAGACCTTATACTGGTGCTGCAGGAGACCTTATACTGGTGCTGGACACTCTCCAATTAGACTCAGCTGGTGCCAGTAGCTCCATGGTTGATGCTGCGTTCACATCACTTTGGAATTTGAAGTTTTCTGTCCTACTCCATACCAGATGATGGCACTAATGCACAAAAAAAAAAAAAAAAAACAAACAAGAAGAAGAAGAAAAAGAACTCTGACCTCCATCTCAACAGAGTATTATGGGATGGGGAGCAGCCTCCAATGTTGTGGAAGACATCCTGCCTTGTTCCACTACTGAAAAGATTTCATCCATCTTCTCTTTATGACGACAGACCTGTTCCTCTAACATTGGTGCCCTTTCATTGTGTTCTGCCTTAAATATTAATGAACAAATTAAACAATATTTCCAGTCCATGATGGTTGTTTTCCATCTATTAGTAATGGGCAAATGAAGCCTTGTGAAGCATTGAATCTTTCATTTTCGACCAAAAATGATTTGAAGCTTCGGGGCTTCACTATGAGGAAAAACAGTGACATCTGCTGGCAGACTGGAATTACTGCAGCTGCTTTATAATTTGACCGAAGGACTATCAGAAAACACTGTTACAATCCCAATGTGTGGAGTAGAAGTCATTCACTGCTGTATCATAAATGGATTTTAAGCTCCTGAAAGGAAATTTGTTACAGTAATTGTCCTTAAATCTCTTCAGGGACTCATTATAGATGGTTCCAGCTGTGTTCAGGAAGGATCTCCTTTAGTGGTCTGAGTTGTAGATGTGAAGAAGCCTCTGACTGAAGACACTGTTGTGTGGAGGATGTTCAGGGTTGTCCATGATATTCATTTGATGAAGTATCCTCCTTTGCTCCCTCAGCTCTGTAATGGAGAGTTAACATGGTCTGTAACATTGTTTCTGATATGTTCTGGCCATGATCCTTTTACTTCTGGTTTTCTCAGCCTTCGTGGACACCTGCAAGTTATTCTCAAGTGCCTCAGGTTTTTTTTCAGTATAATCTAGTGATACAACGGATGTTATATCACATCGTCATTGTGCATCGACTGCTGAAGAGTAAGATGTGACTGTTTCAGGGGTACCAAGAGTCTCCTTCAAGCTGTAATGCTGCTTTGAGACGTCTTGACCTCCTGATACCGTGGTGTACACAGGTGACATCTCATTGGCTCGTCCTGTACCTGAGCAGTGAGGGACTGATGCATTGGACTTCTGAAACACCTACTGGAGGGTCATGAGGCGCGTCTAAAAATGTGTATGGCAGTCGGTGAATTTAGACCACATTATGTTGACGCCTTGTGTCTCCATGTAGAAAAGCCCATTTTTGGTTGTGGGCTCCTACTGCAGAGTGTTCATACCCTGTTCTGCTACACTTGATTCTCCACTGAACTCCTTTTGTTGTATGGGGTTGTAGCACATGACAGGGTCCTGGAGCAGTGGAAGCTTTTGTAGACTGAGACAAGCTCTTTCCTGAAGTTTCCTCTGGTCCCGTGTGTCCTTACAAGCTGAAGGATGAGAGCAGCTATATGGCTGATGTTGTCTTTGTTGCTGCTCAGAGGGCTGTGTATGCATCTCATTTGGTTGGGTCTGAGCTTTGGTAGTGCATGCATTTCTAAGATTCTTGTCAGGTCCATGCTGCACAGGAAGCTGTCCAGAAAGGACAAGTCAGATGACAAGCAGCCAGGGCTCATGGTAACAACCTCACATAGCCTTGGGTCTGAAACTTGCTGGTGAGAAGTCGTTGCAGAATCATGCAGTGACAAACTACCGGGAGTGTGGACAGTGTTGGCAACCTGACGGGGGAAGGGGCAGTGTTTCAGAGCCATTTGAGGTTACCAAGTGGGATGAAGGCCAAATTAAACAAGTCTTTAAGCCAAGTGCTGACACCAAGTATAAGCTGAACACAAAGATCCTTTGGGAAAGTTTATTATGCCTCAACACATACAGTCCAGTTTCCAAAGGTTGATGCTCCAGACATGCCTGCAAGAAACAGAAGTCAGTACCAGAACAGCAATAATTTATAGTCAAGTGTTGTGAGCCTCACCTCAGAATTTGTGTCCTTTAGACCCAGTTCCTTGATCCACACCAGGAAGGTGGTCAGAAATCTCCGTGGAGTATTGAGCATCTGAACGGAAGTCCCTTGCTCGCTGGTAGCCACTGCTGGAATGGATGGAGTAGGATACAGGGTACACCTCATCCAGGTCCACCTGAAGAGGTACCTGAGAGGAGGTCCAGGTAGAGACCTGAGGACCCGCGGGCCTCAACTGCAGCAGTTCATTAAGGAACTTAGCAATGCCTGCATCCTGTTGATCCCAGAGGCCAGAACCAGAGCCACTTCCTGCACCACCACCGCCAAAACCTGCACCACCTCCATAGCCAGAACCAGAGCCGCTGCCGTAGCCAGATCCACTGCCATAGCCAGAACCGGAACCACTGCCGTAGCCAGCACCTCCATAGCCAGAACCAGAGCCGCTGCCGTAGCCAGATCCACTGCCATAGCCAGAACCGGAACCACTGCCGTAGCCAGCACCTCCAAAGCCAAAACCAGAGCCGCTGCCGTAGCCAGCACCTCCATAGCCAGATCCACTGCCATAGCCAGAACCGGAACCACTGCCGTAGCCAGCACCACCTCCATAGCCAGAACCAGCACCTCCGGAGCCAGTTTGGGCTAAAACCAGACAAAGTTCCATTTTAGTCAGAAATCATAGCACTAGTCTAGTAGTAAAATAACCCAGTAGATTTTGGACTTGGAGGAAGGATGATACACCAAGTTCTGCTTCCTTTTCTATAACCAGTTACATTAGACATTGCTCATGTCCAGTTCTCCAGTTGGATGTGTTCCTACATAGTCACCAGAAATACATTTGTATACTTGCTTTTTTTAGTAGGGACACAAGAACCAAAGCCAAGGAGCAGCAAAGAAATCCAGAAAACCCTGTTGAAATAAAGACACCAATTAGACAAGAAAACCAAAGCTGTTAAAATAACAAATGCAATAACTCACCTCCAAACATCCTGAAACATCATACTGAATCCTCAGAAGGAGAAAAACAGCACAGATGAACTGAACCAAGTTAGATTCAAGAGAATCTCCAAACCTCTAGAAAGAAGCACTGTGCTCAGTTGGTCTGTAGCTGCAGGAGACCTTATACTGGTGCTGCAGGAGACCTTATACTGGTGCTGCAGGAGGCCTTATACTGGTGCTGGACACTCTCCAATTAGACTCATTAACCTCAGCTGGTGCCAGTAGCTCCATGGTTGATGCTGCGTTCACATCACTTTAGAATTTGAAGGTTTCTGTCCTACTCCATACCAGATGATGGCGCTAATGCACAAAAAAACAAAAAGAAGAAGAAGAAAGCCTCTGACCTCCATCTGAACAGAGTATTATGGGATGGGGAGCAGCCTCCAATGTTGTGGAAGACATCCTGCCTTGTTCCACAACCGAAAAGATTTCATCCATCTTCTGTTTATGACGACAGACCTGTTCCTCTAACATTGGTGCCCTTTCATTGTGTTCTGCCTTCAATATTCATGAACAAATTAAACAATATTTCCAGTCCATGATGGTTGTTTTCCATCTATTAGTAATGGGTAAATTATTTCAACCCAACCACTGGGTTAAAGTGGTTGGGTACTTTCACTGGGTTAATCTAACCACTGTTGGGTTGTTTAATCTGACCCAGTTGTTGGGTTATTAGTTGGGTCAGTGTTTGTGATCATACCAGACTACAGTAACCCAACCCCTGGATCAATTTAACCTCATCTGCTGAGTTATTTAAGATTTAAAAAGCATCAACTTCCAACTGACAAAGGGGCTCAATCCAGATGACACAACGAGAAAGGTTTGTTTCTCCTCGTTTCATCTTTCTAAAATGGTTTTGCTTATTAATTGTGGTAATAACTCTATAGTAGTACTGAAGCGTACAGTAATTTAGTAATTTAATTCAGTAATTTACAGTTATTCACACAGCACTGTAGACCGCTATAGCAGACCAGTTGTCTTTATGTGAAGATCACTGCTAGGAAGCGCACACATGCATGTGCACACATAATTACGCAGTAATTGAGCTTGCTTTTGTGGCATTTTGCTATCATGTAAAGCTCCACATATTCTTAGTAGCTATTGTGGTGACGACAGACAACACGATCCTGGTAAATCTGATGATGATTCCAGGTCCAGGTCCATGACATTACACCGTACCGTACCACACCACTTAACACGCATAACCAGACAGCTATAGCAAATGTAAAAAAAACAAAACAAAACAGCTGAATAATAGCAGTCACCAGTCAGTCAGATTGTTTTAACCCAACTGTGTTATTATTGACCCAACTACTGGGTTATTGGTTATTATTGACCCAACTACTGTGTTATTGGTTATCATTGACCCAACTACTGGGTTATTGGTTATTATTGACCCAAGTACTGGGTTATTGGTTATCATTGACCCAACTACTGGGTTATTGGTTATTATTGACCCAACTACTGTGTTATTGGTTATTATTGACCCAACTTCTGGGTTATTGGTTATCATTGACCCAACTACTGGGTTATTGGTTATTATTGACCCAACTTCTGGGTTATTGGTTATCATTGACCCAACTACTGGGTTATTGGTTATTATTGACCCAACTACTGTGTTATTGGTTATTATTGACCCAACTACTGGATTATTGGTTATTATTGACCCAACTACTGGGTTATTGGTTATCATTGACCCAACTACTGGGTTATTGGTTATTATTGACCCAAGTACTGGGTTATTGGTTATCATTGACCCAACTACTGGGTTATTGGTTATCATTGACCCAAGTACTGGGTTATTGGTTATCATTGACCCAACTACTGGGTTATTGGTTATCATTGACCCAACTACTGGGTTATTGGTTATTATTGACCCAAGTACTGGGTTATTGGTTATCATTGACCCAACTACTGGGTTATTGGTTATCATTGACCCAACTTATGGGTTATTGGTTATTGACCCAACTACTGGGTTATTGGTTATCATTGACCCAACTACTGGGTTATTGGTTATTATTGACCCAAGTACTGGGTTATTGGTTATCATTGACCCAACTACTGGGTTATTGGTTATCATTGACCCAACTACTGGGTTATTGGTTATCATTGACCCAACTACTGTGTTATTGGTTATTATTGACCCAAGTACTGGGTTATTCGTTATTATTGACCCAACTTCTGGGTTATTGGTTATCATTGACCCAACTACTGGGTTATTGGTTATTATTGACCCAACTTCTGGGTTATTGGTTATTATTGACCCAACTACTGGGTTATTGGTTATTATTGACCCAACTACTGTGTTATTGATTATTATTGACCCAACTACTGGGTTATTTGCGACAAAGAAGCCGTTTCACAGGTTCAGACGGTTGTTTGTTGTTCTTCTACAAAACATGGTCAGTTCCACTCGTCGAGATTATTCGTAGCAGTAATGTTTAAATAAGGTCGCGTTAACTGCGCTGTTATCGGGATGCGTTTCATCAGGTTAACTAACTCTGAAAGTATGTTAGTGTTGTTCATTTAACGTTACAACAGTGGATGTACGTAGTCGCTAATAGTCTGAGAAATGTACGTCAGTGCTCACCATTGTTGATCAACACAATTCAAATGTTGAATGTTCATGTTTTGTTATATTTCATTATAATGTGAAGAAAGTCTGTTGTTAGATGGACTATTAAATGACTTAAAATCTGTGCAGTTAACTTTATTAGGACATTTTGTCCAGAATAGATGTATAGATGTAAACTGGATTTTAAAATGCTCTTCATAATTTGCAAACAATAGTGGAAAAGACAATATATAAAACACAGATTGGGTTAATATAACCCAGAAATGGGATGAAATTAACAAATGCTGGGTTAATAAAACAAATAATTTGGTAGAATTAACCCAACAGGTTTGGTACAATCAACCCACTGTTTGGGTTGAACAACCCAGGGGGTTGAGTTATTGGTTCAACCCAATCCACTGGGGTTGGGTTGAACCAATAATGACCCAGGAGTTAAAGGTTATTTTTAACTCCATGTTTTTTAGTGTGTAAGGTGTGACTGTTTCAGGGGTACCGAGTCTCCTTCCACCTCTAGTGCTTTGAGACGTCTTGACCTCCTGATACCGTGGTGTACACAGGTGACATCTCGTTGGCTCGTCCTGTACCTGAGCAGTGAGGGACTGATGCATTGGACTTCTGAAACACCTACTGGAGGATCATGAGGCTCGTCTAAAAATGTATATGGCAGTCGGTGAATTTAGACCACATTATGTTGAAGCCTTGTGTCTCCATGTAGAAAAGCCCATTTTTGGTCGTGGGCTCCTACTGCAGAGTGTTCATACCCTGTTCAGCTACACTTGATTCTCCACTGAACTCCTTTTGTTGTATGGGGTTGAAGCACATGACAGGGTCCTGGAGCAGTGGAAGCTTTTGTAGACTGAGACAAGCTCTTTCCTGAAGTTTCCTCTGGTCCCGTGTGTCCTTACAAGCTGGAGGATGAGAGCAGCTATATGGCTGATGTTGTCTTTGTTGCTGCTCAGAGGGCTGTGTATGCATCTCATTTGGTTGGGTCTGAGCTTTGGTAGTGCATTCATTTCTAAGATTCTTGTCAGGTCCATGCTGCACAGGAAGCTGTCCAGAAAGGACAAGTCAGATGACAAGCATCTAGGGCTCATGGTAACAACCTCACATAGCCTTGGGTCTGAAACTTGCTGGTGAGAAGTCGTTGCAGAATCATGCAGTGACAAACTACCGGGGGTGTGGACAGTGTTGGCAACCTGACGGGGGAAGGGGCAGTGTTTCAGAGCCATTTGAGGTCACCAAGTGGGATGGAGGCCAAATTAAAGTCTTTAAGCCAAGTGCTGACACCAAGTATAAGCTGAACAAAGATCAGTTGGGAAAGTTTATTATGCCTCAACACATACAGTCCAGTTTCCAAAGGTTGATGCTCCAGACATGCCTGCAAGAAACAGAAGTCAGTACCAGAACAGCAATAATTCATAGTCAAGTGTTGTGATCCTCACCTCAGAATTTGTGTCCTTTAGACCCAGTTCCTTGATCCACACCAGGAAGGTGGTCAGAAATCTCCGTGGAGTATTGAGCATCTGAACGGAAGTCCCTTGCTCGCTGGTAGCCACTGCTGGAATGGATGGAATAGGATACAGGGTACACCTCATCCAGGTCCACCTGAAGAGGCACCTGAGAGGAGGTCCAGGTAGAGACCTGAGGACCCGCGGGCCTCAACTGCAGCAGTTCATTAAGGAACTTAGCAATGCCTGCATCCTGTTGATCCCAGAGGCCAGAACCAGAGCCACTTCCTGCACCACCACTTCCAAAACCTGCACCACCTCCATAGCCAGAACCAGAGCCGCTGCCAGCACCGGAACCACTGCCGTAGCCAGCACCTCCATAGCCAGAGCCGGAACCAGCACCACCTCCAAAGCCAAAACCAGAGCCACTGCCGTAGCCAGCACCGCCATAGCCAGATCCACTGCCATAGCCAGAACCGGAACCACTGCCATAGCCAGCACCACCATAGCCAGAGCCACCTCCATAGCCAGAACCAGCACTTCCGGAGCCAGAGCCAGTTTGGGCTAAAACAGACAAAGTTCCATTTTAGTCAGAAATCATAGCACTAGTCTAGTAGTAAAATTACTCAGTAGATTTTGGACTTGGAGGAAGGATGATACACCAAGTTTTACTTCCTTTTCTATAACCAGTTACATTAGACATTGCTCATGTCCAGTTCTCCAGTTGGATGTGTTCCTACATAGTCCCCAGAAATATATTTATATACTTGCTTTTTTTAGTAGGGACACAAGAACCAAAGCCAAGGAGCAGCAAAGAAATCCAGAAAACCCTGTTGAAATAAAGACACCAATTAGACAAGAAAACCAAAGCTGTTCAAAAAAAAAAAAAAAAAAATTGCAATAACTCACCTCCAAACATCCTGAAACATCATACTGAATCCTTAGAAAAGAGAAAAACAGCACAGATGAACTGAACCAAGTTAGATTCAAGAGAATCTCCAAACCTCTAGAAAGAAGCACTGTGCTCAGTTGGTCTGTAGCTGCAGGAGATCTTATACTGGTGCTGCAGGAGACCTTATACTGGTGCTGCAGGAGACCTTATACTGGTGCTGGACACTCTCCAATTAGACTCATTAACCTCAGCTGGTGCCAGGAGGTCAAGCCGTCTCAAAGCAGCATTATAGATTTTAGTTGACCCGGTACCCTTGAAACATGTCCATGTCCAAGGCTTAGCCTTACAGATGAAACCAAACCAGAACTGGTTGGTCAGGATGGACAAGAACATTACAGCAGAGAACCAGTTTTTAGTTTGGACTCGTCTCCAGCCGGATTTTATCTCAAGGTTCATTTGTTTTCAGACATTGTTCTCGATGTGTCGTTGTCATTCCTGCATCAACTTCAGTGGCAGCCAAGTCTTGTTATTTAACTGTTTTAACCTACCTCACCACAACCATAATTTTACCGGTAAAATAGTCTTCTACGTTTCTGCCACAACACTCAGTACCGCTGCACTTCAAATAAAATACCAAAGACACAGTGGCTTGGTAAACGAAACCAGTGCAGTATGTCAATGGTTCAAGTGTACTGGACGGTAGCGCAGCTGCTGAGCTTCGTCCATTTAAGATGACTGTGGTGAGAAGAAGCAGTCCAAGGAGAGTTGAGTAGTGATGGGTCCAGCAACACCGATGCGTCGGCGCATGGGTCGAGCTCAGAGAGCGACACCTGTGTCGGTACGTGTCGGTACGCGTTTCGCCTTAAGAAAGTCACGTGACCGATACAGGTACTGTATCGAACTGACGGTGACGCGACAAACTGTGTTTATAAGGAAGCGCATGCGTCGACGGGATGCATCTGCCAAAAGAATCTCCAATCCTTTGTCATGTGTCGTCAGAATCGGCAATCCGCACCTCTTCCAGCTTGTCTTGTGGTTTCTTTGCACACCAGCATCATCTGTCTCTTGTGAGAGGGTCTTTTCCAAGGCTGGAGAACTGTTGTCCGAAAAGCAGAATAGACTAAAGTTCAAATCTTTGGAAAAACCTTATTTTTTTAAATAAAAATGTATGAAAATAGAAAATCAGTCCACAAGCATCTTCATTCACAAACACGGTCACTTCAATTTTCTAGTTATGATACATGTATCTGTATCTAAAGATATCAAAGATACTTTAAATTTAAATTCAGATATGCAATGATGCCATATACAATGCAATGACTTATATTCTGTTATTGCATACTTGGTCATATTGGTGTCAGTTGGGTCTGGCAACTCAGTTGCCTGTAGGGATTTTTAATGTCCAGCAGGTGTCAGTATTCAGTGACACGGTATCGACATGTTTCAATACAGTTTGGCAACGTGTCGAAACGTTCCAGGAGGCGCCATGGACCCATCACTAGAGTTGAGGTTCCTGATGGATGAAGGTGTCCCTCAGGTCTGCTGGTTCTGGTCCAGAGGGTCTGCTGGTTCTGGTCCAGAGGGTCTGCTGGTTCTGGTCCAGAGGGTCTGCAGTCTCCTCCCTGATGGCAGCGGGCTGAAGAAGCTGTATGATGGCTGGGTGGGGTCACCTCCAGTACTGAGGGCTTTGAGGGTGAGATGGGTACTGTAGATGTCCTGAGGGTCATTTACACTAAAGTCACATTCATGTGGGCTCATTTCTGATGCTTTGGACTGAAGGACTTTCTGATGGGAGAGCGTTTCGGGGCAGGTCGGACCCCCTGGTGTTTCTCCAGTGATGGTGTTCAGCGCTTGTACAAGAATATTTTAAGAGGAAAACAATGAGGAAACGCACTTCAAATATTCAAGTTAAACTGATGTTGGAGGAGGTTCTTCAATGTCGGATACAGTTTTGATCGCTACTGTGAATGAAGGTTAAAGCTCTCTATATAAAGGTTAACAAAGCTAACAGTGTTGTGGATATGGTGTTTCCCATAGATTATGAATAAATTAACAGGCCTAAAGCATTTACACATTTCTGAGCTCACATTTCTCCACCAAAAACATAACTGACTGTTCATTTAAAAACATTTTCAGTGGGAAACAAGTCTCCAGGAGAAAAGTAAAGTTTTTTCATTGCTGTACATTTAGAATCCAATTTTCATTTATGCTACAAGACAGTGTTAGATTGTGTTGTATTTGTTTTCTATTTTTTCCTGCAGACTGTTTATTTGAACCCTTTCCATTAACTGATTAAAATTCACTATCATCTAGTCATTGCCAAGTCTTTGTTTTTTAAGTCTTCTTCAGATACTTATATAGTCACATGGTGGTTAATAATGACAAACCGGCTTATTATCTGACGATGGTTCATCCTGCAGCTGAAGCTGCTGCCCATTCCAGACTACTTTGGAAAGAGGGCCAGAAACCTTCTTTTTGTTTTTTTTTTGCGCATTAGCGCCATCATCTGGCCTGGAGTAGGACAGAAACCTTCAAATTCCAAAGTGATGTGAACGCAGCATCAACCATGGAGCTACTGGCACCAGCTGAGGTTAATGAGTCTAATTGGAGAGTGTCCAGCACCAGTATAAGGTCTCCTGCAGCACCAGTATAAGGTCTCCTGCAGCACCAGTATAAGGTCTCCTGCAGCACCAGTATAAGGTCTCCTGCAGCACCAGTATAAAGTCTCCTGCAGCTACAGACCAACTGAGCACAGTGCTTCTTTCTAGAGGTTTGGAGATTCTCTTGAATCTAACTTGGTTCAGTTCATCTGTGCTGTTTTTCCCCCTTCTGAGGATTCAGTATGATGTTTCAGGATGTTTGGAGGTGAGTTATTGCATTTGTTATTTTAACAGCTTTGGTTTTCTTGTCTAATTGGTGTCTTTATTTCAACAGGGTTTTCTGGATTTCTTTGCTGTTCCTTGGCTTTGGTTCTTGTGTCCCTACTAAAAAAAGCAAGTATATAAATATATTTCTGGTGACTATGTAGGAACACATCCAACTGGAGAACTGGACATGAGCAATGTCTAATGTAACTGGTTATAGAAAAGGAAGCAGAACTTGGTGTATCATCCTTCCTCCAAGTCCAAAATCTACTGGGTTATTTTACTACTAGACTAGTGCTATGACTTCTGACTAAAATGGAACTTTGTCTGGTTTTAGCCCAAACTGGCTCTGGCTCCGGAGGTGCTGGTTCTGGCTATGGAGGTGGTGCTGGCTACGGCAGTGGTTCCGGTTCTGGCTATGGCAGTGGATCTGGCTATGGAGGTGCTGGCTACGGCAGCGGCTCTGGTTTTGGCTTTGGAGGTGGTGCTGGTTCCGGCTCTGGCTATGGAGGTGCTGGCTACGGCAGTGGTTCCGGTTCTGGCTATGGCAGTGGATCTGGCTATGGAGGTGCTGGCTACGGCAGCGGTTCTGGCTATGGAGGTGGTGCAGGAAGTGGCTCTGGTTCTGGCCTCTGGGATCAACAGGATGCAGGCATTGCTAAGTTCCTTAATGAACTGCTGCAGTTGAGGCCCGCGGGTCCTCAGGTCTCTACCTGGACCTCCTCTCAGGTACCTCTTCAGGTGGACCTGGATGAGGTGTACCCTGTATCCTACTCCATCCATTCCAGCAGTGGCTACCAGCGAGCAAGGGACTTCCGTTCAGATGCTCAATACTCCACGGAGATTTCTGACCACCTTCCTGGTGTGGATCAAGGAACTGGGTCTAAAGGACACAAATTCTGAGGTGAGGATCGGAACAATTGACTATGAATTATTGCTGTTCTGGTACTGACTTCTGTTTCTTGCAGGCATGTCTGGAGCATCAACCTTTGGAAACTGGACTGTATGTGTTGAGGCATAATAAACTTTCCCAACTGATCTTTGTGTTCAGCTCATACTTGGTGTCAGCACTTGGCTCAAAGACTTTAATTTGGCCTTCATCCCAAATTGAAGGCCAAATGGTGACCTCAAATGGCTCTGAAACACTGCCCCTTCCCCCGTCAGGTTGCCAACACTGTCCACACCCCCGGTAGTTTGTCACTGCATGACTCTGCAACGACTTCTCACCAGCAAGTTTCAGACCCAAGTCTATGTGAGGTTGTTTCCATGAGCCCTGACTGCTTGTCATCTGACTTGTCCTTTCTGGACAGCTTCCTGTGCAGTATGGACCTGACAAGAATCTTGCAAATGCATGCACTACCAAAGCTCAGACCCAACCGAATGAGATGCATACGCAGCCCTCTGAGCAGCAACAAAGACAACATCAGCCATATAGCTGCTCTCATCCTTCAGCTTGTATGTAAGGACACATGGGACCAGGGAAACTTCAGGGAAGAGCTTGTCTCAGTCTACAAACGCTTCCACTGCTCCAGGACCCTGTCATATACTTCACCCCATACAACAAAAGGAGTCCAGAGGAGAATCAAGTGTAGCTGAACAGGGTATGAACACTCTGCAGTAGGAGCCCATGACCAAAAATGGGCTTTTCTACATGGAGACACAAGGCTTTAACATGTGGTCTAAATTCACCGACTGCCATACACATTTTTAGACGAGCCTCATGACCCTCCAGTAGGTGTTTCAGAAGTCCAATGCAAATGTCCCTCACTGCTCAGGTACAGGACAAGCCAATGAGATGTCACTTGTGTACACCACGGTATCAGGAGGTCAAGACGTCTCAAAGCAGCATTACAGCTTGAAGGAGACTCTTGGTACCCCTGAAACAGTCACACCTTACACTTCAGCAGTCGATGCACAATGACGATGTGATACAACATGGTTGAAACAAAAGGCTAGATTATACTGGGAAAAACCTGAGGCACTTGAGAATAACTTGCAGGTGTCCACGAAGGCTGAGAAAACCAGAAGTAAAAGAATCATGGCCAGAACATATCAGAAACAATGTTACAGACCATGTTAACTCTCCATTACAGAGCTGAGGGAGCAAAGGAGGATACTTCATCAAATGAATATCATGGACAACCCTGAACATCCTCCACACAACAGTGTCTTCAGTCAGAGGCTTCTTCACATCTACAACTCAGACCACTAAAGGAGATCCTTCCTGAACACAGCTGGAACCATCTATAATGAATCCCTGAAGAGATTTAAGGACAATTACTGTGACAAATTTCCTTTCAGGAGCTTAAAATCCATTTATGATACAGCAGTGAATGACTTCTACTCCACACATTGGGATTGTAACCGTGTTTTCTGATAGTCCTTCGGTCAAATTATAAAGCAGCTGCAGTAATTCCAGTCTGCCAGCAGATGTCACTGTTTTTCCTCATAGTGAAGCCCCGAAGCTTCAAATCATTTTTAGGTCCAAAATGAAAGATTCAATGCTTCACAAGGCTTCATTTGCCCATTACTAATAGATGGAAAACAACCATCATGGACTGGAAATATTGTTTAATTTGTTCATGAATATTTAAGGCAGAACACAATGAAAGGGCACCAATGTTAGAGGAACAGGTCTGTCGTCATAAAGAGAAGATGGATGAAATCTTTTCAGTAGTGGAACAAGGCAGGATGTCTTCCACAACATCGGAGGCTGCTCCCCATCCCATAATACTCTGTTGAGATGGAGGTCAGAGGCTTTCTTCTTCTTCTTCTTCTTTCAGTTTTTTTTTTTTTTGTGCATTAGCGCCATCATCTGGTATGGAGTAGGACAGAAACCTTCAAATTCCAAAGTGATGTGAACACAGCATCAACCATGGAGCTACTGGCACCAGCTGAGGTTAATGAGTCTAATTGGAGAGTGTCCAGCACCAGTATAAGGTCTCCTGCAGCACCAGTATAAGGTCTCCTGCAGCACCAGTATAAGGTCTCCTGCAGCTACAGACCAACTGAGCACAGTGCTTCTTTCTAGAGGTTTGGAGATTCTCTTGAATCTAACTTGGTTCAGTTCATCTGTGCTGTTTTTCCCCTTCTGAGGATTCAGTATGATGTTTCAGGATGTTTGGAGGTGAGTTATTGCATTTGTTATTTTAACAGCTTTGGTTTTCTTGTCTAATTGGTGTCTTTATTTCAACAGGGTTTTCTGGATTTCTTTGCTGCTCCTTGGCTTTGGTTCTTGTGTCCCTACTAAAAAAAGCAAGTATACAAATGTATTTCTGGGGACTATGTAGGAACACATCCAACTGGAGAACTGGACATGAGCAATGTCTAATGTAACTGGTTATAGAAAAGGAAGCAGAACTTGGTGTATCATCCTTCCTCCAAGTCCAAAATCTACTGGGTTATTTTACTACTAGACTAGCGCTATGACTTCTGACTAAAATGGAACTTTGTCTGGTTTTAGCTCAAACTGGCTCTGGCTCCGGAGGTGCTGGTTCTGGCTATGGAGGTGGTTCTGGCTATGGAGGTGGCGCTGGCTACGGCAGTGGTTCCGGTTCTGGCTATGGCAGTGGATCTGGCTATGGAGGTGCTGGCTACGGCAGCGGCTCTGGTTTTGGCTTTGGAGGTGGTGCTGGTTCCGGCTCTGGCTATGGAGGTGCTGGCTACGGCAGTGGTTCCGGTTCTGGCTATGGCAGTGGATCTGGCTATGGAGGTGCTGGCTACGGCAGCGGCTCTGGTTCTGGCTATGGAGGTGGTGCAGGTTTTGGCAGTGGTGGTGCAGGAAGTGGCTCTGGTTCTGGCCTCTGGGATCAACAGGATGCAGGCATTGCTAAGTTCCTTAAAGAACTGCTGCAGTTGAGGCCCACGGGTCCTCAGGTCTCTTCCTGGAGCTCCTCTCAGGTGCCTCTTCAGGTGGACCTGGATGAGGTGTACCCTGTATCCTACTCCATCCATTCCAGCAGTGGCTACCAGCGAGCAAGAGACTTCCGTTCAGATGCTCAATACTCCACGGAGATTTCTCACCACCTTCCTGATGTGGATCAAGGAACTGGGTCTAAAGGACACAAATTCTGAGGTGAGGATCGGAACAATTGACTATGAATTATTGCTGTTCTGGTACTGACTTCTGTTTCTTGCAGGCATGTCCAGAGCATCAACCTTTGGAAACTGGACTGTATGTGTTGAGGCATAATAAACTTTCCCAACTGATCTTTCTGTTCAGCTTATACTTGGTGTCAGCATCTTCGTCAGAAGACGGAGACGCAAGAGAAAAACACGCTGCCAACCAAAGAGACCATTGAACAGTAGAAGTCAAAGTAATGAAGACGACCCACCCACGCACTCCACACAACCACAAGCTTAAAGACTTTAATTTGGCCTTCATCCCACTTGGTGACCTCAAATGTCTCTGAAACACTGCCCCTTCCCCGTCAGGTTGCCAACACTGTCCTCACTCAACATTTCTTTTCCCCAAAAAGTGGATGCTGTTGTGCAGTTCCTACAGGTCTTTTGCAGCAGTCCTTGTATGGAGTAAGGTGGCTATCAACAAGTTGGCTTTCATGGGGAAATTTGAGAATACAGTTCAGGTGGTTAGAGATTATGGCTGCAGTTTCTTCAGAAGATGTAACTGACACGTCATGGGGTCACGGGCATTTATGGAACTTGAGATACATCAGTTCTTTAAACTGTATATGTTAAAGATCAGTTGAACTCAGGCTGCCTCTGCAAGCAGAAGCTGTGGCCCAACGTGGGCTTCATCACGGAGGGATCGGTCTGGACCCCTGTGTAATTCCACTTCACTTTCTGGAGCCTAACGGCCCTGGGCGTTGGCCGGTAGCAGCTGAGTGTCTAAAATCATTTCAAGACACTTCCAGTTGAAACTGTGCTGGGACCTGCAGTAAATCATCCCAGTCGTGGAAACTGTTGCTTCAGTGGCGACGTAGCTAAGATTAGCTCCTTCCCTCATACTCGTATTCTCAAACCACCACAGCCACACAAAACATTCTCTAACACATTACCTTTATTTGCAACCTGGAAGTCTATAACTCGTCACCAAGCAGACTAACAGTTTCAGGGTATCTGCTTTTAACAATAAGCCCCTCCCATTGGGTATGGCATTTTAAATTAAATTCCAGTAATTGTGTCTTGTAACATTGTACAATTGGATTTGTCAAAGAGGTATTTCTGCCATGAATAGCCCACATAAAACAAAACTATATGCAGCTCGTGACGTGAGCTTCAAAGCAGCATTTACTCAAGATATAGTGCTGTTTTCCCGTCGGGACATACTGGGACCAAAATGGACCGCACCTCCTCAGACAAGCGATGTGTATAAATGTTTGCTTATAGGATTAATAGAGTGACCAAGTGTCCACCCCTGGATGCACTTTAGAAACAGAAGTAAACTAAGGATGGTGAGTTTAATACACAAGGACGAGAGTTAATGACGGAGTCGTTCCGTCACATCATCCCCCTCTTCCGGGTTGATTAGCGATGTGCAGCAGTCTGGAGGGGTCGGACTAAAACTTTCAAAGGCTGGAGTGAAAGGTACCAGCAGGTAAGATGGTCGTGGTGGTCCTCCGTTGTGTTAAACCATGTGAACGCCGGTGGTCTGTCGCCAGGACAAACACCCTGCCAAGCAAGTAATACCGCAACTGCCCACTTTGTGGCTAGCCCTTCTTTCTCTACTGTTGAGTATCGGGTAACTTTTGGCCGAGGTACAAGACTGGTTCAATCAATCAATCATACTTTATTTATAGAGCACTTTTCATGCAGACAGGAGCAGCTCAAAGTGCTTTACATAAAAACAATACAGGAAACAATAAACACAAATGACATACACACACACACATATAAAAACATAGAATTTAAGAATTGTGAGGAAGAATGGTGAGGAAACGCCATCTCACACTCGCTACTTTGAAGTGGGGAAACACCTGAGAGAAGATACTTGATAAGATAACTATATTGTCTAAAATTTGGTAAATATCTAAAAAATAAAATAATAAAATAGATAAAATTCAGTTAAATGCCCAACTTACAATGTAAAATTAGTCAAAAAAAAGAATAAAAAATAGAATAAAAAATAAAATAAGATAAAATAAATAAAATTCAATTAAAACTAGTCTAAGAGATAGTGAAAGATACAATGAATAAAATAGATTCAGTTAAGACCCAGACTAAGAAGTTAAGATAATAAAATAAAAATTAGGCTAAAATTAGGCTAAAAATAAAAACACTCTAGGCCGCAGTTCGATGATCGACTTCATAATCGTATCGTCGGACTTGCGGCCGCATGTCTTGGACACTCGGGCGAAGAGAGGGGCGGAGCTGTCAACTGATCACCACCTGGTGGTGGGTTGGCTCAGATGGTGGGGGAGGATGCCGGTCAGACCTGGCAGGCCCAAACGTGTTGTGAGGGTCTGCTGGGAACGTCTGGCAGAGTCTCCTGTCAGAAGGAGCTTTAACTCACACCTCCGGCGGAACTTCGATCATGTTCCGAGGGAGGCAGGGGACATTGAGTCCGAGTGGGCTATGTTCCGGGCCTCCATTGTTGAGGCGGCCGACCGGAGCTGTGGCCGTAAGGTCGTTGGTGCCTGTCGTGGCGGCAATCCCAGAACTCGTTGGTGGACACCAGCAGTGAGGGATGCCGTCAAGCTGAAGAAGGAGTCCTATAAGGCCTTTTTGGCATGTGGGACTCTGGAGGCAGCTGACAGGTATCGGCAGGCTAAGCGGGACGCGGCTTTGGCGGTTGCTGAGGCAAAAACTCGGACATGGGAGGAGTTTGGAGAGGCCATGGAGAACGACTTCCGAACGGCTTCGAAGAGATTCTGGTCCACCATCCGGCGTCTCAGGAGGGGGAAGCAGTGCTCCATCAACACTGTATACAGTGGGGATGGGGAGCTGTTGACCTCGACTCGGGACGTTGTGGATCGGTGGAGGGAATACTTCGAAGACCTCCTCAATCCCGCCGACACGTCTTCCAATGAGGAAGCAGAGTCTGGGGACTCAGGGGTGGACTCTCCTATCTCTGGGGCTGAGGTTGCCGAGGTGGTTAAAAAGCTCCTCGGTGGCAGGGCCCCGGGTGTGGATGAGATCCGCCCGGAGTTCCTCAAGGCTCTGGATGCTGAGGGGCTGTCTTGGTTGACACGCCTCTGCAGCATCGCGTGGACGTCGGGGACAGTACCCCTGGATTGGCAGACTGGGGTGGTGGTCCCCCTCTTTAAAAAGGGGGACCGGAGGGTGTGTTCCAACTACAGGGGGATCACACTCCTCAGCCTCCCTGGGAAGGTCTATTCAGGGGTCCTGGAGAGGAGGGTCCGTCGGATAGTCGAATCTCGGATTGAGGAGGAGCAGTGTGGTTTTCGTCCCGGCCGTGGAACGGTGGACCAGCTCTACACCCTCTTCAGGGTCTTGGAGGGGGCATGGGAGTTCGCCCAACCAGTCTACATGTGTTTTGTGGATTTGGAGAAGGCGTTCGACCGTGTTCCCCGGGGATTCCTGTGGGGGGTGCTTCGGGAGTATGGGGTGCCGGACTCCCTTATACGGGCTGTCCGGTCCCTGTACGACCGGTGCCAGAGTTTGGTCCGCATTGCCCGGCAGTAAGTCGGATTCGTTTCCAGTGAGGGTTGGACTCCGCCAAGGCTGCCCTTTGTCACCGATTCTGTTCATTACTTTTATGGACAGAATTTCTAGGCGCAGTCGAGGTGTCGAGGGGATCCGGTTCGGTGGCCTCAGGATTGGGTCTCTGCTATTTGCAGATGATGTGGTTCTGTTGGCTTCATCGAGCCGTGATCTACAGCTCTCGCTGGAGCGATTCGCAGCCGGTTTGTGAAGCGGCTGGGATGAGAATCAGCACCTCCAAATCCGAGACCATGGTCCTCAGCCGGAAAAGGGTGGAGTGCCCCTCTCCGGGTTGGGGATGAGGTCCTTCCCCAAGTGGAGGAGTTTAAGTATCTCGGGATCTTGTTCACGAGTGAGGGAAGGATGGAGCGGGAGATCGACAGACGGATCGGTGCGGCATCTGCAGTGATGCGGGTGCTGCACCGGTCTGTTGTGGTAAAGAAGGAGCTGAGTCGGAAGGCGAAGCTCTCTATTTACTGGTCGATCTACGTTCCTACCCTCACCTATGGCCATGAGCTTTGGGTAGTGGACCGAAAGAACAAGATCGCGGATACAAGCGGCTGAAATGAGCTTCCTTCGCAGGGTGGCCGGGCTCTCCCTTAGAGATAGGGTGAGAAGCTCGGTCATCCGGGAGGGGCTCAGAGTAGAACCGCTGCTCCTCCGCATCGAGAGGAGCCAGATGAGGTGGCTCGGGCATCTGGTTAGGATGCCTCCTGGGCGCCTCCCTGGTGAGGTGTTCCGGGCACGGCCCACTGGGAGGAGACCCCGGGGAAGACCCAGGACGCGCTGGAGGGACTATGTCTCTCGGCTGGCCTGGGAACGCCTTGGGATCCCCCCAGAGGAGCTGGAGGAAGTGGCCGGGGAGAGGGGGGTCTGGGCTTCCTTACTCCGGCTGATGCCCCCGCGACCCGACCTCGGATAAGCGGAAGAAGACGGTACGGTACGGTACAATGAATAAAATAGATTCAGTTAAGACCCAGACTAAGAAGTTAAGATAATAAAATAAAAATTAGGCTAAAAACACAATAAATATGTAAGATTTAGTTAAAAAAAAGCTAGACTAAAAAGGTAGGTCTTGAGTTTGCTTTTAAACATGTTCACAGTTTCTATCTTCCTCAGGTCCTCAGGTGAGCTGTTCCATAAACGTGGGCCATAATGGTAAAAAGAGGCGTCGCCATATGTTTTAGTTAAAACTTTTGGAATAATTAAAAGGCCACTGCCTGAAGACCTGAGATTTCTAGAGGGCACATATGATAAAAGCAAATCAGATAAATAGTTGGGACCAAGACCATTAAGAGCTTTAAAAAACCATTAAGAGGATCTTAAAATCGATTCTGAAGCACACAGGTAACCAGTGCAGAGCTTTTGAAACTGGTGTGATGTGTGTTTTTCTCTTTCTGGTCCTTGTCAAAACTCGTGCAGCAGAGTTTTGAAGATGCTGTAGTGGAGTAATGCTTTTTTTAGAGAGACCAGAAAGAAGAGCGTTACAGTAATCTATTCTACAGGTGATAAAAGCGTGCATTAGTGTCTCTGTGTCGGTTTGAGACAAAAATGGCCGCACTTTGGCAATGTTCTTGAGATGATAAAAACCACTCCTAACTATACTTTTAATGTGAGCATTAAAATTTAATTTTGTATCTAAAATAACACCAAGGTTTTTTACCTGCTCAGACGTATCAAAAGCTAAGGTTTTGAGTTTTAGATTAAGTTGATTAAGTTGGTTGGTCCTCACCAGGGTTTCCTTGTGCCAGAACTGCTCCATGGCCAACGGCTGACGCGTCCACCTGAACCAGGAATCTTTCTGGATTCTTGAGGACAGGGAACGAACATAGCAAGTCTTTGAAAGTTTGGAATGACATTCCCAGAGGACTCTGTCCATCAATCTCTGGAAGTTGGTGGGAGCTCCATGCAGACCAAAGGGCTCGTCTTCAAAGAGCCGATCCAGCGAGCTCTCGTCTTCTTTACCTTCACGGATGGAGACCAGCTTCTCCTTCAGGGTATTCTGGATCTTTGTCCTGTAAAGGCTGCAGGACTTGTGGAAACTTTTTAGAGCTTCTTTGATCTGAGGAAATTTCTCAGCTACTTCATCAACCAGAGAGTCGTCACATCTGTTTTCCATCTACCAGAGAGTTTCCAGAAGGTCGTGAACTTTCCTCACCAGTCCAACGCAGACGTCCCTGATGAGCTCGGGAGCTTCAGCGTGCAGTTTCTCCAGCGGCAGCAGCCAGACCGTCGTTGGAACAGAGTTTTCTCCCTTTTCTCCCAGCAGCTTCACTGCATCTTCAAATGTTGAAGGGTTGCTTCCAAGGATAAAGTCTTTGAGGAATTTACAGGAGAACTTCTGAGGCAGGACTTTTTCTGCTTCAGTCAGATGGATCTAAACGTCAACAATGAGCCCCGCCCCCGGCCCGGCAGTGACATGCTCCACCGCTGCTGACGACCAGGTGTGCAGCAGAGAACCCGGCAATTTGACTAATCTGATTTTCATCCAAGGTGCCCAGGTTTGTCATCAGCAGCGTGTTGGAGGGCACGATCGCTTTATATTGACATGTCACTCTGCTCTGGTAGACGAACGTCTTCTGATCATTCAGTGTAATGCGTTGTTAGCAGGATGTCCGAAAAGCTCGCTAAATAGCCTTCAATTGATCCAGAACGCAGCAGCGAGGGTGCTGACAGGAACCCGCAAGCGAGATCACATCTCTCCCATGTTAGCCTCCCTCCATTGGCTTCCCGTGAAATTTAGAATTGAGTTTAAAATTCTGCTTCTCGCATATAAGGCCCTTAATGGCCTAGCTCCGCGCTATTTACAAGACCTGATAGCACGATATGCCCCTAATAGAGCTCTCCGCTCTCAGAGTGCAGGATTACTCGTCGTTCCTAGAATATCTAAAAGTAGGTTTGGAGGACGGGCCTTCTGCTACCAGGAACCTTTTTTATGGAACCAGCTACCAGTTTGGGTTCAGGAGGCTGATACTATCTCCATTTTTAAAACTAAACTGAAAAAATTTCTGTTCAGTAAAGCCTACAGTTAGTCTAATCTATAGTGTGTAGGGGCTAATAGTTATAGCTACAGTTAGTCTAAACTATAGTGTGTAGATGCTAATAGTTATAACTATAGTTGTAGTAGTAAGACTAGAGTAGCTCGTCTTAATCACAGCTTCGTCATAGCTATGCTGCTATAGGCCTACGCTACAGGGAGACACCAACATGATCTGCTGAGTGGTGTCTCCACTGCTCTTCTCCTTTTTCTTCCCTTTCTTCCTCCCTTCCTCCTCCTCCAGCTCATTTATAATTATTTGGGAGCACCCTGCTACTGAAACTGTGCTCCATTTTCTTTGCTTTCCTGTGTTTGTTGTGCTGTTTCTGCCCCCTTTTCTTTCTGTGTATTTGCAGGCCAGAGTTTCCTGGGTTTCATGCTGACTTGCAGTTCCATCCTCTGTCCATCCCGGGGTTCTCCTCCACTTGTGTTTGGGTGCCGACTGGCGTGGTGATCGGCGACCTGGTCCTCTGGCCATCTCATCCCAGTGCTGCTGCCTCCATCTGTTTATGTTTATATGGTCGTTGGATTTAGTCATTTATGTCTCTCCTCTTTCTGTCCTCCATCTTCTCTCTGTCCTCCATCCTCTCTCTGTCCTGTCTCCCCTCTTTTCTTTCTCTACCCGGCTGGCCTTCGGCAGGAAGGTCCCCCCATATGATCCAGGTCCTGCTCAAGGTTTCTTCCTCTTAAAGTGGAGTTTTTCTTGCCACTGTTTGGTATAAAGGTTTTTTTTTCTCCCTACGTGGGAGTTTTTTACCTGCCATTATCATTGATTGGATTTAATTATATAATCTTAGTTGATGATATTTGCTCGGGGGTCATGCTCTGGGTCTCTGTAAAGCGCCTAGAGACAATTGTCATTGTAACAGACGCTATATAAATAAAACTGAATTGAATTGAATTGAATTCAGAAACTTCGCAGATCCTTGAACCTCGACCAGGAAACTGGCTTCCAGAGAGGCTTCAACATCCAGCAGAGAAGACTTGGACTCAGTGGAGTCTGATAAAGAAACCAGAAAATTGCTGTTTTTCCGAGAGTTCTTATCTGGAGAGAGAAGAAGACTTAAGCAATAAATCAATTAGAAAAAATAAAGCAAAACTTAACAATCTAAGAGATGTGCTGGAGCTGACCGTCCAGCGACTCGTAATCAAGTCAATGAAAGAAAAAAAATCCAGCTCGGAGGCCTGCTGAACTGATGCATGGCTGCAGACTGGCCAAGAACTGAGGCAGCTGTCCATTCAGCCCTCTTCAACCAACTAGCGTGCGGTTGAGGGTCTGAGTCCGCGGCCCCGGGCCCGGCCCGTCACCGGCTGCCTGCTCCAGGTGAGCCACCTCCACACCACTGAGGGCCTGCTGGTGCTGCTGGTGCTGCTGCTGGTGCTGCTGGTGCTGCTGCTGGTGCTGCTGGTGCTGCTGGTACTGCTGCTGGTGGTGCTGGTGGTGCTGGTACTGCTGCTGGTGGTGCTGCTGGTGGTGCTGGTGCTGCCTGAGCTACCAGCTGGTCCGGAGCTCGTCCGGTAACTGGTGGACCTCAGCCAGAGTCATGGCAGTCCTCAGGCGGGCCCCTGGGGGTCCTGTTTCAGCCGCCACTACTGAAACATGCCTGCCATTACAGCGACGAGTTGGTTATGACGTTTCAGCTGTGTTTCAGCGGTCTGGATTTAAAACGATTCACGGGAGAATTATTCAGTAAGTTCAGGCTGAAAGAAAAGCAAACTTTTAATCAGTCACTTCTTGTTTCAAATGCAGTAAGTTAAGAAAACCAGCTGCTGGATGAATAATGAAACATTCCCCCTTCGTATCCTGGATGCAAAAGAAACTTCCGGAAACTTTCCTTTGCATCTGGAATCTCCAAAACAAAAGAGGGAGAGCAGTAAAAACATTTCAGAAACATCATGTTTTAATCAGTTTAATCATGTTGGACGGCAGGTGAGGTCCGGTGATGTCACCAGGGTGAGACCAGAGGTGGTCGGAGGAAGCGTCTGTAAAAAGTGTCAGGATTCGACGTCCCCAGTTCAGACGTGGACGCAGCTCAGGTGGCTTCAGGGTGTTATTTAGGTTTTAATTAGAGCAAAAGGGTCGACAGGAAAACCAAAAAATAACTAAAGGAGTCTCTGACCTGCGTCTGCTGGGCGCAATACAGAAAATAACATGAATAAACACCCCGTTTGGTTTTCCTCTACTTGTCGCAGGAACGTTAGGTCGCGGCCCCGACAACCAAACTAACACTTATTTGTCGCTACAAGCTGGAAGGAGTTTGTTTAAAGCCTCAGGTGAGTCGGCTCTGAGTCACCGCTGCAGTCGATGAGCGGCGGACAGCAGCTCGATACGATTCATTATCAGGATCACTGAACCGGACGCTGCAACATGTGCAGAGGAGATAGCCGGCTGTCGCCAGCTGCCGCGTCACTCCCGCTGGAGACACGGCGCATATCGACCGGATAAATGAAATGTTTGTAATCTGAGGTGCTGGGTCCGGCGAGACAAGCGGGAGTTTCACAGTGAACATGAGACGTTAAGAAGCTAATGTTGACAAATGTGGCTGGTTCTCTCAGCGTTATAAACCCTCTCCTGCTGTTTAATCTCTGACGAAACACCTGCAGGGTTCAATCAAAATATAATTACTAGGGCTGGGCAAGTTAACGCATTCATTTATTAACGCCGACATTTATTTTATCGCGCGTTAACGCATGTTGCTCACATGCTTTTATTTTGAAAAGTCTGTTACTGGCTGCTGCGGAACTGGAAGACAATTGCCAGGTAAACATAAGAAAAAGCTAAAACAGACATGGAGAACGGTAAAAATCTGTGAACTTTACAGTTCAGGTAGCAATATTAACAATTCTGTCTGAAAAAAAAAACGTTCTGAAAAGTTTCTCTCCGTGTTCTTTTTATCTAGTGCCTAAATGACAAGTCTAGAAGCAAAGATCAACCAAAGAATTTAATACAATCATGAATACAAAGAATTATTATGCCATGCAGAATATTTCAATCGGCCAATAGTACACTTGTTCACAACATCACCGAGATGCTGCCATGAACAAATGCACGCTGCAAGTCCGTTTGTGCCCGTCTTTAAAGATCCAGAGGAAGGCGGATCCTTAGTTCCTCTGAGTTTAATGGTCCTTTTGTCTACGGAAATCCAGATGGTCCAGTCTCACAGTCCAGACTAACATGGTTATGTTTACTCCAGGAAATGGGGGTGTAACTAAATTTATTACCATTGCCATCGCATACTTCTTCGGGAGACAGCAGGTCAGGAGGTCTTAGGTCATAAAGCAACAACGATGAGAACTTTACCGTAATAAAAACAGCTAGCCTACAGGCTGTAAAGTTTTAGCTTTAACAGTTTAAAGTTCTAACTGAAAATAATTCTAAATCCTAACAGTTCAAACCCCTCTGTTCAAGACGATCGCGTCATTCCTCCATGTTCCATCAGATCTGCTCCATGTGTTCACTGTCCTGCTGTTCTCTAGCTGGTTACTGCAGTGCGGCTCCATCTAGTGGCACAGATGTGTAACAACAGAAAGTCTCTTCCTTGATTATAAAACAAAGCCATTTCTGGGTCACGTAAACCAGACAATAAAATATTAAAAACAAATTCAGTTTGCTAAAACTGAAAAATAAAATATGAAAAAAACAGGAATTTTTTTGTGTTAGATTAAAAAATGGAAAAAATAAAGTCACATTTTAATTTTTTACATTTTTGATTGACAATCAAAGAATGGGAAAAAAAAAAAAAACCAATGATACACAGATAATTATGGATTGATAAAGTTACAGAACTTTAACGGGGACATTTTCATTTTAAAGTTCTCCCAGACGGAGGATTCAACAGAAACAAGGTTATTTGTAACAACTGACAAGTTGAACTCCCCATTAAAAGTTTCTGCTGTTACCTCAGAAATTACCTGTTTTAATGTTCTGATTGTGCTGAGACACAATCATTTTGTTGGATTTTGTCTGTAGTCTTTTTTATTTTTTATAAAAACAGGATGAATTTAATGCCCTGGCAGTGGCAATAAGCTTTATTTTATTTTACATTTTTTAAGATGAGATTTACACTAAATATGTGTTACTGACAAGTGCTGATGTTAAAAGTGTTTGAACAACAAATGTTATGACACTTTAGTTCATATGGCAGCAGAACATTTAAATAAAAGTGACCTTTACACTACTTTTGAATTCATTATTTGATTTTTTTGTATACAATGCGATTAATCGTGATTAATCAGGGAAATCACGCAATTAATCGCGATTAAAAATTGTAATCGTTGCCCAACCCTGATAATTACCGTTATCTGTTTACAGATGGAGCCAAAAAGAAGAATAAAAGAGAATCAGCCGGGGAAAACTAAGTACACCCTCACTGCTGACTCAGGATCTGACTGTGGTCACCAGCTGTCCACAAACTGGTCACCAGCTGTCCACGAACTGGTCACCAGCTGTCCACGAACTGGTCACCAGCTGTCCACAAACTGGCCACCAGCTGTCCACGAACTGGTCACCAGCTGTCCAGGAACTGGTCACCAGCTGTCCAGGAACTGGTCACCAGCTGTCCACAAACTGGCCACCAGCTGTCCACGAAACTGGTCACCAGCTGTCCAAACTGGTCACCAGCTGTCCACGAACTGGTCACCAGCTGTCCAGGAACTGGTCACCAGCTGTCCACAAACTGGTCACCAGCTGTCCAGGAACTGGTCACCAGCTGTCCACAAACTGGTCACATGTCCCACTGTCCAACTGGTCACCAGCTGTCCACGAACTGGTCACCAGCTGTCCACGAACTGGTCACCAGCTGTCCACAAACTGGTCACCAGCTGTCCACGAACTGGTCACCAGCTGTCCACGAACTGGTCACCAGCTGTCCATGAACTGGTCACCAGCTGTCCACGAACTGGTCACCAGCCGTCCACGCACTGGTCACCAGCTGTCCACGAACTCTTCACCATCTGTCCACGAACTGTCACCTGTCCACAAACTGGTCACCAGCTGTCCCAAAACTGGTCACCCTGTCCATGAACTGGTCACCAGCTGTCCACAACTGGTCACCAGCTGTCCAAACTGGTCACAGCTGTCCACGAACTGGTCACCAGCTGTCACACTGTCTGGTCCACCAGCTGTCCACGAACTGGTCACCAGCTGTCCACGCACTGGTCACCAGCTGTCCACGAACTCTTCACCATCTGTCCACGAACTGGTCACCAGCTGTCCACAAACTGGTCACCAGCTGTCCACAAACTGGTCACCAGCTGTCCATGAACTGGTCACCAGCTGTCCACGAACTGTTCACCAGCTGTCCACAAACTGGTCACCAGCTGTCCACAAACTGGTCACCAGCTGTCCATGAACTGGTCATCAGCTGTCCACGAACTGTTCACCAGCTGTCCATGAACCGGTCACCAGCTGTCCATGAACTGGTCACCATCTGTCCACGAACTGGTCACCAGCTGTCCACAAACTGGTCACCAGCTGTCCACGAACTGGTCACCAGCTGTCCATGAACTGGTCACCAGCTGTCCACGAACTGTTCACCAGCTGTCCACGAACTGGTCATCAGCTGTCCACGAACTGTTCACCAGCTGTCCATGAACCGGTCACCAGCTGTCCATGAACTGGTCACCAGCTGTCCATGAACTGTTCACCAGCTGTCCATGAACTGGTCACCAGCTGTCCACGAACTGGTCACCAGCTGTCCACGAACTGTTCACCAGCTGTCCACGAACTGGTCACCAGCTGTCCATGAACTGGTCACCAGCTGTCCACAAACTGGTCATCTGCATGAGTTCGCTGGTCTGGAACCTTCAGGTGCTCGTACTACAGTGCCAAGAGGGAAAGACATAAGCAGAGTAATAACCGTTCTGTCACAGAGCTCATGGACAGACGTCATCACTGAGGTATCATGGATCCAGCTTCCTCTTCCCGCCGCCTCATTCACATTAGTCCTCCCTGGTCCTTCTGTCCCCATTTTCCACCTCGGCGGCTCCTCACAAAACACAGGTTGTTGACGCGTGCAGACGAACCCCCGGTGGACGCGAGGACGGGGACGTCTGGGAGAAGAAATGGAGCAGGAGGAGGACAAACGAACAAAACCAAAGACAGGAAGCAGCTGAGGTGGATCTTCTCTGAACGTTCTCTACATGCAGGTCATCAACATTTCAAACCCTACATCCGAGGCTTTAGTTACCACCAATCACACGCCGCAGCTCTGCAGACCTCCAACAGAAGGAGGTTATTGATCAGACGGGCATTGATCGTTGACGCAGTCCGACTACGGTTGTCCTCATTAAAGCAGCAGCTGTGTCCCCTCAAAGCTCTGAGAGCATAAACATCCTGCTTCCCTCAGTGGCGTCAGTTAAAACCAGTAAATGTGTTATTAATGAGCTGCGCTGTGACGAACAGAAAACACCTGGAAGACCTCCTGGATGTCGTCGACAGGTTTGGTCCCAAACAGGTTTAATCCAGGCGGAGCAGACGAGCGCTTACATTATTCTACTGAAATGGATTTAATGGCAACCAGCGGTCTGAGGTGTGACGGCGTGGACAGGAGAGACATGAGACATCAACGGAGAGACAAAGAGGAAGAAAAGGAGGACAGGGACTGAAGGAAGAGGCTCCTTCTTGTTTCTCAGGTTACAGAAAGACTCGACACGCCAGGCCGACCTGGTCAGAACCGACCTGGTCAGAACCAGCCTGGTCAGAACCGACCTGGTCAGAACGTTTGTACTGTGGGACCTGCAGCAGCTGTTGGACCTGCAGCAGCTGTGGGACCTGCAGCAGCTGTGGGACCTGCAGCAGCTGTGGGACCTGCAGCAGCTGTGGACCTGCAGCAGCTGTGGGACCTGCAGCAGCTGTGACCCTGCAGCAGCTGTGGGACCTGCAGCAGCTGTGGGACCTGCAGCAGCTGTGGGACCTGCAGCAGCTGTGGGACCTGCAGCAGCTGTGGGACCTGCAGCAGCTGTGACACCTGCAGCAGCTGTGACACCTGCAGCAGCTGTGACACCTGCAGCTGTGGGACCTGCAGCTGTTGGACCTGCAGCTGTGGGACCTTCAGCAGCTGTGGCACCTGCAGCAGCTGTGGGACCTGCAGCAGCTGTTGGACCTGCAGCAGCTGTGACACCTGCAGCAGCTGTTGGACCTGCAGCAGCTGTGAGACCTGCAGCAGCTGTGACACCTGCAGCAGCTGTGACACCTGCAGCAGTTGTGGGACCTGCAGCAGCTGTTGGACCTGCAGCAGCTGTTGGACCTGCAGCAGCTGTGACACCTGCAGCAGCTGTGACACCTGCAGCAGCTGTGAGACCTGCAGCAGCTGTTGGACCTGCAGCAGCTGTGACACCTGCAGCAGCTGTGACACCTGCAGCAGCTGTGACACCTGCAGCAGCTGTGAGACCTGCAGCAGCTGTGGGACCTGCAGCAGCTGTGGCACCTGCAGCTGTGGGACCTGCACCAGCTGTGGGACCTGCACCAGCTGTGGCACCTGCAGCTGTGGGACCTGCAGCAGCTGTGGCACCTGCAGCTGTGGGACCTGCACCAGCTGTGGGACCTGCACCAGCTGTGGCACCTGCAGCTGTGGCACCTGCAGCTGTGGGACCTGCAGCTGTGGGACCTGCAGCTGTGAGACCTGCAGCAGCTGTGGCACCTGCAGCTGTGGGACCTGCACCAGCTGTGGCACCTGCAGCTGTGGGACCTGCAGCTGTGGGACCTGCAGCTGTGGGACCTGCAGCAGCTGTGGCACCTGCAGCTGTGGGACCTGCACCAGCTGTGGCACCTGCAGCTGTGGGACCTGCAGCTGTGGGACCTGCAGCAGCTGTGGCACCTGCAGCTGTGGGACCTGCACCAGCTGTGGCACTTGCAGCAGCTGTGACACCTGCAGCAGCTGTGAGACCTGCAGCAGCTGTTGGACCTGCAGCTGTGCCTCTGAAACTGTTATCATAAGCGTACCAGTCGTGTTTGCAGACTCTGCAGGAACAGAAGTGGCAGATGTTCAGCCTCTACTCATACTTGGTGCATCATCTCTCTTTTTTTTGTCTTTAATGTTATATTTTACTCTTGTGAGTTTTCAGAGCGCATCAGCGCTCCAAGCAGGTAAATAATCTGCAGCCACGTTAAACCTGTTTGGTTTGTCCTTCAGTTGAGAAGCTGCTTGATGAGCTCTGACCTCTGGGAGCACCGAGACGAAAACCTGAGAGCCGTTTGTTGTTTCAGAAATGTGGGACTTTTTTTGTCTTTACTGCTCGTTATTGCTGCTGCTGATGTTATAAGTGTACAGGTGAAGAAACCAAACAAGCGTTGCTTGGCAACAGCAGGTCTGTCTTCCTGCAAGAAGAGAGAGAAAGGACAAAAACATTAGACGACCCTGTTGGATACTCGGGGTGATCAGGGTCACATGAGCTGAGGTGGCGTGTAAAAGGTAAAATTTAGTAACATAAAGTAAAGTATAATAAAGTAAAATAAAATGAAGTAACATAAAATAAAGTATAATAAAGTGAATAAAGCTACAGTGCCACTTGTTTTAATGACGGTGTTTTATCTCTACGAGCAAAAATCAGATTTTTTTATCAGAATGTTTTTTTAAGCAAAAACAAAACCAATAAATGTTAGATTTTATCAAGTTGTCAACTGTCTAAGATCGTGAAGTTTTATGGTAAAACAGTCTGTTGTCACATAAAGCTACATTTTGCAATAAAACTGTAATTTTTTTTATCAAAATAATGACTTTTTATCTAAATATTGCAAACTTTTCACAACATTTTGTTGTAAAATGTCATGAAATCACAAATCACCTTTTTTAAATTTAGTATTTCTACTTTTTGTTGTTGGAGCCCAACTTTTGTAAAATCTTGTTTTTGTAGTAAAAAAAAAAATTAAAAGTTAAAAGGACTGTTTGTCCAAAAATAATAACTTTTGCAAAATCACAACTTTTTTCATTTAACAACTTTATATCCAAACATACATTTAGTAAACAGGACTAAATGGGTATGGATGGATGAGTGATGGATGAATGGATGGATGGATGGATAAGTAATGGATGGATGAATAATGATGGATGGACAGATGGATGAGTAATGTATTGATGGATGGATGGATGCATGGATGGATGGATGGATGAGTGATGGATGGATGGATGGATGGATGAGTAATGATGGATGGATGGATGGATGGATAGATGGATGGATGAATAATGGATGGATGAATAATGGATGGATGGATGGATGTCTAAACATCATGATTTTAGTATAATTGCAGCTTCATTTCCTGAAATCAAGTTTTTGATGTAAAACTACAGATTTATATTTTCAGTATAGTTTTGGACGTACCACCACCTGTCTGGGACGTACTACCACCTGTCCAAGAATTCCACCACCTGTCTGGACGTTCCAGCACCTGTCTGGGACGTACCACCACCTGTCTGGACGTTCCACCACCTGTCTAGGACGTTCCAGCACCTGTCTAGGACGTTCCAGCACCTGTCTGAGACGTACCACCACCTGTCTGAGACGTACCACCACCTGTCTGAGACGTACCACCACCTGTCTGAGACATACCACCACCTGTCAGGACGTACCACCACCTGTCCGGGATGTTCCACCACCTGTCCGGGACGTACCACCACCTGTCTGAGATGTACCACCACCTGTCGGGATGTTCCACCACCTGTCTGAGACATACCACCACCTGTCTGAGATGTTCCACCACCTGTCTGAGATGTTCCACCACCTGTCAGGATGTTCCACCACCTGTCAGGACGTTCCACCACCTGTCTGGGACGTACCAACACCTGTCCGAGACGTACCACCACCTGTCTGAGACATACCACCACCTGTCTGAGACATACCACCACCTGACCAGGATGTTCCACCACCTGTCAGGATGTTCCACCACCTGTCAGGACGTTCCACCACCTGTCCGGGACGTACCACCACTTGTCCAGGATGTTCCACCACCTGTCGGGATGTTCCACCACCTGTCAGGACATTCCACCACCTGTCTGGGACGTACCACCACCTGTCTGAGACATACCACCACCTGACCAGGATGTTCCACCACCTGTCAGGACGTTCCACCACCTGTCAGGACGTTCCACCACCTGTCAGGATGTTCCACCACCTGTCAGGACGTTCCACCACCTGTCCGGGACGTACCACCACCTGTCCAGGATGTTCCACCACCTGTCAGGACGTTCCACCACCTGTCTGGGACGTACCACCACCTGTCCGGGATGTTCCACCACCTGTCTAGGACGTACCACGACCTGTACGGGACGTTCCACCACCTGTCAGGACGTTCCACCACCTGTCCGGGACGTACCACCACCTGTCCAGGATGTTCCACCACCTGTCAGGACGTTCCACCACCTGTCTGGGACGTACCACCACCTGTCCGGGATGTTCCACCACCTGTCTAGGACGTACCACGACCTGTACGGGACGTTCCACCACCTGTCTCCTGAAGAGAGCCGGGACAGACTCCAGCGGGTCAGCCCGTCCCACGGAGCGTCCCGCTGCAGCTGTGGAACAACTGGTCTCCTGCAGAAAGGTCTCCACCTGGTCTCTAGACCTTCCAGAAAACGTCTGAGACGTCTGGAATGTTCCAGGAGGCGTGGGAGACGTTCAGCAGTCAGAGAAGGTTCTGTTCATCAACAGAAGGTGGTACGAGGGTCCACCTGAATACCAAACACCATCCAGGCACCTGGGGGGCGGGGGGGGGGGGCTCTTATTAATGTAAACCCCAACACCTGGACCTCATTCTACAACCACGTGCAACACATTCGCCGAGGTCGGGTCTTCACGGTTCGAGGGTGAGCACGTTGAGACAAACCAGGGCAGCTGAAGAATAAATGCATTTATTGAGAGACTGTAGCAGAGAGAATGAAGACGGAGACGGTCCGCTGGTGAAATATTCATGTCCAGGCAGCAGGCCATGCCTGGAGCGAGCTCTGCGTTCGATGATTTATTTATCTGCATGCCAGTCCCGCAGGACGCCTGGGTTCGTGTGTGTGTTCGTCTTCATGTCAGGATCATCGCAGCCAATAGCAGCGCAGATATGAGACGGAAAAACTGCTTCTGGGTGAACATGTGTTCGCAGGAGAGCGAAGCTTTTCCTGCATGTGTGACGGCGGCGCTCTGGAGGATCCGGTCATGAGCAGACGTTTTGATCCAGCCTTTAAAAAAATCTGTAATAAAAATAATCATCTGATTGCATCAAACCCCCCCGGCTGACTCCCCCTCACTGCTCCTGGTGCTAGCACGCTAACAACCGCTTTACGCTTCAAAACAACTTTACGGTCATGGAAAAAAAAAGGTGATCTGTATCTGGACAGATCAGCATCAATAACATTCATCAATATAAATATCAGTTTTAATTCCACTTGATGGGATATCTGTCAGGGCTGTCAGCACAAACCAGTCGAGTCAGTTTTAATGAGCTAAAAAATACAAAAAAAGACAAAAGTTCCTTTGTGCTACTTTAAATTTGGGGGTCAGTGCATGAGACGTAGACGTCGTCCTGGCAGTAGTTCTCAAACCTTTAATGCTGCGTACCACCTGAGAAACTGTTCATCTCTCTGAGTTCCACCATGATGACCAGTTTTAAAATATATTCCTTCTCAATTAGCTTTAAACCCACAGAGATGTTTATTCCTTATTGTGGTTGTTTATTACCTGAATTGTTACTTTACTGAATCAGACATTTACAACTCTGTCTAACAATTCTCACATACTCATAAAAATAAACACACTCAAAAGTTGTTACATCTGCACTGCAACTGAATATGCTACTAATATTTTTATAAAACAATTTTAATTATCTCAAGCTACACATTTCATTTGAAACGTTGTATTTATAATGAATTGTATGTTTCTGATTTTTTTTTGAGTGAAAATGTGGAAAGTCGTGACGTTCCCCCACGTACCACCAGAGAGCGCTTATGTACCACTGGTGGTACACGTACCACAGTTTGCGCACCACTGGCCCAGAGACAACTCTTCCTGGTTCTCTGGAGCTTTTAGCTTCTCTGAGCCGCTTGTTTTATCTCGTTTTCTTTCAGTTTGTAACTTTCCCAACATTTCCAAACTTCGGCGCTTCAGTTTCACGCAAAAATCCCCCGGAGACGCCCCGTCGTCCTCTTTAATCTGTCTGTCTCTGGGCTCCTCGTCTTCTAAAGTGAGGACAGTGAGAACCCACCCCCACCCCCCTCCACAACGCTCCACCGGGGACACATTTAAGTGTTGCACTGTTAAATATGGATGAAGCGTCCCTTGTCTCCTCTCTCTCTTTCATGCTGAGGGACGAGGAGACAAGGAAACCCCAGAGGAGACGGAGGACGTCTCAGCTCAGAGCAGAGACAACTTTCCACGCCTGACTGATGGTGGATGCTGGAAGCAGACGGGCTGTTGGGTTTTCAGAACGTTAAATCTTCTGACGACTCAGCCACGAAACAGTCGGTCGCTTCAGAGAATAATCCACACGTTGCATGATTGGTCTGATCTATGAATTCATGACATCATCAGATGAATTCAGACTCTCAGCTGCCTGGTTGTGGACAAACTGCAGGTTTGAATAAAACCTCACATGTGAGGCTTCAGAAACCGAGGTTACCACGGTAACTGAGTGTGTGAACTTAGCCTGGTCGGGAGTGAAGACACAGTTTTGTTTACATTTGAGTTAATTTGTTGACTCAAAGTTAGTTCACTGACTCAGAGTTAGTTTGTTGACTCAGTTAGTTTGTTGACTCAGTTTGTTGACTCAGAGTTAGTTTGTTGACTCAGATCGTTTGTTGACTCAGTTTCTTGACTCAGTTCGTTCGTTGACTCAGAGTTAGTTTGTTGACTCAGAGTTAGTTAATTGACTCAGTTACTTCATTGACTCAGAGTTAGTTAATTGACTCAGTTCGTTCGTTGACTCAGAGTTAGTTTGGTGACTCAGAGTTAGTTTGTTGACTCAGGGTTAGTTAATTGACTCAGTTCGTTAGTTGACTCAGAGTCAGTTCAATGATTCAGTTCGTTCACTGACTCAGAGTTAGTTTGTTGACTCAGATCATTTTTTGACTCAGAGTTCGTTCATTGACTCATTTCGTTTGTTGACTCAGTTAGTTTCTTGACTCAGTTCATTTGTTGAGTCAGTTCGTTCGTTGACTCAGTCTTTTCTGAAACAGGCTCTAGATCTTTTCACTGCCTCCTGTTTTCTAACCTGCAGTCAGGTGAAAAAAATCTCAGACTCCTTAAATTCCACCACCACATTTCATTTTTCTTGAGTTCTGGACTTTGACTGGATCCTTCCAGAATCTTCATCTTGTTTCATCCATTCTGACGCAGATCTTCTGCTGTGTTTGGATCATTGTCCTGTCACATGACCCAGTTTCATGGTCCACTCAATGACTGGAAGATGTCCACATGGCCCGGACCATCATCCCTCCACCACCGTGCTTGACAGTGGGTCTGTCCATGTCTCCTGACTGCATGTCTCTGGTTATAAGTTAGTGAACGTCAGAGCAGCTAACGAGGCTCCTAACGAGGCTCCTCTGGTTCTACTGAGGAAAGTGTCTGAGCAGCAGGACGTCTGCTGGAAGGAACCATGGACTCTGATGTCCTGCAGCCGTCGTCGTGCCGACTGACACGTTGACTGACAGCTTCTGCGGTGGAGGAACATCTGGAGCTTCTGCAGCAGCCGCAGCCAAACTTCTGCAGGATCCTCAATGACATGTTTTGACATCCTGTCAAAATGTTCAGCGAAGCCTCCATTATTCATAAACCGAAGAATCCCGCCGTCTCTCCTGCTGCTGCACCTCCATCATCTTCATCTCAGAAGTTAAAGAGCCGAGCAGAGTTTCAAATCTGGCAGAGAAGATGATGAAGAAGAAGATGATGAAGAAGAAGATGATGAAGAAGATGATGATGAAGAAGATGATGAAGCAGATGAAGAAGAAGATGATGAAGAAGAAGATGATGAAGCAGATGAAGAAGATGATGCAGGTTCACGTCTCGATGAAAAATATCATCATCATTATTATTATTATGTTTATTATTTTAATACGAGCAACAACTAACATTCTACTTTTCATGTAAATAATAAATGTTGTAACAACTGAAAGTAAAAATCTCACATATCGCAGCTTTAAATGAACTGGTCCAACAGAAAACAGGGATCTGCAGATCTGCAGCTGTTTCACTATTTCAGATAAGGTCAAAGTTGGAGGAACATCTGGTACATCTGGTCAGGGCTGGAGGAACATCTGGTCAGGAGTGGAGGAACATCTGGTCAGGAGTGGAGGAACATCTGGTCAGGGTTGGAGGAACATCTGGTCAGGGTTGGAGGAACATCTGGTCAGGAGTGGAGGAACATCTGGTCAGGGTTGGAGGAACACTGGTCAGGGTTGGAGAACATCTGGTCAGGTTGGAGGAACATCTGGTCAGGGTTGGAGGAACATCTGGTCAGGGTTGGAGGAACATCTGGTCAGGGTTGGAGGAACATCTGGTCAAGGTTGGAGGAACATCTGGTCAGGGTTGGAGGAACACCTGGTCAGGGTTGGAGGAACATCTGGTCAGGTTGGAGGAACATCTGGTCAGGTTGAGGAACATCTGGTCAGGTTGGAGGAACATCTGGTCAGGGTTGGAGGAACATCTGGTCAGGTTGGAGGAACATCTGGTCAGGGTTGGAGGAACATCTGGTCAGGTTGGAGGAACATCTGGTCAGGGTTGGAGGAACATCTGGTCAGGGTTGGAGGAACATCTGGTCAGGTTGGAGGAACATCTGGTCAGTGTTGGAGGAACATCTGGTCAGGGTTGGTCAGGGTTTGGAGGAACATCTGGTCAGTGTTGGAGGAACATCTGGTCAGGGTTGGAGGAACATCTGGTCAGGTTGGAGGAACATCTGGTCAGGGTTGGAGGAACATCTGGTCAGGGTTGGAGGAACATCTGGTCAGGGTTGGAGGAACATCTGGTCAAGGTTGGAGGAACATCTGGTCAGGGTTGGAAGAACATCTGGTCAGGGTAGGAAGAACATCTGGTCAGGGTTGGAAGAACATCTGGTCAGGGTTGGAAGAACATCTGGTCAGGGTTGGAAGAACATCTGGTCAGGGTTGGAGGAACATCTGGTCAGGGCTGGAGGAACATCTGGTCAGGGCTGGAGGAACATCTGGTCAGGGTTGGAGGAACATCTGGTCAGGGTTGGAGGAACATCTGGTCAGGTTGGAGGAACATCTGGTCAGGGTTGGAAGAACATCTGGTCAGGACTGGAGGAACATCTGGTCAGGGTTGGAGGAACATCTGGTCAGGGTTGGAGGAACATCTGGTCAGGGTGGAGGAACATGGTCAGGGCATCTGGTCAGGTGGAGGAACATCTGGTCAGGGTTGGAGGAACATCTGGTCAGGACTGGAGGAACACTGGTCAGGGTTGGAGGAACATCTGGTCAGGGTTGGAGGAACATCTGGTCAGGACTGGAGGAACATCTGGTCAGGGTTGGAGGAACATCTGGTCAGGGCTGGAGGAACATCTGGTCAGTGTAGGAGGAACATCTGGTCAGGACTGGAGGAACATCTGGTCAGGGTTGGAGGAACATCTGTTCAGGGTTGGAGGAACACATGGTCAGGGTTGGAGGAACATCTGGTCAGGTTTGGAAAAACATCTGGTCAGTGTTGGAGGAACATCTGGTCAAGGTTGGAGGAACATCTGGTCAGTGTTGGAAGAACATCTGGTCAGGGTTGGAGGGTTGGAGTTGGACTGTAGGAGATGAAGCTGGAGATGTTTTAGAGGTCAGAAGATAGAACTCAGTTAAATTATACTTATTAGGACATAAGTTCAATTTAGTCATAAAAACAATATTTTTGTCATAAAATATCAAAGTTTTTTATGAAATTGAAACTTTTGTAAAATCATGAACTTAAGTTGTAAAATTGAAACTTGTTAACTAACTATTGAAACTCTGTCATTAAATATTGAATTTTGCTAAATTACAACTTTTTGACATAAAATTGCGACTTCATGTCCCAAAATTAAAACATTTCTGTTACAAAATTGCAAGTTTGGCATCTTTTTGTCATTAAAAAAAAATATATTTTTTTTTCCTAAGTTTTTATTGTGAAATTAACAAACTTGAGACTTCTGACAAAATTAACCAACTTTTTAAAGTAAAAATATTGTTACTTTCGTAGAACTGCAGATTTTTACTGTAAAGGTCGTGAACTTTTTTGTAAAATTGCAACTTTTTAACCAAATATTGCAAGTTTTTAACAAATTACAACTTTATGTCCTAAAAAAAAATCATGCGTTACAAAATCATGGATCATCACTTTTGTCATAAAAAGAAAATTCCACAAAAATCTAATTTTTTGACATACAAATCAGTAATTTTACAAAACAGCTGCTTCTGAACAAAAACAAAACAAGTGAAAAGGTGAGAATCAGGACGTTTGTAGAACCGAACGTTTCCGTCGTGAACGTAACGCCGCTGCTCAGCCGTCGCTCTGCAGAAAGTGCACGTGTCAGACGTCAAAGGGGGAGGAGCCTAACCACGTGGAGTCCACCTGTGCACGTGTCTGGTCACACCTGAAAGTTTCCGTCATCCGACATCCTGTTTCTGAGATGTGAGCTGATTGGACCAAACTCTCCAAAAACCTTTAAAAACATGTTTTCATCTGCGTTTGGCGTTTATATTTCTAACACTAATTACACGGTTGCAGATTAAACGGTTTAGTGTTGCAGAATGAGTCTGTTCTCAGGAACGTCTGTTGTTTCTGAACCGGCAGCGCTGATTCGGTCTCTGGTGACTGTTGAAGTAGAGCAGCAGCTGCTTTGAGCCTGACAGCTGGTCATTAGACAACGCTGCCCCCCCGACGCTCTGCTGTTTCCACTGGGGGGGGGGGGGGGGGACACAGGGGGGTCCACATCAGCTTCCTCCTCAAAAACAGTCTCTCTCACACACCTGACCAGGGTGCAACATCCCAGACCTGCTGCTTGGCCTCCAGACCTCCAGGGCACCAGGCCACCAGGGCACCAGTCCTCCAGGCCACCAGGCCACTAGGGAACCAGTCCTCCAGGCCACCAGGCCACTAGGGCACTAGAGCACCAGGCCACTAGGCTACTAGGGAACCAGTCCCAGGCCACCAGGCCACTAGGGCACTAGAGCACCAGGCCACTAGGCTACTAGGGAACCAGTCCTCCAGCCACCAGGCCACTAGAGCACCAGGCACCTCCAGGCCACCAGAGCACCAGGACCAGGCCACTAGGGACCAGTCCAGTCCTCCAGGCCACAGGCCACTACCAGTCCTCCAGGCACCAGGCCACCAGGCCCACAGGCACCAGGCCACTAGGGAACCAGTCCTCCAGGCCACCAGGCCACTAGAGCACCAGGCCACCAGTCCTCCAGGCCACTAGGCCACTAGGGAACCAGTCCTCCAGGCCACTAGGGCACCAGTCCTCCAGTCCTCCAGGCCACCAGGCCACTAGGGAACCAGTCCTCCAGGCCACTAGGGAACCAGGCCACTAGGCCACTAGGGCACCAGTCCTCCAGTCCTCCAGGCCACCAGGCCACTAGGCCACTAGGGAACCAGGCCACTAGGGAACCAGTCCTCCAGGCCACTAGGGCACCAGTCCTCCAGTCCTCCAGGCCACCAGGCCACTAGGGAACCAGGCCACTAGGCCACTAGGGCACCAGTCCTCCAGTCCTCCAGGCCACCAGGCCACCAGTCCTCCAGGCCACTAGGCCACTAGGGAACCAGTCCTCCAGGCCACTAGGGCACCAGTCCTCCAGTCCTCCAGGCCACTAGGCCACTAGGGAACCAGGCCACTAGGCCACTAGGGCCACCAGGCCACCTAGGGCCCTAGTCCTCCAGTCCTCCAGGCCACCAGGCCACTAGGCCACTAGGGAACCAGGCCACTAGGCCACTAGGGCACCAGTCCTCCAGTCCTCCAGGCCACCAGGCCACTAGGGAACCAGGCCACTAGGCCACTAGGGCACCAGTCCTCCAGTCCTCCAGGCCACCAGGCCACTAGGGAACCAGGCCACTAGGCCACTAGGGAACCAGGCCACTAGGCCACTAGGACACCAGTCCTCCAGTCCTCCAGGCCACCAGGCCACTAGGGCACCAGTCCTCCAGTCCTCCAGGCCACCAGGCCACTAGGGAACCAGTCCTCCAGGCCACTAGGGCACCAGGCCACCAGGCCACTAGGGAACCAGGCCACTAGGCCACTAGGGAACCAGGCCACTAGGCCACTAGGGCACCAGTCCTCCAGTCCTCCAGGCCACCAGGCCACTAGGCCACTAGGGAACCAGGCCACTAGGCCACTAGGGCACCAGTCCTCCAGTCCTCTCAGGCCACCAGGCCACTAGGGAACCAGGCCAACCTAGGCCACAGGCCATAGGCCACTAGGACACCATCCTCAGTCCTCCAGGCCACCAGGCCACTAGGGCACTAGAGCACCAGGCCACTAGGCTACTAGGGAACCAGTCCTCCAGGCCACCAGGCCACTAGGGAACCAGTCCTCCAGGCCACCAGGCCACTAGGCCACTAGGGAACCAGTCCTCCGGGCCACCAGGCCACTAGAGCACCAGGCCACCAGTCCTCCAGGCCACCAGGCCACTAGGGAACCAGTCCTCCAGGCCACCAGGCCACTAGGGCACCAGTCCTCCCAGGGAACCAGTCCTCCAGGCCACCAGGCCACTAGGGCACTAGAGCACCAGGCCACTAGGCTACTAGGGAACCAGTCCTCCAGGCCACTAGGGCACCAGTCCTCCAGTCCTCCAGGCCACCAGGCCACTAGGGAACCAGTCCTCCAGGCCACTAGGGCACCAGGCCACTAGGCCACTAGGGCACCAGTCCTCCAGTCCTCCAGGCCACCAGGCCACTAGGGAACCAGGCACTAGGCCACTAGGCCAGGCCAGGCACTAGGCTCCAGGGCAGGCTAGGCCACTAGGGCCAGGCCACTAGGCCTCCAGTCCTCCAGGCCACTAGGCCACTAGGGAACCAGTCCTCCAGTCCTCCAGGCCACCAGGCCACTAGGGAACCAGGCCACTAGGCCACTAGAGCACCAGGCCACCAGTCCTCCAGACCACCACGTGTGGTCAACAGGCCGTTGTCATGTGTCTCTCTTGAAATGAGGGCAGTTGGACAGATTAGATTACCATTAATGCAAATTAACATAACTGAGTGTCTCAGGTGAACTCAGGTGACCTCAGGTGAACAGGTGAACATTTGCAGCGATGCGTTCATGATCAGCTCCCAGGACGACTCCTTCCACCCATCTGACCATGTTTGGGTTCATTCTGGTCGGACAGTCGGCAGTAAGATAAAAAAAGAAGCTCTGAAGGCCCAAACCCGACCGCTGAAGGTCCAGTTTTTATTAATTCAGTCTACGGTTCGATTCAGGATCTTAATCGTGTAACAAAGTTGGTTTGTTCTGCCGTGAACTTCATCTCTTACCTGAACCCAGCAGACGCAGCGCTGAGGCTCAGAGAGCAGCAACAGTGAGGAAACGCTGCCCCCTGTTGACCAGAACCGGACCTGCAGCCTGGTGCAGCCCGTCTGAGGCTGCTGGCAGAACTCTGCAGTCCACCTCCTGGGGGCTCTGAGGGGTTTTATTGATGGAGCTGGATCTGGGAGGAACCCTGACCCTACAGGTCCACCGGGTCAGAACCTTCAGAGACAAACGCTGCTGTCTGTCTTCCTGGGATTCGCTCACTAGAACAGAAATCCTTCCAACAGCCCAACTTCTTAAATATTTCAAGCGTTTTTTTGTTTTTCCATCGATTTGATGCTGAAGCGTCGATACACTGCAGAGGCTGGCTCCACGGCTGTTGCTAGGCAACCAGGTGGTACATGCCATAGGGGGAGATGATGGGCAGACGTTACTGGAAGGATGAGAAAACTTCTTCAAAACCTCCAGCAGACGTCGTCTAAGTAAACCGAAAACTTCCCCAAAACACACGGAGTTAAACTTTTAGGATACGACTTCTGAAAAATACGACTTTCTATACAACTTTCCCTAAAACTAACCCTAACTCTAACCTTACTAACCCACCTAACCCACCTAACCCATCTAACCCTGACCAACCTAACCCATCTAACCCATCTAACCCTAACCTTACTAACCCACCTAACCCATCTAACCTACCTAACTAATCTACCCCAAACCCTACGGCCTCAAATAAACGCAGAGCGATGACTGCAGGTTCCTCCATCTAACCCATCTAACTCATCTATCCCTAATCCATCTAACCCTGACCAACCTAACCCATCTAAACCACCTAACCCATCTAACCCACCTAACCCAACTAACCCTACCACCTAACCATCCCATCTAACCCCCCTACCCATAACCCTAACCCATCTAACCCAACTAACCCTGACCAACCTAACCCATCTAACCCATCTAACCCAACTAACCCTGACCAACCTAACCCATCTAACCCACCTAACCATAACATCTAACTAACCTCTAACCTAACCCATAACTAACCCCCACTACCCTGACCACCTAACCATCTACCCGCCTACCATAACCCATCTAACCACTACTAACCCCCTAACCCATCTACCCTAACCCTGACCACCTAACCCATCTAACCCACCTAACCATAACCTATCTAACCCATCTAACCCACCTAACCCATCTAACCCAACTAACCCTGACCACCTAACCCATCTAACCCGCCTAACCATAACCTATCTAACCCATCTAACCCACCTAACCCATCTAACCCAACTAACCCTGACCACCTAACCCATCTAACCCACCTAACCATAACCTATCTAACCCATCTAACCTACCAAACCCATCTAACCCTAACCCTACCGCCTGAAATAAACGCAGAGCGATGACTGCAGGTTCCTCCATCTAACCCATCTAACCCTGACCAACCTAACCCACCTAACCCTAACTGGTCTAACCCTAACTCTAATCCATCTAACCCATCTAATCCAGGGAACGAACGTCGTCTTCTGGGAACAACATTCACAAACCAGAGACCTTCAGTGTCAACAACAACAAAGAAAAAGACATTTTTCTCAAATTTGTAATTTAATGTCAAAAAAAGTTGCAATATCACAAAAGTTGTGATTTTATGACAAAATTGTAATTAATACAGTTGATATTACACAAAAGTAGCAGTTTTTTTTAAAAAAAAAACTTTTTTTATGAAGAAAGTAAACTTTAAATGGCGTCTCCACATAAACGAGGGCGGAGCCTCAGAGCTTAGAGGGCGGAGCCTCAGAGCTTAGAGGGCGGAGCCTCAGAGCTCTAGGGGGCGGAGCCTCAGAGCTCTAGAGGGCGGCATTTTCCACGTTCAAACCTATTTTGGAATTTTTTGAAAACAAATTTGTAAGTATCATACGACGAACTGCAGCAGATCAACCTCAACTGAGCCGCAGTTTTAATGAGTTTCTGTTGGTTTTTTCTAAAGTAACAGACAGAAGAGTGAATATTATAGCGATGGAAGCAACTAAATAATCTGCATACTGAAGACATGGACCAGGTGGATGTCTCCACCATCACCTGGACCACTGACTACCTGACCACAGGTGGACGTCTCCTCCATCACCTGGACCACTGACTACCTGACTACCTGACCACAGGTGAATGTCTCCACCATCACCTGGACCACTGACTACCTGACTGAACAGACCACAGCTGGATGTCTCCTCTCCCATCACCTGGACCACTGACTACCTGACTGACAGATGTCTCCTCCATCACCTGGACCACTGACTACCTGACCACAGGTGGATGTCTCCTCCATCACCTGGACCACTGACTACCTGACGACCTGACCACAGGTGGATGTCTCCTCCATCACCTGGACCACTGACTACCTGACCACAGCTGGATGTCTCCTCCATCCATCACCTGGACCACTGACTACCTGACTGACAGACCACAGCTGGATGTCTCCTCCATCACCTGGACCACTGACTACCTGACCACCAGCTGGATGTCTCCTCCATCACCTGGACCACTGACTACCTGACTGACAGACCACAGCTGGATGTCTCCTCCATCACCTGGACCACTGACTACCTGACCACAGCTGGATGTCTCCTCCATCACCTGACCACTGACTACCTGACTACCACAGCTGGATGTCTCCTCCATAACCTGGACCACTGACTACCTGACTGACAGACCACAGCTGGATGTCTCCACCATCACCTGGACCACTGACTACCTGACCACAGGTGGATGTCTCCTCCATCACCTGGACCACTGACTACCTGACCACAGGTGGATGTCTCCTCCATCACCTGGACCACTGACTACCTGACTACCTGACCACAGGTGGATGTCTCCTCCATCACCTGGACCACTGACTACCTGACCACAGGTGGATGTCTCCTCCATCACCTGGACCACTGACTACCTGACCACAGGTGGATGTCTCCTCCATCACCTGGACCACTGACTACCTGACCACAGGTGGACGTCTCCTCCATCACCTGGACCACTGACTACCTGACTGACCACAGGTGGATGTCTCCTCCATCACCTGGACCACTGACTACCTGACCACAGGTGGATGTCTCCTCCTCCATCACCTGGACCACTGACTACCTGACTGACAGACCACAGCTGGATGTCTCCACCATCACCTGGACCACTGACTACCTGACTACAGACTGGATGTCTCCTCCATCACCTGGACCACTGACTACCTGACCACAGGTGGATGTCTCCTCCATCACCTGGACCACTGACTACCTGACCACAGGTGGATGTCTCCTCCATCACCTGGACCACTGACTACCTGACTACCTGACCACAGGTGGATGTCTCCTCCATCACCTGGACCACTGACTACCTGACTACCTGACCACAGGTGGATGTCTCCACCATCACCTGGACCACTGACTACCTGACCACAGGTGGATGTCTCCTCCATCACCTGGACCACTGACTACCTGACCACAGGTGGATGTCTCCTCCATCACCTGGACCACTGACTGACCAGACCACAGCTGGATGTCTCCTCCATCACCTGGACCACTGACTACCTGACTGACAGACCACAGCTGGATGTCTCCACCATCACCTGGACCACTGACTACCTGACTACCTGACCACAGGTGGATGTCTCCTCCATCACCTGGACCACTGACTACCTGACCACAGCTGGATGTCTCCACCATCACCTGGACCACTGACTACCTGACCACAGGTGGATGTCTCCACCATCACCTGGACCACTGACTACCTGACTACCTGACCACAGGTGGATGTCTCCTCCATCACCTGGACCACTGACTACCTGACTACCTGACCACAGGTGGATGTCTCCACCATCACCTGGACCACTGACTACCTGACCACAGGTGGATGTCTCCACCATCACCTGGACCACTGACTACCTGACTACCTGACCACAGGTGGATGTCTCCACCATCACCTGGACCACTGACTACCTGACCACAGGTGGATGTCTCCTCCATCACCTGGACCACTGACTACCTGACCACAGGTGGATGTCTCCACCATCACCTGGACCACTGACTACCTGACCACAGGTGGATGTCTCCTCCATCACCTGGACCACTGACTACCTGACTACCTGACCACAGGTGGATGTCTCCACCATCACCTGGACCACTGACTACCTGACCCACAGCTGGATGTCTCCACCATCACCTGGACCACTGACTACCTGACTGACAGACTGGATGTCTCCACCATCACCTGGACCACTGACTACCTGACTGAACAGACCACAGCTGGATGTCTCCTCCATCACCTGGACCACTGACTACCTGACTACCTGACCACAGCTGGATGTCTCCTCCATCACCTGGACCACTGACTACCTGACTACCAGACCACAGGTGGATGTCTCCTCCATCACCTGGACCACTGACTACCTGACCACAGTGGATGTCTCCTCCATCACCTGGACCACGACTACCTGACTGACTGGAAGCGCTGATCAACCGTTATTTCCCTTCAGGAATGAATCAAGTGTTTATTAACAGTAACTGATTAATGGTTTTACAATTAAAAACACAAAGCCACGTGTTAACGTGTCCAGAGGCGACATCTCTGGGCTCAGATCCATCTGGAAAGAACCGTGTTGTGTAAAAATTACTAATAACTATAATAGTTTACCAGTAGTTGAGGTTCTAGTGAGGCAGTTGTTAACATTTAAAAAGTAATTACACAATCTGGGCTAATTTATTCCAACAGCTACGTGTCTCAGAAATCATTTATTGGCGCCATGGCAACATCCCAGCTTGGATTAGATATTAATTAATTAGATATTAATATCACTGATAATCAGGCCATACTGACCCTGTTTTAATACAACAGACCACCACACAGTGGAGATGTGTCACATTCATTCATATTCTTCATCTTTTTTTCTCCTCTAAATATTACATGAGCTGTTCTCCACAGAAAAACACAAACAGCTCGTTTCCACCTTCGTTCTCCAGGAACAGAAAGAGAGGTAGTGATCTTTGCATTCATGGCTCATCCTCCTCTACCTCCCTATCCTCCTCATCCTCCTCTTCATCCTCCTCTACCTCCTCATCCTCCTCATCCTCCTCTACCTCCTCATCCTCCTCTACCTCCTCATCCTCCTCTACCTCCTCTCCTCCTCTTCCTCCTCTTCCTCCTCTCATCCTCCTCTACCTCTCCATCCTCTCCTCATCCTCCTCCTCTACCTCCTCATCCTCCCCGGTGATCTTCTATCCTACCTGGGGTCCGTGACGCCTCCTCCACCTCCTCCACCTGTAATTACTGGTCGGCTGACGGGGTTAAAGGTCAGCGGGTCACTGGAGGGAACCGTCAGAGCGAAGGAGACGAGGAGTTCAGGAGGTAGGAGGGATGTGCGGATACTGCGCTCTGATTGGACGGCTTCACACCTGCAGCAGGAGCGCGTCTGCATGAAGCCTGCAGGCCGACATTTAATCAAATATTGATCAGCAGAGTCGATCAGAGCTGTTTTCTGCTGCATCCAGATGTACAGGAGCTCCGCGGCCACCAGGGGGCGCTTTACTGGTTCATACTGGAAACCCTCCGTTTTCTTTCACATTTGCAGGTTTGTAAACTCGTGATTCCCAATTTTCTTTCTCCATATAAACTTGTGGGTTTATGAAGTTTGAAATTCAGGGTTTTCCTCAGAAAATTAACACAAAGTTTCACTTTCTTGCAGTTTTGTGAGTTTATTAAGTTTTGATATTTTTTCACTCGCAATGTTCATAAAATCACAAGTTCAACACTTTTGTTTTTTCATTCAAAACTAGAGTTTATTAAGACAGAGAATCATCAGGTCCTGATTTATTTTCTTTTGTGAATATCAGACGTTTTGAAGACAGTTCTTTTCAAGCAAATTTAAGTTTAAGAGTTTTTTTTCGTGTAATTTATCTTGTAAATAAGTTTATAAAGTCATAATTTCAGAGTTTCTGTAATGAGTTATCGTGTTTTTAAAGTCTGAAATACCAAGTTTTCTCTTGTATGTTTGCAGATTTATAAAGTCAGTTTCCAAGTTGATTTTGATGTTTTTTGCAAATCTGTGAATTTTCAAAGTAAAAAGAGTTTTTTTCTTACAAACTTGTGAGTTTAAAGAGTGAAATTCAAAGTCAAGATTTCTGCGTGATTATGATCCTGGGTGAGTTTATAAAGTTATAAAGCTTTGAACATCAGCTTCTTTATGGGATTAAATTCACACCCTGGAATGGTCACGTGCCACCGATAATTAAACACACTAAAGTTATTTTATTTGGGTTCATCTCGCACGTAGTTTGTCCTCCAACAGCTGCCGTAGATGCCAACATGTCTGGAGATGTTCTGCAGTTTCACCGCTGGGTGGCAGCAGAGAGACACCCAGAATGATGCGACTCCACAGGTGTGATCCGGTCAGAGCGACGCACCTGAGGAGCTAAAACAGCCCTGGAGGGGGGGGGGGGGGGGGGGGGGGGGGGGGAGGAGGAGGAGGATAGAAGGATGAAGAAGGCAAAAACAGGAGAAAGGAAAAACCTGTTTCAGTGACAGCCTGAGCGCGGGAGGACCGAGGAGGAGGATCTTTCATTAACACGCCTGGTTTCACTGTCAGTGGCCACGCCCACACGCGCCCAGCCGCCCTGATCAGTCAGCAGTGTGGAGCTGAGGGGGGGGGGGGGGGTTACAGCATCTGTCCGCGCGCGTGGCCGCTCTTCCTTTCACGAGGCCGCCGGCTCATTGATCCGCTTCCTCTGCGGTCACATCAAAGCGTTTCTGCGGCCGTGACGCGTCACCGTCGGGCCGTCCGTCACCTGTGGCCCCGCCTCTGATTGGCTGATCAGTCACCGGTTTATCTCCCTGCTGAAACTTTTCATTTGTGTCCTGAGACGCGCTGAAGCTCTGCTGCGATTTATTTATTCATATATATATACCGCTAAAAAATTAAAGGAACATTTTGAAAACACTTCAGATCTCAATGGGGAAAAAATCCTTCTGTTTATTTCTACTGGTGTGAACTGGGTGAGGTGTTAGGAACTAAAGGAAGCCACATCATTTGATGGAAATTATCAACCTACAGAGAGAAAAAATAAAAAAAAGTCAGACTTTATCATTTTGTCGAACACTTGGAATCGCAGAACAGTTGGTTGCCTTGGAGACACTGTAACCACGGAGACAGCTGTTGACACGATAGACCGCAATGTAGCCGTCACGCAAAAAAAAAAATAAAGTATGTTTAGTTCTACTGTAAAACAGGATGTTTTTACATGGAGGTCAGTGGAGACTGAACCACTGCTGCAGCCTCTAGTGGTCGGTAGAGGAACCGCAGCCTCTAGCGGTCGGTAGAGGAACCGCAGCCTCTAGCGGTCGGTAGAGGAACCGCAGCCTCTAGCGGTCAGTAGAGGAACCGCAGCCTCTAGCGGTCGGTAGAGGAACCGCAGCCTCTAGCGGTCGGTGGAGGAACCGCGGCCTCTAGCGGTCGGTGGAGGAACTGCGGCCTCTAGCGGTCGGTGAAGGAACCGCAGCCTCTAGCGGTCGGTGGAGGAACCGCAGCCTCTAGCGGTCGGTGGAGGAACCGCAGCTCTAGCGGTCGGTGAGGGAACCGCAGCCTCTAGCGGTCGGTAGAGAGGAACCGCAGCCTCTAGCGGTCGGTAGAGGAACCGCAGCCTCTAGCGGTCATTAGAGGAACCGCAGCCTCTAGCGGTCGGTAGAGGAACCGCAGCCTCTAGCGGTCTGTAGAGGAACCGCAGCCTCTAGCGGTCTGTAGAGGAACCGCAGCCTCTAGCGGTCGATAGAGGAACCGCCGCCTCTAGCGGTCGAAGAGGAGGAGGAACCGCAGCCTCTAGCGGTCGGTAGAGGAACCGCAGCCTCTAGCGGTCGGTGGAGGAACCGCAGCCTCTAGCGGTCGGTAGAGGAACCGCAGCCTCTAGCGGTCGGTAGAGGAACCGCAGCCTCTAGCGGTCGGTAGAGGAACCGCAGCCTGTAGCGGTCATTAGAGGAACCGCAGCCTCTAGCGGTCGGTAGAGGAACCGCAGCCTCTAGCGGTCTGTAGAGGAACCGCAGCCTCTAGCGGTCTGTAGAGGAACCGCAGCCTCTAGCGGTCAGAAGAGGAACCGCAGCCTCTAGCGGTCAGAAGAGGAACCGCAGCCTCTAGCGGTCAGAAGAGGAACCGCAGCCTCTAGCTGTCAGTAGAGGAACTGCAGCCTCTAGCGATCGGTGGAGGAACCGCAGCCTCTAGCGGTCGGTGGAGGAACCGCAGCCTCTAGTGGTCAGAAGAGGAACCGCAGCCTCTAGTGGTCAGAAGAGGAACCGTGGCCTCTAGTGGTCGGTGGGGGAACCGCAGCCTCTAGTGGTCGGTGGGGGAACCGCAGCCTCTAGTGGTCGGTGGGGGAACCGCAGCCTCTAGTGGTCGGTGGGGGAACCGCAGCCTCTAGTGGTCAGAAGAGGAACCGCAGCCTCTAGTGGTCGGTGGAGGAACCGTAGCCTCTAGTGGTCGTTAGAGGAACTGTGGCCTCTAGTGGTCGGTGGAGGAACCGCAGCCTCTAGTGGTCGGTGGAGGAACCGTGGCCTCTAGTGGTCGGTGGAGGAACCGTAGCCTCTAGTGGTCGTTAGAGGAACTGTGGCCTCTAGTGGTCGGTGGAGGAACCGCAGTCTCTAGCGGTCGGTAGAGGAACCGTGGCCTCTAGTGGTCGGTGGAGGAACCGCAGCCTCTAGCGGTCGGTAGAGGAACCGTGGCCTCTAGCGGTCGGTAGAGGAACCGTGGCCTCTAGTGGTCGGTAGAGGAACTGCCGCCTCGAGAGGTCGGTAGAGGAACTGCAGTTAGAGTTAGGGGTTAGGGGAACGGTTGCTTCGTGCTTTGAAGGACGGCGACTTTAATCCTGATAGTCGGTTTCAGTCCGCCTTCAGGAGGTCCGGCTGAAACCACGTGGACCACCAGTGTGGCCTGGTTTCCTCGCTGCTCCGGGGCTGAACTGCTTTGACCAACGAGCCGTTTTATTGGGTCTAACGAAGCGTAGCGTGTTAACACCTGAACCCTAACCGCTCTGAACGAACCACCCACATCTGTCCAGCTTCACAAACGGGAGACCTCAACGATGCTCTCACTGGATTAAACTTATCATTTAACAAAACTCAAGGAGGCATGTGGGTAATACCAAGTACCCCCCTGATTCACCTTTACCTGTGAGACTGTCAGTCTCTCACATGGACAGCAGGTCTGAGGTTTTCTCCTGGAAACCCTGTTGAAGATCCGACAGAGGGCTGCTAAGCTAGCAGAGTGGCCACGGTTACATGATGACTTTTAATTCAGAATTAATTATTCCGAACTAAATAATTCAGAATTAAACTATTTTCCTTCGAGTTTACATGGAAATAGTAATTCCGAGTTGTCGTTTACATGGAAAACACGTTTGATCGGCTTTATCCAATTCTGCTTAAGGTCTGGGGGTTGGGAAGGGTTCTGATTGGATGGGGGGGGGGCGGGGGGGGGGGGACGTCTTTACGTATTTACGTCTACTGGAAGAAAACAAACTTACTCGATTAGCAACAACATGGAGGACTACATTATTAGCATCAGCCGCTACAACTTTGAAAAGCTCACAATTTCTATGTTTCCTGATTAAGTTTAATTCCTCTTTAATTCAGAATTGAAATTAAATCCGATTTAAAATGATTAAAAATTACCAAGTAAACACATAATTCCAAATGAAAATGTCAATTCTGAATTAAACTTAATTCCGCTGTAAGTGGGTGGTTTATTCTGGTTTTAAATCTGAATAGAATAATTCCGCGGTCATGTTTACACTCATTCCGCTTTAAATTAATTCCGGTCTTTCTGCGCATGCTAGTTCCCTTGGCCGTCTGTCGCGATGACGCTTTATATTCCGCGCTGGACTTGTTTTCATTGACAAAATCATCAACATGATGTCGTCGTGCTGCTGCTTCAAAAATAAAATCAAAACAAATCCAAAAAGGATGCTAATAATGTAGTCCTCCATGTTGTTGCTAATCAAGTAAGTTTGTTTTCTTTCGCTAGACGCAAATACGTAAAGACGTCCGCCCCTCTATCCAATCAGAAGAATCAGAATCAGGAAAATAGTTTAATTCGGAATTATTTAATTCTGAATAATTAATTCTGAATTAAAAAACATCATGTAACCGTGGCCACTTACTTTGGAATTAAGTTTAATTCGGAATTAGGTGTTTACATGGTTATTTTTAATCAGATTTAATTCTGAATTAAACTTAAACATGTAAACGCACTGAACGGCTGAAGGGGATCAAACATCAGGGAAACACTTGTCTGCTCTTCCAGAAAATGACCAAGAGGTTTCCAGCTTCAGACCGGGACAGGCGGAGTTTGGGGGTCCCGGGGGGGGGGGCTGGAGGTTGGGGGGGCCGGGGGACCCGGGCCCGGGGCGGTTTGATCTGCGGCCCGTGTCCGCTCGCTGGCCCCAATGAGCCGTTTCATTGGGTTTAATAAAGCGGAGCGTGCCAACAACTGTCATCCAGCCCCGAGCCAACCCTCCCCACGTGCTCCTGATCCGCAGAGCGGGAGGGGGCGGGGCCGGGGGCGGAGCCACGGCGGCTAACAGCGAGGCCCCGCGCAGCCATAAGGAGCCCATTATGCTCCTTTGTCTCGGCTCGGCTCCACACTGCGGCGTCTGTGAGGGCCCCGGCCCGGCCCGGTTCGGCTCGGCCCGGCTCGCCCTGGCGGAGCGCCGGCGCGCTGCTGGGTCCCATTAAAGCCCGTCCAGTTACTGTCAGTCATCATCAGCTTCCCTGCAGGGAACCACGACGCTTTTAATTAACCTGAAAAAGAAAATCTACAAGCTGACGAGCTTCAACGTGTCACAGCAACAACCTGCGGAGGCCGAGGACGGACTGGACCGGTGCCAGGTCCATCCAGGGCCGGGACATCAGCCTCCAGAAACCAGGACCATCCCTGATCCTACAGGAACCAGGACCGTCCCTGATCCTCCAGAAACCAGGACGGTCCCTGATCCTACAGGAACCAGGACCGTCCCTGATCCTCCAGAAACCAGGACCGTCCCTGATCCTCCAGAGAAACCAGGACCATCCCTGATCCTCCAGAAACCAGGACGGTCCCTGATCCTCCAGAGAAACCAGGACCGTCCCTGATCCTCCAGAGAAACCAGGACCATCCCTGATACTCCAGAAAACCAGGACCGTCCCTGATCCTCCAGAGAAACCAGGACCGTCCCTGATCCTCCAGAAACCAGGACCGTCCCTGATCCTCCAGAGAAACCAGGACCATCCCTGATACTCCAGAGAAACCAGGACCATCCCTGATACTCCAGAAACCAGGACCGTCCCTGATCCTCCAGAGAAACCAGGACCGTCCCTGATCCTCCAGAAACCAGGACCGTCCCTGATCCTCCAGAGAAACCAGGACCGTCCCTGATCCTCCAGAGAAACCAGGACCATCCCTGATCCTCCAGAGAAACCAGGACCGTCCCTGATCCTCCAGAGAAACCAGGACCGTCCCTGATCCTCAAGAAACCAGGACGGTCCCTGATCTTTCAGAGACCAGGACAGTCCCTGATCCCCCAGAAACCAGGACGGTCCCTGATCCTCCAGAGAAACCAGGACGGTCCCTGATCCCCCAGAAACCAGGACCGTCCCTGATCCTCCAGAAACCAGGACCGTCCCTGATCCCCCAGAAACCAGGACCGTCCCTGATCCTCCAGAGAAACCAGGACCGTCCCTGATCCTCCAGAAACCAGGACGGTCCCTGATCCTCCAGAGAAACCAGGGCCGTCCCTGATCCTCCAGAGAAACCAGGACGATCCCTGATCCTCCAGAGAAACCAGGACCGTCCCTGATCCTCCAGAAACCAGGACGGTCCCTGATCCTCCAGAGAAACCAGGACAGTCCCTGATCCTCCAGAGAAACCAGGACGATCCCTGATCCTCCAGAAACCAGGGCCGTCCCTGATCCTCCAGAAACCAGGACCGTCCCTGATCCTCCAGGAACCAGGACCGTCCCTGATCCTCCAGAAAACCAGGACGGTCCCTGATCCTCCAGAAAACCAGGACCGCCCTGATCCTCCAGAGAACCAGGACCGGTCCCTGATCCTCCAGAGAAACCAGGACCGTCCCTGATCCTCCAGAGAAACCAGGACGGTCCCTGATCCTCCAGAGAAACCAGGACGGTCCCTGATCCCCCAGAAACCAGGACCGTCCCTGATCCTCCAGAGAAACCAGGATGGTCCCTGATCCTCCAGAAACCAGGACCGTCCCTGATCCCCCAGAAACCAGGACGGTCCCTGATCCTCCAGAAACCAGGACCGTCCCTGATCCTCCAGAAACCAGGACCGTCCCTGATCCCCCAGAAACCAGGACGGTCCCTGATCCTCCAGAAACGAGGACCGTCCCTGATCCTCCAGAAACCAGGACGGTCCCTGATCCTCCAGAAACCAGGACGGTCCCTGATCCCCCAGAAACCAGGACGGTCCCTTATCCCCCAGAGAAACCAAGACCGTCCCTGATCCTCCAGAAACGAGGACCGTCCCTGATCCTCCAGAGAAACCAGGACCGTCCCTGATCCTACAGGAACCAGGACAGTCCCTGATCCTCCAGAGACCAGGACAGTCCCTGATCCTCCAGAAACCAGGACCGTCCCTGATCCTCCAGAGAAACCAGGACGGTCCCCCTGATCCTCCAGAACCCCAAAAACCAGGACGGTCCCTGATCCTCCCAGAAAACCAGGACCGTCCCTGATCCTCCAGAGAAACCAGGACCGTCCCTGATCCTCCAGAGAAACCAGGGACCGTCCCTGATCCTCCAGAGAAACCAGGACCGTCCCTGATCCTCCAGAGAAAAAAACCAGGACCGTCCCTGATCCTCCAGAAACCAGGACGGTCCCTGATCCCCCAGAAACCAGGACGGTCCCTGATCCTCCAGAAACCAGGACGGTCCCTGATCCTCCAGAGAAACCAGGACGGTCCCTGATCCTCCAGAGAAACCAGGACCGTCCCTGATCCTCCAGAAACCAGGACCGTCCCTGATCCTCCAGAAACCAGGACCGTCCCTGATCCTCCAGAGAAGAAACCAGGACCGTCCCTGATCCCTCCAGAAACCAGGACCGTCCCTGATCCTCCAGAGAAACCAGGACCGTCCCTGATCCCCCAGAAACCAGGACGGTCCCTGATCCTCCAGAAACCAGGACCGTCCCTGATCCTCCAGAGAAACCAGGACCGTCCCTGATCCTCCAGAGAAACCAGGACCGTCCCTGATCCTCCAGAGAAACCAGGACCGTCCCTCCCTGATCCTCCAGAGAAACCAGGACCAGTCCCTGATCCTCCAGAGAAACCAGGACCGTCCCTGATCCTCCAGAGAAACCAGGACAGTCCCTGATCCTCCAGAAACCAGGACCGTCCCTGATCCCCATGATCCCTCCAGAGAAACCAGGACAGTCCCTGATCCTCCAGAAACCAGGACCGTCCCTGATCCTCCAGAAACCAGGACCGTCCCTGATCCTCCAGAAACCAGGACCGTCCCTGATCCTCCAGAGAAACCAGGACCGTCCCTGATCCCCCAGAAACCAGGACCGTCCCTGATCCTCCAGAGAAACCAGGACCGTCCCTGATCCTCCAGAGAAACCAGGACCTCCCTGATCCTCCAGAGAAACCAGGACGGTCCCTGATCCTCCAGAAACCAGGACCGTCCCTGATCCTCCAGAGAAACCAGGACAGTCCCTGATCCTCCAGAGAAACCAGGACAGTCCCTGATCCTCCAGAAACCAGGACAGTCGCTGATCCTCCAGAAACCAGGACCGTCCCTGATACTCCAGAGACCAGGACAGTCCCTGATCCTCCAGAGAAACCAGGACAGTCCCTGATCCTCCAGAAACCAGGACCGTCCCTGATCCTCCAGAGAAACCAGGACCGTCCCTGATCCCCCAGAAACCAGGACCGTCCCTGATCCTCCAGAAACCAGGACCGTCCCTGATCCTCCAGAGAAACCAGGACGGTCCCTGATCCTCCAGAAAATCCAGGACCGTCCCTGATCCTCCAGAAACCAGGACCGTCCCTGATCCTCCAGAAACCAGGACCGTCCCTGATCCTCCAGAGAAACCAGGACAGTCCCTGATCCTCCAGAAACCAGGACCGTCCCTGATCCTCCAGAAACCAGGACCGTCCCTGATCCTCCAGAGAAACCAGGACAGTCCCTGATCCCCCAGAAACCAGGACCGTCCCTGATCCCCCAGAAACCAGGACCGTCCCTGATCCTCCAGAGAAACCAGGACGGTCCCTGATCCTCCAGAGAAACCCAACTGAACAAACAGAGAAACCTTCTGAGGTTCCAACATGAACATCTCAAATGATGAAGCTCTTTATCTTGTGAGAGTTGCAGTTTAAATTCACATAAACGGTTTATCCAGGTCCACTTCCTCTGTCTGGGACCTATGGAGCCTCATTTGGGTCATAATTCAATGAATAAATTAGTCTATTATTAATTCAATCCAATTTAAATTCAAAAATACTTTATTAATCCCCCAAGGGGGAAATTCAAGTTTCAGTACACCAGGAAAAATCTGGTGTACTAGAGGAGCTGCTAGCGTCCAGAGCTCCTTTTCATGCTAGGTCCCGTGGTCCGAGTGCTAACTCCAGTTAACAGCCGTTAGAACAGTTAACAGCCGTTAGAACCAGTATATCTCCATAATGATGACCAGTGAGATATCTCCAGGTCAGAGGAGGAAACACCGATGAACCAAACCGTCTCCTCTGGGAAGACTGAGCTCCGTCAGTCCGGCGAGCGATGGAGCCGACCGTCCCAGAGCCCGGTTCCTCATGCGGACCGGACCAGGCCGTTGTCGTCTCCCCCGGCGGTGCTGGGCCCCACCAGGTCACCAGACGGCCCCTGCCAGGTCAGCTGACCCATCCGGCGTGTAGACTGCTGGCAGCATGCCGCCGCTACGTCGGGGTCTCCCGTCCCGGCTCTGGGACGCTGCAGCCCGGATCCAGTGTCGGTGGTTGCCACGGGTAGCAGTTCGGGGCTACTTAGCTTAGCTTTCCCGAACCGGCCTCCAGCGACACCGTCCATGTCCGCGGCGGCAGGTCTCCACCAGCCGCAAGAGGACCGATCCGCCTCCTGCAGACAGTATGTAGACATCCGACCGCAGATCACCACAAACCGGGACCAAACTGGAGCGTCCAGCGTCCAGCGTTGCAGGGATAAGTCCCAGAGCAGCAGCGAGAAGCATCCATGCCAGGCGTCGTCCTGATGACATATAGGCGTTTATTATTATGAAATATTTCCCATTATTATGATAATGGTTTTGTTTTTCATCAGAATGATTTGTGTGTCAATCACAGCAGAGAGGGCGGAGCCATTTATGTGATTGGCTGCTCTTTCATTCAGGCATAAGCAACAGAACAGTGAATATCGATAGTGGGCGAGAGGTGCAGTTATACTCCAGGCCAGTAGGTGGCAGAATGCACCTCAGTTTACGGTTAAAAGTTGACATCGACTAAGAAACGTCCAGGTTTCCCGTAGCTCAGTCCAAGCTGCCATAGCTACAATCGGACTAGGAGCGCACCTTGATGCTAACGCTGCTAACGGGACCTCACGGCCAAAACTAGCTGATGTCAGAGCGTAGAATGGAGAAGGATCAGCCAATGAGCGTGCAGGTCAACCACTGGCCCCGCCCACTGGCAAAATGTCATTATTATGTAAAAACTTCTTAGATAAAAAAGCCATTCTGAAATAAACTATTATGCATTAAACTAAGATTAAATAATAAAAATATATTTCATAATAATTACATTTTTTTCATAATAATGGGAAATATTTCACAATAATAAACATGTATTTCATAATTATGGATACGTATTTCATAATAATAAACGCCTGTATTTCATAATAATAGACTCATTTATTCATTGAATTATGACCCTAACGGGCCTCCGTAGGGACCGTCCTCTACTCCAGTGGTCTCCAACCTTTTTTGCGCCACAGACCGGTTTAATGAATATGCAGGTGAAACAGGACAGAGTAGATTTTAGTCACTATTATTCAGAAATAAGAGTCTCTAAACAGGGTTTGGTTTTAAGTGATTCCTTCTTTTTGCCAAAACCTTTAAAACATCCTTTCACATGATGCACAAAAACGCAAGAGCAAGATTATCGTATTGGCCTGAGGACGATATTTTATTCTAGAAATCATATTCTCTAAAATGGGGGTCGTCTTATAATCGAGGTCTCGACTTTTCTGTTGTAATTACACCTCTGCACCACTAGATGGAGCTGCAGCTTTATCATTTTAGGCTCCGCCCCTAAATGAAGAAAGCCTCGGAACATCACTATAATAAACCTATAATAAATAATTAAATCAGCTGAATATTCCAGTGTTACTTTATTAGCAGCGTCCTCGGAACTTCACACCAACACCAGAACATCTGGAACAACTTTCTGAAGACGTTTGTTTTTTACTCATCTTTCCAGGTGACCCAGACTCGGGTCTGGATTTCTGGAGTTCTGGTCACGGGTCCGGATTTCTGGAGTTCTGGTCACGGGTCCAGAGATGGAGAAAGAATCTGGTCATTCTTCAAAATAAAACATCTGCGGACCAAATGACCCACGGACCGGTACCGGGCCAGGACCATCGCTCTAAACCCTGGAGAAGGTTGTGGTGAAGATCCCAGTAGATGAGCAGCGTTCAGAGTCACTTCAGTCCTCCTCCATCCTGACGCTGGTCTGGACCTCAGTCATCCGGACCGGTCCACATGAACTCATCCGGACCGGTCCACATGAACTCATCCGGACCGGTCCACATGAACTCATCTGGACCGGTCCACATGAACTAATGTGATTGGCTCATCAGATATTTGTGTTGAGGAGCAGCTGATGAAAGAACCAGTGAGAGCTGGATCGATCCATCTATCCAGAACCATGTGGTTCTGCTCAGATCTGCTGGAGCCTCAAGCACAAACCATCTAAACCAGCCGTTCCCAAACTTCAGAATACCAAGGCCCAGTTTGAAATGTGAAAAATCTCTGCGGCCCACCAGAACCTTTAATCACAACTGTGATCAACATACAGGACCAGGAACCATGATCCGATATTAATGTGAGGGGACAACAAATAAGGTGACACTTGTCATGTTAAGTTAAGATGACAGTAGAATAACACTTAACTTTTTTTTTTAATTACTTTTTAATGTTTTTTCTTTAATCATGTCATGAGTATTTTACAGTAATTAAAAACATATTTAAAAAAGATCGAGGATTTAAAACACATTTGTTTAATTTTAATGATCTCTCACGGCCCACCTGCAGTCCCACGACGGCCCACCAGGGGGCCGCGGCCCACACTTTGGGAACCACTGGTCTAAAACATTAAACAGGAGCTCCAGGTAAGAAACCAACAGGTAAATGAGTTCAGTCTGACACTTAAATGCTACTTTATATGGAAATTAAACCTGTGGTGGAAACACACACAAACATACCTGTACATAACTTCAAAATGCTGAAGTATTATGTTTTAAAAAAAATTCCAACCCAAAACTACCTTATGTATAAAAAGTTTATTTTTTTTATTATGGTAACTAAATCAAGTAGCAAAAGAGAAATAAAACACTGAAACTCAATAAATGATGGTTTGATGGCCAAGTTTAAAAGCATTCAACAGCATTTACTCACTTGCTGATCAAACACCTGATCAGGTACCTGGTCAGGTGTTTGATCAGGTGATCAGGTTTGAACCACAGAACTGTCTTTTATTGAACAGCAGAGGTGATCTGAAGGATGTTAAAGTCCCTTTTTCAAACTCGCCTGCAGCTGTTTACATTTAAGAGGCTGTTTTTTTTTCACGGATTTAATCGGAATGAAGTTTTTTTTTTGTTTATTTAATCTACTTGGAAGCTTCTCAAACACCAACAGAGGAATCCATCTGAACAAGTGTTGTCACAAATGTCTTTGCTGTACTCACCTCTCCTCTTCTCACGCGCCTCCTTGGCTCCTCTCCTCCGTCCTCGCCTCCTTGGCTCCTCTCCTCCGTCCTCGCCTCCTTGGCTCCTCGCTCCTCCAGCGGCGCACTCAGACGCTTCTAATCCTCTTTTGATGAACTCGGTTAATGGACCTCCTGCGGGGACTTTGGCTCTGTTCATTAGGCAGCACACGACCCTCTCCACGCCCCCGGAGCAGGCCGTGCGCGCCCCCCAACCCCCCCGTGACACCTCGGTCCATAAATCCAGCCGTCAGAAGTCTGGAGTTGAACTCGCGTCTCCGCCGGAGAACCGAGGAGGACGAGGAGACGATGCCGCCGCGTAAAAGTCTGTTCGCGCCCTTCATCACGGTGGAGCCGCAGGGGGGGGGAGGCGGCGGCGGCCCCGGGGCCCAGGCTGCGCTCCACGCGGACATCCACGCGCTGCTGCAGCGGAGCCAGGCGCAGGAGCGCGCCGCGGACGGCTGCGGCTACCGCGAACACCCGTGCGCCATCGTGGAGCTCCGACTGGGTCCCGGCGGAGGAGGAGGAGCAGGAGGTGGAGGAGGAGGAGGAGGAGCAGCGCTGCGGTACCTGCAGCCGGACAGGAGCGCGCTGGAGAGGGCGCAGCGGCGGCGGCGGCTGGCCGCCAACGCCCGGGAGAGGAGGCGGATGCTGGGGCTGAACGTCGCCTTCGACCGGCTGCGGAGCGTCATCCCGAACCTGGACAGCGACAAGAAGCTGTCCAAGTCCGAGACCCTGCAGATGGCGCAGATCTACATCTCCACGCTCAGCGAGCTGCTGCAGCAGCCGGACGGCGCGGGGCCCCCGGGGGCCCCCGGGCCCGCCGGCAGCAGAGGGGCGCGCGAGGAGGACGCGTGGGACAAAACGCGCGCGGCCAAGTGACGCCAGACTGAGACTCTTCCGCACTTTTTCCTACATTTTCTGTTATTTCAAACACACCTTTCTTTTCCCAAACTGACATCCGGGGACTCCTGTCAGTTTCTAATCTTCATCCAAACCTGTAAAACTAACTATCAGAGTCACGTGGACATCTGAGGATCAACAGGAAGAGCAAGAAACCATCCAGGAATTACTGAAAGTAGCAATTTTTATTACTTTAAAATTATGTACAGGTAACCAAAGACACAAGTCTGCAAATTGGTACAAAGATCAAGTTTTCCTGCAGTTGGCTTGTTAAGAAGCTTTCTGTCCGTCCGTCCGTCTGTCCAACAAAAATACAAACTAAAAAGGAAAATAAAAACAACACGACTGGGAGGAAAAGGCTTTAGAAAATGGAAAATAGAGTCAAATTCACAAAAGTAGAGTCTAATGTCTAAAATTAAACTTACCCACCCTCCCGTTTAGCCCCGCCCACCCCCATTACACTCCTCCTAAACGAGGAAATCAATCTATTTACAGGAACTATGTACAAAAAAAAAAGCTCTTCCATCCATTCTTCCAGACGTCTGTGAATAAAGCTCTTGTAAACGTTGTAGGAGGAGTGTGAGGTTTGACTGTGTGTGTTTGTGTGTGTGCTTCCATCTTCACAGGACGAGCTAACCGCTAACGAATGATCCGCTAACGAATGATCCGCTAACGAATGATCCGCTCATGAGATTAAAAAAAAAAAAAAAACACAAACAACATGGAACTCTGTCATTAACGGCAACGACGCGCTTTGGAGACTTTAAAGGAACTATTTATGACTTAAATTCAAGTTTTAAAATGCTGTTTTTGCTCACGTGAAGGTGCTTTCTGTTCCACGATGTCATTAAAAGAAAAATACCCGTTAAAGTCGTGTTACGTGTTTTTGTCTCTGTGTCGAAGGTGAATCTTTATCTCCAAACATGAAAACGAGTCGCAGACTCTGAATAATATTTGATTTTCTGACCGATTTATGAGCCGCTGACCAACCAGGTGAAGGTTCGGGCTCAGAATCACCCATCAAACTGCATCATGGGAAACGTAGGCTGCAGGGTTCCGGGGCCTCCTTTCATCTCTCCGTCTAGATAAAAGATTTAAATTCTACGTTTGGCGACTGAAACAGGTCCGGGTTCAGGACGTGGACTCTTGCAGGATGAGAGAGAGCAAAACGCTCGGATGTTCAGTGAAAACGACGAAAGGAAAAAGCGAAGAACGGACGTTACATTCACCAGACAGCAGCCTGCAGGCCGAACTCAGGTCTCTGAAAGAGATGGATGCTTCTGATTTCAGGTCAAAGCAGCAAGTTTGGGTTTGTTTTACAGGAGCGGGGGGGCTTTGGTCAGGGGTCCTGGTCTTTCTGAGCTTTAATCTGCAGCAGAAAGGTTTTCATGAGAGGAGGAGAGACGGGAGCTTGAAGTCTTTGAAGAGGAAAAAACGACACCACGTCCTGAGAAACTTGAGGAAATGAGAGAAGGGCTGAAACAAAACTAAATACTGACTGGGACTGTAAAGTTGAGGGAAAGGTGGGATCAGTGCCGGGGCAGAGGAGACGCCTCTGAACAGAAACCAGCCGAGGCTCCTTCAGCTGGAGGACCAGGAGGAAGAGGAGGAGACAGTGATGAAGGTGAGCTCCTCTCTAGCAGTGCTCCAGGTAGTCGATGATCCGGGAGATGGACTTCTGTCCGGTGGTGCCGACGTCACACTGCAGAGACCACAATCACAGATCAATCACAGATTCAGCCCTCTGATCAGTTTCAGTCCTGAATAATTACAACTCCAACCCCAAAAACGCCGAGTTAAAACGCAAATAAAAGCTGAATCAAAAATCAGCAGATGTGATAAACTCAGAAGGTGTCCAGAGGTTCAATATCACCTGCAGACCTTCGTTCTAAACTGGGGTAGTAAAATACGCGGAGCAGACTCGTCAGTCTGAGGAGGCTGGACGTCCAAGCCGTGACTCACCGTGAGGTTCATGAAGTTCAGGAACTTTTTCAGCATTTCTGTCATGATGGAGAAATCTCCTTTTGGCAGGTTTTCTCTCACAGTAGTCACATTCAACTGGTGGAGGGAAAAAAACGGAGTCAAAAAAACCACCACAACAAGAGAAAGTGGCATCAGAGCAGACTATTAACTGATCCCAGTGAGTGATGTGACTGATGTCACTTGATCCCAGTGATCACTGATCAGTGATGTCACTGATGAATGATCCCAGTGATGTCACTGATGTCTGATCCAATGATCCCAGTGATGTCACTGATCCCATGATCACCTGAGTCACTGATGTACTGATCCCAGTGACCCAGTGACATGTGTCACTGATGTCATGATCCCAGTGATCCAGTGATGTCACTGATCCCAGTGATGTCACTGATGTCACTGAGTCACTGATCCCAGTGACGTAATTGATCCCAGTGACTAACTGATCCCAGTGATGTCACTGATGTCACTGATCCCAGTGATGTCACTGATCTGATGTCAGGATGTCACTGATCACTGATCCCAGTGATGTCAGTGATGTCACTGATGATCCAGTGATCCAGTGATTCAATGACCCAGTGAAACTGATCCCAGTGATGTCCACTGATCTCAGTTGATGTCACTGATCCCAGTGATGTCATGACTATGTGTCACATGATGTCATGATCCCAGTGATGTCCACACTGATGTCACTGATCCAGTGTGTCCCATTGATCCAGTCACTGATCTCAGTGATGTCACTTGTCAAGATCCCAGTCACTGTGAATGTGTCACATCAGTGATGTCACTCTCACTGATTCCAATATCCCAGTGATGACATAACTGATCCAGTGTGTCCACTTCCAATGACATGTTAATCAGTCGTCATGATCATTTTGAGTCCCAGTGAATGATCCACACCCCCAGTGTTTTCCCCTGATCCTCTGATCCCCTGATCCTGATCCCAGTGAATTCACTGTACCCCCCACTACTGATCCCCACCCCCATGTCCCCACTGTTTTCCCAGTGTCCCAGTGATTGTCCTGATGTCACTATCCCAGTGATGTCACTGATGTCAATGATCCCTTCGATCCCTGATTTGATGTCAATGATCCCAGTTGTCGTGATGTCCAATGATGTGATCTCCAGTGATGTCACTGATCAGTGATGTCACACTGATCCAGTGATGTCCTGATGTCACTGATCCCAGTGACGTCAATGATCAATGATCAATGATGTCCCAGTGATGTCACTGATCCCAGTGATGTCCTGATCCCATCATGTCACTGATGTCAATGATCCCAGTGATGTCAATGATCCAGTGATGTCACTGATGTCACTGATCCCAGTGATGTCACTGATGTCACTGATGATCCCAGTGACGTCATCACACTGATCACTGATCTGATGTCTGATGTCCAGTGATGATCCCAGTCACTGATGTCAATGATCACTGAGTGATGATGTCACTGATGTGATTGATCCACCCCACGTCTGATGTCACTGATCAATGATGTCATGTCCCCAGTGATTCACTGATCCCATGATCCAGTGATGTCACGATGACGTGATTCTGTGTGCGACACTGATGGATTCCCAGTTTCACACTGATCTGATGATGATTGAACGTTTCAGCCGTGAAACAACGCTGATTATTATTTTCTTGACGTTTTATGTGGCAGCTTGTCCGTGGCGGGCGTGTCTGTGGCGGCGTGTCTGTGCTGTGGCGGTCTGTGCGTGCGTGTCTGTGCTGTGCGGCGTGTCTGTGGCGTCGTGTCCTGTGGCGGCGTGTCTGTGGCGGCGTGTCTGTGCGGCGTGTGGCGGCGTGTCTGTGGCGGCGGTCTGTGTCTGTGGCGGCGTGTGGCGGCGTGTGTGGCGGCGTGTGCGGCGTGTCGGTGGGGCTGTCTGTGGGCGTCTGTCTGTGGCTGTGTGTGCGGGACTCACAGAGCTCCCCTGGCAGAGGCAGCCCAGCAGCAGCGCCGTGTAGGAGGCCACGATGCTGTCCTCCATGTGCTTCCCTGCATGCTGCAGAGCTGAGGAGAACAAACACGGGTTCTTAGTCTGGTTTCCAGAGCTCGCCGTCGGTCAGGAATGAAGCGGGAACGCGGCCGTACCTTTGTTAGGTCCAGCTCCTCGTCCTCCTCGTCCTTCTCTTTCTTCTTGGCGTCGTTCTGGCTGTTCGAGTCGTTGTCGTTGGCGACCCACTGGATCTCCCCGCCCGTCTCCTGCCACTCCCCGCTCTGGTCCAGCGCCGGCTTGGGGGCCTCTTGATGAGGTCATCGGTCTGCGCCTCGGCGAGGACGGCGGCCCGCTCCCGCTGGAGGAAGAGCTGAGGAGATGAAGGGGAGGTTTGGTCGGTCGGCGTGAAGCCGGAGGGAGCGGCGTCTGTTCCCATTCTCATATGAACTGAAACAGCCAGCCCTGGGCGGGGCGGGTTGGGGCGGGCCCGTACCTGTACGAGGGCGGCGATGGCGCTCAGCGGGCCGGTGCTGCCGATGTCCTGGTGCTGCGAGCCGAGCAGGACGGTGGAGTTGCAGGGACCCTGACCTCCCTCCATCTCCATCTCCATCAGGCAGTATCTGTTCCTGGCGCTGTACTCCACCAGGTTGATGAGCAGACCCAGACCCTGAACGCCACACAGGACAGTCGCTGATCAGCTGACGTCACTACTGTCCTCCACCACTATCATCATCATCATCACACCATCACCATCATCCCTCCACCACATCATCATCATTTACCCTCCTGAGGCCGAGACCATCAGCGCTGCCAGGTTAAAGCCCTCAGGTGAACCACCTCCAGTTTATATGTCATCACAGAGATTCAAAGCCATCATTTCAACCAGCACTCATGACGAGGGCGGGAACGATACGCTTTTGTGCCAATTCGATTCTCCTACGATTTTTGAATCCCGATTCGATTTATATGGTGATTCTGACTAAACAAATATTGCAATTTTGATTTTACCAAGAATTGCGATTTTATATTTCAATTATTTAAATATAAAATCATAGAATAAATAATATAAATATAATAATAATATAATAACAATACATATTAAATTATAATATAATTACATATAATTAATAATCATTATATTCAATATTATATTATTATTTTAATTATAAATAATAATAATAAATATACAAAATATAAAATGAAATAAGTTTTAATATTTTAAAAAATGCACATTGCTGTAGTAGATTCTTTACGGGTCCCTTTCAAACCCGAATGGACCTGTGAAAATTCGACCCGACCCGATCTATTATCATGAGTTCAGGAGTCCGAACTCGAACGGACCTGCAATATTTTGGACCCGGAACCGACCCGACCGACCCTTTAGTTTCCGACCACGAACTGAACCAAGACACCTTAATAGAACCGAGACAATCCAGCCCATAGTTGCTCACGTTAAAGTTGTCTAGCGTTGAATAAAACTTGATTTCTTTCTTCCTAAAGTTGTCTTCTTCTAACTACCGGTTTCAGTTGCTACATAGGCTACGTGATGGAAAAACATAATCCCCACGTCGTTATTTTCTTTGGGGATACAGATGCTATTGGTAGCAACCGCTAACGCTAATAGCCCTACACCGGTCAGGACTGTGGTGAATATGTTCTCTCATCCACGTTGTCATGTTGGCGATCCGTTGTGCTTTACAGCTGCCGGCAAACCGCTAATAACACGCTAATAAACGCTACGGCAACACGATTGTTTCACCATGACAAACACGTTTAATGAATAAACTTAAACTGCCCTGCCCGAGTCCTGACATTAGCTGCCACCGCTAATATCTTTACCTCTCTGGAGTAAACGTGGACCCAGCCTGTCAGAGAGCACCAACCGGACCCGAGACTAACTACCGATTCAGACCTGAACCCGGAGTCACGTCTTTTGAATGAACCCGAGTCGGGTCTCGGGTCTCGGGTCGGGTCGGAACCCCTCGGGTTTCAGATTTTCGGGTTGTCCCGAACCTCTACTGTAGTTCCCCTCGATGCCTTGTCTGATCCAGCTGCCAGTGCCAACGGCCGCTGTTTAACTTTCCCCACATCGTTTGTTTTCCTCTGGGTGTGGCGAAGGATGTGCGCCGTCATGTTCGTGATGTTACCACAGTAAGAGATTTGACTGCGACAACGCTTACATATGGCTTTCCTCATATCCAGCTCTCCTGCCCCGTGCTTTTTATAAAAACCAAATAAAGTCCATACGTTTGATTTGAAGTGGGGCGGTGGAGGAAAGAGTTCAGGCTCTGTGAAAGTACTTCCGCTCGCTGCACTCCGCCATTTTGTCGCGTGCATTTGCCCGCATTCGGGTTACTATGGTGACACACGTGCTTCTATTTCCGGAAGTGTGTGATTACAAAAGAGACTGGCGGAGCCCAGCGAGCAGAGTATTCCCCACGGAGCCACCCGAACTCTTTACCCCACCATTAAATAAATAAAAATCAATTCTTGTACGAGAATCGATTTTTAAAAATCCCCAGAAAAAATCGTGATTAATATAAACATCGATTTTTTGGCCCAGACCTACTCATGACACATGGTGAGACTGGCACACGCATACAGCTTTGAATGAATTCAAACATACGTGTTCTCCTTAGTCGTGTGAAACGTGCAACCTACCAGGACTCTGATGTCGAAGCGCTGCTCCTGAGGGATGTACTGAGGGACTCTGAGGACGCAGTTCAGAGCCGTCACGATCAGGTCCTCCTGCTCTCCGGTCTTGGTGCTGCCCCACTCTGTTCACACACAAACCCACAGGTGAGCAGGTGAAGCAGGTGAGGAGACGTGAACCCACCGTGAGCTGCGGCCGGAGTCTCACCGTTGTCGTGCGTCAGGTTGAGCAGGACCCCAATGATGGCCCTCATGCAGTCCTCCACAGCCTTCCCCACCACGGCGCCGTCCGAGTTCACCTCCCTGCTGTAGCGCTGGATCATCTCCTCGCACCTCCTCAGCGCCCTGAACGACACGGTTCACAACTCAGCGAGACATCCTGGAACTAACGAGCAACGTCTCTGAGGACAGGGAGCATGATGGAGGACGGCTGGAGACGGCTGGAGATGGTTAGTTAGTTATCGTCTTTTTATTTTATTTCAGTTAACGAAAATGTTTTTTCAATTCTAGTTTTCCTTATTTCGTTCGTTTTCGTTAACGATAATAACCTTGCGTCACAGACGTCATCGCCGGCACGTTTCATGGGTCAAAGAGAGAAGAGGACGCTCTTCCAGCCTCCTGGTTCGTTAACTACACACCGACGGCGTCTCCGACGGGCAGCTGTTGCCCACGGAGACGGGAGGACGTCCAAGCCGATGACACCATCTAAGATTCACCTGCCGTTCCAGACTCACATCCAGATGTCTGGACAACCGTCCTCGCTACCGTCAGAGAACGGCATCATTCTGGCCTCTGTCCTGCTGCTGCAGCAGCTGCAGAGGTCAGAGGTCACCTTCATGTAATTAACCAGATTAAACAGAGCGTCGGCCGTGAATGAACACAGAGCAGAAACCAGAGCCTGAACATCAGGGAGCATCAGACACGAGGAGGGAAAAACCACAGAAGAAGAAGCAGCAGTGACTTTAATGGCTTTATATTCTGAATCACGCTGCAGCTGCGTGTTCATGTCCGTCCCTGGTCCTGGTCCAGATGTTCTCAGGTGGTAAAGGTCTGGACTGCAGGTCTCAACCTTCAGTCTGTCCTGCTGTTCCCGCCCAGACGCAGATCAGGGTCACCAGCGAGCGAAGGGACGTCTTGTGTGGACAACAGGGCGGTTTGGGAGCTGATTAAATTAGCTCCTGAGGACAGCTGAAGCCGTTCGGGCAGCGTGGGTGGCAACGAAGACGAGGACACAGAGAGAAGAGAAGGAGTCGCCGCGGGAGGAAGAGGAAACGGCAGAAAAGGAGGAAATAAAGAAGAGTGGACGGAGGTGGAGGGGGGACGTGGAGCAGAGCTCGGTGCTCGCCGTCTCACCCCGCAGGTTCGGGGTTAATCGAGTTACGGCGGCGGACAGCTGAAGCCTCAGACTGACGTCTGTGTCCTCCGCTGGAACAACAGCCCTTTGTTGACGCCGCCAGCCTCGTCTTCCTCGTCCTCCTCTGCCCCTGCGAGGACGAGGACGGGGACCCGGTCACAGGAAGGACAGAGGGGGAGGAGCCAGAAGGCCAAGCGCACGCCCGACATGTCTGACGTTTTCTAAGCTCCAGGACGGAGGGACTGATGTCCCCCACAGGTGCAAATAAATATCCTGAGAGTCAAAGACGAGAGAAAAATCTGTCTTCCTCCCACTGATTCCAGATGTTTAGTCAAATTAAAGGAGCTTTCCGTCTCATTTTTATTCCCTGAGACACTTAGACGTCTCAGAGGTCACGTCCACATTTACAAGCTGGCAGCAGCAGAAATGGTATTTTTAGTTTAAGAACAAGAAAGTCTTAACTAAAGGCTTTTTAGATTTAAGCATCTGGACCAGACAGGTTTGCAAAATTGGTAAAAAAAAATAATAAAAAATTTAGTTCAGGTTACGTTTCAGCACCTGAGAACCAGACAGAACCAGACAGAACCAGAGGAGAACCAGCTCCTCGTTCCCACAGTGGCCTCTTTCTCTGCTGATGAGCCGCCAGTCAGTGAGGTCACAGGTCAGAGGTCGCCGCTGTGACTGACAGGAGGTCACAGCCAGGAAATGGAACCACAAAACCCCGATAACCGCAGCGACGGAACCGCACGCAGACGGACCCGCTGAGCTGATCGGACCGACCCAGGTCACCAGAGCGTCTGCATCCGAGCCTCCGTCTCTTTTTATCAACATTTTCAGGATTAAGAAATTCACATGATGAAGAAGAAGCAGAAGAAGAGTGTAGCTGATCAGAATAGATACAGCTGGGGACGTGACTCACTTAGCTGAAGACACGATGAGCGAGGAGTCTTTGTAGGCGATCAGGTAGCTCTGGTTCTCCGGGTTGTGGACCGTCACCTGCAGGAACACAGACAGAAACGCATCTGATGATCACATTCAACATCATTAGGGCTGAGCCATTTTATTTCCCCAGAGAGTATCGATATTTCAGCCGCGGTTATCGATATTCTAAGCTCCCCCCCACACGGGTGCCATTAAGTCCTCCAGCCACTAGTGTCGCTGTAGAGCGTCTCTAACAGGTTATCCAGAAGCTTCTTTCTCTTCCAGCTAGAGCTGAGCCAGTCAGGAGGATGGCGGTGAGTATAAACGCAGCGCCTGCTAGCTTAAAAGCAGATGTGTGGGAGCAGTTCGGGTTGAAAAAGAAAAAGGAAAGTGAAGATTCAGACAAAAGTATGGCGGTTTGCAAGCTGTGTCACACAAACGTGAAGTACTCTGGAAATACCACCAACCTGCGAGCCCACCTGAAACGTCACCACCCGGACAAGCTAATGCTAACTGAGCTAGCCCAAGAAGTTGCGGCGCGATCCGAAACAAACCACGCTGGACAGTGACGGCGGTTGTTGCCACCAGTTTCCATCTACTTCACCGAGGTCACAGAAAATTACGGAGTCCATTCTCTACTTTATTTGTCAGGATTTGAGACCGTATTCAGTGGTGGAAAACGCCGGCTTTAAGGGCTGTGTCGCAGTTATCTTGTCGCTGTTATGCAGCAGTTAGCGTTATTCCACGCCACAACGCAGGAGGGACAATCACGAACTAGCTAAACTTACTAAACTCATCTCTTGTGTTTTTCCACTTCCTCACCGTCTCGGCCGTATCCAGACCTACATTCATCGCTATCTCCCTCCATTAATTACTAGAATATGTGCTGTCTTTGTAGTTTCAGAACCAGAATCGTACAGATGTGGGTACTTCCTCATTTCTTCGATGACGCGGATGTAGAATTGACCAATCAGAGGCCTCCTTTCTCTCCTCTCTGCGGCACTGTCTGTGGTCACCTACCTTTCAGTTCAATTAATTCAAACAAAGTAATTGGAACACTCACAAGATGTCACCAAAATCACTTTGTCTCATTAAAATCTTTCTGAAAATTATGTAAATGTATCGTAAAATGAATATTGATATATATATATCGTATCGTGAGCTGAATATCGTGTATCGTATCGCAAGATTAGTGTATCGCTACAGCCCTAAACATCACCTGATCAGGTTTTTAACGTCCATGAAGCAGAAATACAGCTGTGGTTAAATGATCCATCTCCACACTCACAGACCGACTCTGAACCAATCAAATCGATCATCAGAGTCACATGTGGCTTTACTACTAAAACCTGGATGACGTAACTCCAATGGCCACGACGGCACAAGCAGAGGAAGAGTTTCCAGGAGAAAACCTTCTGACCCTGCAAGGACCGAGCCGAGGAACCAGAGGAACCAGAAGAACCAGAGGAACCGGAGGAACCAGAGGAACCAGAGGAACCAGAGGGACCAGAGGAACCAGAGGAACCAGAGGAACCAGAGGAACCAGAGGAACCAGAGGGACCAGAGGAACCAGAGGAACCAGAGGACCAGAGGAACCAGAGGAACCAGAGGAACCTTCTTTGAGGCCCGGACCTCAACCTGATGGAACTGCTGTGGTGGAACCTGAACAGAACTGTGCAGAAGCAAATGAACTAGAAAGGTCCTTCAGACTCTACACGTCCAAGGACCCAGGTCCGGCCCGGTCCGGCCCGGTCCAGCCCGGCGCCCAGGACGTCTCTCTTGACGTGATGCACTTACGCTCTCCAGCACCCGTAGACACCTCTCCGCCCCCCACAGCGACGACACCAGCTTGTCCTTGTCGTCCTCCTGGTTTAAGTTGTCCACACACTCCTTGACTGTGGAGACAGAAGAGTCCAACACTCAGGAACCGGATCCATCATCGGTTTTTACATCTTTTTTTTCCTCCTCCCCGTCGAACCTTTATCTACGATGTGGTCCAGTCCTCCCAGCAGCCTCAGCTCCTCCTTGAACCAGTCTCCAGCTCTCTTCGAGGTCAGAGACAGCAGCGTCTCCATGGCTAGATGACCCGTCTGCAGAGACACATCCCACATCCAGAATAAACATTTCACACAGCTAAACCCGTTTCCTAAAGCTAGCATGCGCCGTTTGGTACCGTGATGTTCTGCAGGTCCAGGTGCTTGTTGTGCACCGTGTCGCACAGCTTCCGGATCTTCTCCTTTATCTTGGCGAGCTCTCTGGCGCTGAACTGGGCGCTGGAGTCCGGTCCGGTCCCGCCCCCTTGATCCTGGTCCATCTCCAGCAGGCGGATCATCAGGTCCAGACAGGACCGGTCCAGGTCCATGTTCAGCCGGTCTCGACTGAGGATGTACATCAGAGAGGCCGTGCACAGCGCCAGGTTCTGCAGAGGTGAGAGAGAAAGACATGAACGGCTGTCTGATCTATAGATCTATAGATCTACACCCAACTAGAACTGCTCTCATGACCCAACCGAGATCACCATGAATGCATCACTGTCACATTTTGAATTCTCTTGTTCGACAATATTGAAATAAACTCAGAGCCCAGAGGTTCAACGTCTGTGGTGCAGAGACGATCCTTCACAGTAACCTGTCCAGAATGACATCATCACCGCAGTCCCTCCTCCGTTACATTTACCGCTCTGTCTGTTCACAGATCTGAAATCAGCTGGGAGTCTGCAGATACATCTCCGACCAAACCAGCACTTAGAAGTAGTTCTGGCCGATATGACGATACATATCGTGGGGACGATATAAAAGTGTGTATCGTGCCATTTCTCTTCTGTCGTTTCTATCGTTTCTAACCTAATTTTATCAATTATTTGACAGCAAATATGTTAATTAAATAACCTGCAACGATAAATTTGATAGAAACATATCTACTTTACAAAGTAGCCTTTTATGTTTGCACTTTTATTCATGGTTAATGCCTTAAACAGAGTTCTCTTCAACCCTGAATGTTACTTTAGACACTTTATATCGGTTTGCAAACTTTGCACTACAAGGTTACAGATTTCAGAAAGTTGAAAAATAATTTGTGTTTATTTTTTATAGCTGAACTTCAGAGCAAAAATGTGTTTTTCCTCTCAGAAACTGTTGTGCACTTTAAAAAAAATGTGAATGGAAAGCTACTGTACCTCTGTACCTACCTGTTTTTGCTGCACTAAAATGTATGTTTGTGACAGTTCAGCTAAATGTCCTTTCAAAATAAAGTTGAAAAAGTAAGCAATGACATTTTTGTCAAACTTTTCAGAGAATAACTGAAAACATACTTTATTATAGTATTTCGTGATATATATCGTTATCGTGATATAAAATAGTCCATATCGTGATATATGATTTTTTCCATATCGCCCAGCACTACTTAGGTATGTCAGGTGTAAAAAAGATTTCAAAAATAAATCAAGCATCACAGAGGGAGAAAAAAAAAACCTTTAAGCCAAACAGTGTCAAGAAAAAAATTCCAGTTTAATCCAGACAAGGACAGCGAGCGCCCTTGGGCGACTTACCGGGTGCTGTGGGGCGTCGTTTAACGTTTTGAAGACCTGGGCCACCTTCCCTCTGGCCCTGAGGTGCATCCTGAAGCTGGGCATGGCACAGCGGGTGGCCAGGCTGATCACACTGAGGATGAGCAGAAGCAACGGTGGTTGAAGCAGTGATGAAGGAGATGAGGAGCAGAAGAGCTCGCCGGCCGGGTTCTCACCTGAGGCATCGGGTGTTCAGAGGTTGTCCGCTCTTCAGGCCGGTAGCCAGGTACTCGAAGTCGTCGGTGAACTCCTGGTTCTCTCCGAACTCCACCACGTCGTTGAAGTGCTTCACGTGCTGGACGACGGTGTAGAGCTGGAACACATAGATTCTGTCACTCTGAGCTGTTCAATCACCACCATCTTGGTAAGGAGCACCGATCCTGATGAAGCTGCGGCAGCAACACTCTTCCCTACCTGCGTTACAGCCAGCCTAACCATTTAATTTTATGTTTTTTTGTGAAGGTCTGTTAAAATAAAAAGGGAACAGGAAGCAGTCCCATCCTTCATCTGCGTTAGCCGCTAGCCGCTAGCTCGGGGCACACGGGGATACCCATCTGTTAAAAACTGTGCTTACCTCCTTGTGTTCTTTGTGACACTTGAGCTTGGTGACCGTGTCCTGGTAGGGGTCCGTGGGGACGGTGACACACTTGGTGACTTTGGGGGGAGGGGGAGGAGCTTTGAAAACGCCGTCGTCCTTCTGAGGGTTGGCGAGCTCCTTGCTGGAGGCTGCAGCTGCGACCGACACCTGGAGAGACGGAGGAGAGTCGAGCTGCACTTAAAACCTCACGTCTTACGTTTTCTTTCCTCGGTACAGACAGAATCTGTGGCGTGTTCTTACGGGAGCTGTATGTGAGCGTGAGAAGAAAGATGGCGGCGGCTCCTCTTCGCTCTGGACGGTCCAGTGTCTGGCGTTGTACACGGCTTTGGTGGGAGACTGAAACATGAACACAGACGTCAGATATGAGGTGGACGTCTCTGCTGCAGGTATGGATCAAAATCAAGGCTGAACGTTCTCAAACTGAGGCACCAGGAAGCTCATCGATGATGAGCTGGTTCCTCCAGGCACCAGTCCCTACCCATGGTCCTTTGCTGTATATAAAAACTCTACAGAAAAGAGTTCACGCGTCAGCCCCCTTTTCTAACATCGCTAACGTGCTGGACGTCTCTACTCATTAACGCTGCATTATCGGTAGGGTTGGATCAAGAACTGGTTCCTGCAGAGAACCAGTCCCTGTAGAGAACTGGTTCCTGTCGAGAACCAGTTCCTGTAGAGAACTGGTTCCTGTAGAGAACTGGTTCCTGTAGAGAAGCATTTCCTGTCGAGAACCGGTTCCTGTAGAGAAGCGTTTCCTGTCGAGAACCGGTTCCTGTCGAGAACCGGTTCCTGTTGAGAACCGGTTTCTGTCGAGAACTGGTTCCTGTAGAGAACCGGTTCCTGTCGAGAACTGGTTCCTGTACAGAACCGGTTCCTGTAGAGAACTGATTTCTGTTGAGAACCGGTTTCTGTCGAGAACCGGTTCCTGTAGAGAACTGGTTCCTGTTGAGAGCCAGTTTCTGTCGAGAACTGGTTCCTGTAGAGAACTGGTTCCTGTAGAGAACTGGTTCCTGTAGAGAACTTTCCTGTAGAGAACTGGTTCCTGTAGAGAACTGGTTTTCCTGTAGAGAGCCGGTTCCTGTAGAGAAACCGGTGGTTCCTGTAGAGAACCGGTGGTTCCTGTAGAGAACCGGTTCCTGTAGAGAACCGGTTCCTGTAGAGAACCGGTTCCTGTAGAGAACCGGTTCCTGTTTGTGTTTCAACCGGTTCCATTCCTGGAGATTCCTGTAGAGAACCGGTTGGCAGTTTATCCAGCGATTCTCTTATCGATTCCAACCAGCACGAATCTCACGTAATTTACGCAAGTTACGCACAGTCAATTCCAGAAAGCACTTACGTGATTAAGTTACGTCGGTTTAGCACGTTAGCATTGGAGTTGTAAACAACAATGGCGCCCACCAGGTTCAAACGCTCCAAAGTTTGGCTTCACATCACCAAAGAAAGATGGCAACAAGGCAACTAGCAGTCATTGTAAAGTGGAGATAACAGCGTCGGGAGGGAACACGGCTAACACGCAGAAACATTTGAACACACAACATGCTAACGAGTGTCGTGTTTTTGACGCTTCGGTTTGATGGATCTCAACCCAGCAGCAGTAGCCAAGCTAAGATCACCTCTGGTAACTCTGGTAAGTAGCTATCCCGCTGCCTATGTGCTTCTTTGTAAAACACGCTATAACATTAACGCTATGCTATTAAACGAATGCCTTCTGCATTACATTTAGAAGATGACCGTGACGAGAGAGAGAGAGTCTGGCTGGTTCAGAGGCTGGAAGACATGATTATTTTACTGCTAAACAATTGTTAATTCTTCATAGTATTTGCAGATTTGTACTATGCACTGTTCCGTTGTATTTGATAGTATTTATCTTTCTTTATTATTATTTTTGAGTACTTAGTGAGCTCATATATCCTTTTAAATGGGAGATTTTTTCATTTCTTTTAGGAAAAATCTGTTAGTAAAATGTTCCACATTCTTGTGTATTTGCACAGTTACATATTACAACAGTTAACATGTTATCCAGGCTTTGGGCCTCTTTTGACCTCGCTGTTGAGTTTGTAAGGTCGTGACTTCTATGTAAAAAAAAAAATTGATGCTAATAAAACTGTTAGTTCTACTTTTTCCCCAAATTAGAATCGTTAAGAGAATCAAAATCGTTAAACAGTATCGATAATGGAATCGGAAAAATCTTATTAATTCCCATCCCTAATTGTCAGCGGCGCTCTCGTCTAGGTTCTACGCCCCCATGTGGTCAGACGTGGTACTGCTTCATGCAGTTGCTTTAAAACCTGTAAAAGTCTTGTCCGTGACGGGCTCCTGCCTCACACATCTCTCGGTTTAATGTTTTCTTTTTCACATTTTAAACTTACAAAACACAGACTTTCCGTGTCTCAACACTTTTTTTGAGTCAGTTTTGAACGACGGCATGAATTCGGCCCCACAGACGACCACGACTGGTTCAGTTACAACCCTGTTGAACCCTCGTCTGAGCTGCTGACTGAACAAACGCTTCGGATTTACCAGAACAGTTCTTACTTTTGGACACTTGAGAGCGGAGAGCAGGGACGGACGGACGGACAGACGGGTGGACAGAAGACAGCAGAGATAAGCTGGTGAGTCTGCCAGCGCTGATCAAACAGCAGGAAGCGGTTAAAAACAAACACACCCCCGCCCCCGCCCCCGCCGCCAGCCACCCTCACGCTTGGCTCGCCTCCCGGCCGCTCTGCCAAACCCGACGCTGCCGGCCGCCGGGACGTTTGTGACGGAAAAAACAAAAGTGGGAGGAGGGGGGGGGGGGGGGGGGGGGGGGGAGAAGAGCTGGCTGAGGGAGAGGTGGTGGGGGGGGGGGGGGGGGCATCACCGCGGGGTTAATAAGCTGAGACAAAAGGCGAGTTTGGAACATCAGACTAAATTAAAGCCAATACAGTAACGTGAATGACACAGATGGACACCTGCACCCCCCCCTCCCCCCACCTGCTGCTGAGCAGCACGGCGCTGTGAGGATGAGGGAGGACGGTGGGCAGAGACGGCCTCATCAAAAAAGAAAAAATAGAAAAGGCTGAAATAACGACTAGCAAACGAGGGAACGGAGGAATTTACGTTACACCTTGAATGCAGCCTGCAGCACAGCGCTGATCACAACAAACATGGCGGCGTGGAACTACGTTAAAGTTTCAGAAGAAGATAGTTTGGTGGTTATTTGTGACGAATCCTCCGAGTGAATTCTACGAGGAGGGAAGCACAAGCTTTAATACGTAAAACCTGATCAGCCACCTACAACATAACAATCACTTCCATGGAGTTTTGAAATCGCGCTAATGTGAGCTAACTGAAGCTAACGCTAACGTGTGCAAGCCAGCAGGAGTCTCTCCTCTCCCTCATTCCTCTCCTCTAAAGCTTCCATGAGATAAAAAAAAGCAAAAAAAAATTACTCAACCTCATTTACTTTAATTAAAGGTATTAATTTAAATGGAACCACAAGTCAAAATCCTTTAAATGTTAATCTTTTTCAGTTAGTAATTCTGATGCATGTATTTCCATCAGTTCAAGGAGCCTTTATTTTTTATATCAGTCAGTAATGAACCTTATTTAAGTTGATGTGAGATATCAAATAGGTTTGTTTGATAGCTTTATGAAAATGTTTGAGAGGCTTGTCAATAGTTTTTCAATGGAAAAAATAAATATCTGTTCATTTAAAAAGTCCAAACTATTTTTGGTTTTGTTCATAGTATTGATGTAATGATCTTAGGTATATGTGTGTGTCATCGGTTATCGGTATCAGTTTTAAAAAAACAGTTATTGTGCATCCCTAATCAAGATTACTTTAAATGACCAATCAAACTTGAAAATGTTGAAACTTCAACTCTAAATTTAAACTACTGACTGAGATTCAATCAGCCTCACAGCCCTTTAATCTGCGGTACATTAGAAAACCAAACGATCCAGAGAATCTGAAGGAATCTCTGTGGTCGCAGGACAAACACTGGACTGGTGCACTGGTGTCTATGGAACAGGAGGAAACGTCAGTCCTGAAAGGTTTACGCAGGTTTGCTCACATCCAGGCCACGCTAACGTCAGGGACCCTGCACCTGCTAGCAAGACGATGCTAAACAGCAGCCTGCGTCTGTTACTGAAGCACGACTCTGTAGCAGAAGAGTCTGAACTGTTTCACCTTTCACCTGGGGGAAACATCTGGGCGTCATGAGGAGAAGAGGGGACTGCTGAGCAGCTCCAGTTCAACGCTGCTGTGCCACAGCTCCCCCTGCTGGTCCGCTGAGCTCCTACACATGGAGATGCTCCACAGCGGTGGACGCTACCATCACAGCTTTTACTGAGACCTGCTGCTGCTCTCAAAATTAAATAGTAACTGATTTTAGTCACTGAATGGTTTGATACATCTCCTACTGTGAATAAAATATGGGTTTCTGCTTTCAGAGGTGCCCAGATCCAGACTAAATTATGGACCAGCCCTCCACCTACATGAGATCTGCACCCACTTTAGGACTTTGACACATAAATACTGATGACACATCCTTTCTGCTTGGCTTTTGTTTCGATTCGAGTGTTGAATCCTAACAGTTTTCATGCTTTTTTAAATTGTTTTTATAATGTCTTTACGTTTTAATTTATTTCATCACATGTTAAGTATTTTATCATGTTTTTATCTCCTTTGCTGAGAAGCATAAATAAAGCTGCTATCCACATTTACATCTTTAGACACGGTCTCAACTTTTGTTTTTTGAATTTTCAGATGCATTTAGATTGAAAGGAGAGATTTTTTTTTTCCCCTCATTTGCAGGAACCAAAGTTTTCTCTCCACAGGGAGGACGCACATCTCTAAAAGTTCACGTCTCTGCGTTGTCGTCGTGCCAGGAAGAAACATTTCCCAGCATGCTCAGCTGAAGGAGCCAACAGCAGTTTGGCTGGCCGCCACCACTGATGCGCGCTGGACTGGACTGGAGGCCTCAGAGGGACCGTCGCTTTCAGGATGAACTGATTCCAGTTACGTGAATGGAAGACGGACAGAGAGCTGGAGGACGCTGATGTCGGAGGATCTGGACGAGGAGGATGTGATGAAGAACGTTCTACTGGGAGGAAAGTAAATACAGCAAGAGAGCCGAGTTATTTTAAGAGCGAGGGCATGAAACTAGAGAAAGAGAGGAGCGGGGAGTACTTTAGGATCATTGTGGAGCTCCTGAGCTCTGCAACACAGCTGCAGAAGAAATTTAACTTCCTCCAGAGTCATTATGTCCCCCGTTACTCTTTTGTATGGTGCTTTTTTACAGTTTTCTATTAAAAAAAAAAAAAAAAAAAAAACTGGCAGCACTGCAATGACAATCCTACCGTCCTCATGTTACCTTTCCTTCCATCAATGGTTCCTAAAGGAGTCATAAACATTTTATTTAATCCTCCTCATTTTAACCAGCTCTCATCACGGCTGATAATCAGATACTTCCTTTAATCAGAAGCTCCAGAGACGCTGCAGAACGGTTCACAGTAAATATGAGCGAACTGACACCATCGATCCGGCCCGACTATAAAAAGGGACGGAGATCAATGGAGGCTGATCTCCATTAGAGCACCAATAAATGAAAGAAAAGCAGTCCTGAGATCCAGAAAGGAGGCCATGAATGAATCACTGCCAAACCTCTCTGCTTCGCCCACGCTCAGAACAGTCATGCTGGGAGTAGGTGGACAAGCCCCGCCCACCAGAACCATCCAGGTCCACTTCACTGCTGCCGATGATCAGACCTCACTGGAGGGACAGGTTGATGTAACCATCACCGCTCACAACGGGTCAAAGCAGTTTTTTATGTAGAGCTCTGTGGGTTTTGCTCTTCTGTGGGGTACCCCAAAGACCCATTTTGGGCCCCTTACCATTTTATCGTGCACACTTCCCTTGAGGTTGGATTCTAGAAATAACAATATGTTATTTCATTGTTTTGTAGATGAAATCCAAATGTGTTTTACTCCGTTTTTGCCTCTTTTGCTTCATTTCTGAGCTAGTAAACCACTTTGGCTAACCCCGGATGTTTTTAAAATGTGATATATAAAGAAATTTGACATTTTAGACAGGGACATTATCATCTACGTCAACCTTCATGTGATGTGGTGTGGGTGAAGGCGGCGCCGCTCTGACCTTTTTCTCTGTGCGCTGAAGATCCTCCGCAGGGTGTCGGGGTTCTTCTCTACAGGTTTGCTTGGGGGGGGCCTCCTGGGACCGCCGGTCACCACTCTGAGGCCTTCCTCTGAGAAGTCCAGGACATCTGCGGGGGGGAGATCCACACACAATTAGGACTCATCCTTTACCGTCACAAAAAGAAAAACTAGGGGTGCACGAAAACAGGAAATTATGACGTCATCCCGATAAGTCCGATCCGATATCACGACGAATAGCCCCGATAACATTTATATTTCTGTCAACACAGCAGTGCCTCGCTCCCTCTGAGCCTTGAATGACCGGCAGTGAATGTTATGTTCAAGTGACGTCGGCATAATCAGAAAAACGATTACTCAATCAGGAAAATCAAGAATACCCCCTCATGCCAGAAAACAACTCGTTAACTCGTCATAATTTTAGTAGTTGCTGACTTGAATTGATATTTGCAGTATTTTCCCACATGTTTACATAAAAAAAGAAAAAATAGAAAAGGCTCGAGAACGACTCGCAAACGAGGGAAACGTGGGAATTACGTTCCACCTGAATGCAGCCTGCAGCACAGCGCTGAGAGAACAAAGATGGCGGCGTGGAACTTGGTTAAAGTTTCAGAAGAGAGAGAGGTTAGAGACGAATCCTCCGAGAATTCTAGAGGAGGGAAGAGAGAGCTTTAATAGAGAAACCTGAGAGCCACCTAGAAGATAGACAAGCTTCCATGGAGTTTTGAGATCACGCTAACGTGAGCTAACGGAAGCTAATGCTACGGCGCAAGCCAGCAGCAGTCCTCTCCTTCCCTCCTCTCTCTCTCATCTAGCTTCCATGAATAAAAAAAAAACAAAAAAACTACTGAACCTCATTTACTTTAATTAAAGGTCGCTAATTTAAATGGAACCACAAGCCAAAATCCTTTAAAAAATGTTAATCTTTTTCAGTCAGTAATTCTGATGCATGTATTTCCATCAGTTCAAGGAGCCTTTATTTTTTTTTATCAGTCAGTAATGAACCTTATTTAAGTTAATGTGAGATATCAAATAGGTTTGTTTGATAGATTTATGAAAATGTTTTGAGAGGCTTGACAATAGTTTTATATTGGAAAAAATAAATATCGTTCATTTAAAGAGTCTAAACTGTTTTTGGTTTTGTTCATAGTATTGATGTATTGATCTTAGGTATATGTGTGTGGTATCGGTTTTAAAAACAACAGTTATCGTGCATCCCTACATAACCTAACACCTCTGGACTCCGTGGATCCAAACGAACGGCCAACAGAGCTCTCGCAGGTAAATGCCACGCAGCGGCGTTGGAAAGTGATGTTTACATGTAAACAGAGTGAGCGGTGGTCTCTGCAGCAGTGACGTCAGATCATGTGAGGACCAGAAGAATTGAGATCCAGGTCACTGATTCAAAACCAATTATTGTGATAGTTCCAGCTGTATGTAACCCCCCTCACTCCCCCCCCCAGAACCCCCAGTCCCCTCCCCCCTGTCCGTTTCTCAGACAGAACAACCTGTGCACGTGTCATCACTCACCTGTTCGTATCCTGCCGTCCCGCCTCTCAGAGTTCTTCCTGCTCTCCTTCACCATCAGCTCCTCCCCCTCCCGACGCTCCAGCATCTCAAACGGATCCGGTATGTCGTCGGACTCCGTTTCCTCCACGGAGACCACCGGCGTCACCGTGGACGGCGGCCTTCTCGGCCCTCCTCCTCCTCTCTCTGGAGCTCCCGAAGTCGTCGTCGTCGTCATTGTCCACGCCGTCGCTGTCGCTCATGTCGTCGAAGCCGAAGTATTTGATTTTGTAGCTGGAGTGGCCGTCCTCCTGATGGGAGTCTTCAAACCCAAACAGGTCCTGCTTCACGTCCCTCTTGGGCTTGGACTGGTTCTGCCTGAGGACGCACAGAGACACACCGAGACCGCGGCGGTGAGCGCCGTGCAGCCGGGAAACGTTCGGATCAGCACGAAGAAAAATACAGTTTTATTTCTATCTGAACTGAATTATAATCCTGTTTGATCCAAACAGCAAAGAGGAAAAAGAAACAGAAGTTAAGGAAATAAAAACAAAATAAATTCAGCTTCTTAAACACAAAACTGCAGTTTGTAGCCAATCATTTTGTGTGTCTGCACTGTTTTATTTAAAGAAAATCCTTCAACATTTAACACGTCTGATTTCAGTTTCCTGACGTTCAGGGGGAGCAGGTGGGTTTGTTCAGAGGTCACGTCATGCTTTTATAGCAAATAAAGTAAAAAATAAAATTTAATTCAATTTAAAAAAAAAAAAAAAAAAAAAAGGGGCCTGGACAGTTGATAAATCAACACTGAGTGAACAAGTTTCCTCCTGGACGCTTCCCTGTTTTTCTAGAAGACGTTGGATTTCCAATAAAATGCGTCAACACATCTGTTCCTATTAGGGAGGAACAATAACTGTTGTTTAAAACCAATAACACACACATATAACTAAGATCATTACATCAATACTATGAACAAAATCAAAAATAGTTTGGACTTTTTAAATGAACAGATATTTATTTTTTCCAATATAAAACTATTGTCAAGCCTCTCAAACATTTTCTTAAAGCTATCAAACAAACCTATTTGATATCTCACATTAACTTAAATAAGGTTCATTACTGACTGATATAAAAATAAAGGCTCCTTGAACTGATGGAAATACATGCATCAGAATTACTAACTGAAAAAGATTAACATTTAAAGGATTTTGGCTTGTGGTTCCATTTAAATTAATACCTTTAATTAAAGTAAATGAGGTTCAGTAGTTTTTATTTTTTAATCTAAATCTTAAAGATTTAGATGAGAGGAATGAGGGAGAGGAGAGACTGCTGCTGGCTTGCGCACGTTAGCATTAGCTTCCGTTAGCTCACGTTAGCGTGATTTCAAAACTCCATGGAAGTGATTGTTATGTTGTAGGTGGCTGATCAGGTTTTACGTATTAAAGCTTGTGCTTCCCTCCTCGTAGAATTCACTCGGAGGATTCGTCACAAATAACCACCAAACTATCTTCTTCTGAAACTTTAACGAAGTTCCACGCCGCCATGTTTGTTGTGATCAGCGCTGTGCTGCAGGCTGCATTCAAGGTGTAATATAAATTCCCACGTTCCCTCGTTTGCTAGTCGTTCTTTCAGCCTTTTCTATTTTTTTCTTTTTTTATGTGTAACATGTGGGAAAATACTGCAAATATCAATTAAAGTCAGCAACTACTAAAATTATGACCGAGTTAACGAGTTGTTTTCTGGCATGAGGGGGTATTCTTGATTTTCCTGATTGAGTAATCGTTTTTCTGATTATGCCGACGTCACTTGAACATAACATTCACTGCTGGTCATTCAAGGCTCAGAGGGAGCGAGACACTGCTGTGTTGACAGAAATATAAATGTTATCGGGGCTATTCGTCGTGATATCGGACTTATCGGGATGATGTCATAATTTCCTGTTATCGGCCCAATAGTTATCGTGCACCTCTAGTTCCTATCAGAGTTTCCACTTTCACGTTTCCATGAAACAATGACTAAAATGTCTCTTCACATTAACACCTTTGGGCCCCACACCCACCTGACAAGCTCGGCCTGCTCTGATTGGCCAGCTGTACTGGAACAATTAGGCACCGCCCACATTTATTTCAATAACTGGACACCTTCCTGGAGGAAAGAAACTGATGTGCATCTTTTATCCTTTCAGCTCGGCGCCCACGCGTTCAGCTGTAGCGGTTTCTAACCGGCCGTGACTGGTGCAGGATTTACTGCAACATTAGATCTAAATTTAGCTCTGAAATCTGTTGGAAAATGTGTGAAAATACCGAGAAATAACAGAGATGTGACGGATCAGTCAATAAAGGAATGATTTAATAGATATACTGATGCAACAAGCTGTCTGACGACGAAGAAGAAAATCAAAGGGTTTGTGGGTTTGGGTCTGATTATGTCGCTGCCCCCTGGTGGAGGTCACGTACTCGGCACCTTAGAGATTTTTTTTGTACTACATTACCTTTGATTTTGCGGTTCCACCTTCTTCCGCTGCCATCCCAGCTCTCCCGGCTGCGCCGTACTGTCAGAACCAGCGCTACTGCCGCCGCCGCCGCCGCCGCCGCCGCCGCCTCCGCCGCCGCCGCCTCCTCCACCGGTAGGCGCCGCCGCGTCGCCGCTGAACTCCTCCACTGCCCGGGACTGGGACTGGATGGTGACGTTGAACATGGATATGGAGGACGGGTGCAGCACCGTGTGGTCCCTCCCCCTGCCCCGCCCACCCCCTCCGCCTGCCTGCTGCCGTTTTGGTGCTGCCGCCGTCCGTTGTGGACTTGGGAAGGTCTGTGCCGAAAACGGCGCCGGAAAAGCCGCCGGGGTCCGAAGCTTTGCCGTATTTGTTGGGCCTCCTGTACGTCCGACAGTTCGAGTTCCTCTCAAGTGACAAAGAAGTGGAAATCTGGGAGAAATCGGACGTCTCGGCGAGGTCCGACTCCCCCGTTGGGTCGTCGCTGGGGCTCTGCAGCCGTGGAGGAGAGGGGGGCTTCTCGTACCGGGTCTGCACCGGTTCCAGCAGACCCGAGCCGATGCCCGTTGATGCCCAGGAGAGCGCCGGGGCGGGGTTTTCGAGGTTCCTGGGTGGGTGACGGCGGCCGGAGACCCATAATAGCTTCCCAGGAGTCATAAGTAGACTCGGCCTTGGAGCCGGTCTTCAGAGTGGCGGTCTGGGCCAGCGGCTTCCTGTCGCTCTCAGAGGCGTTTTGGTACCACGAGTAGCTGTGCTGGTTCTCTGCCCACGACGAGGAGCTCTGCCTGGACTTCCCTGAGGAGACAAGCAGCATCGGTCAAGGTTCAGATGAACGTTTCAGTCACTTCAACTTCTCAGAGGCAGATACAGTCGTACCGCGCCGTTAATCATGTGACAAAAATGAAAACCAAAAAGAACAAAACTGTGATGCTCCGCAGCAGTAGATAGATCATGTAGTAGATCCCAGGAAGATGCTAAGCGATTGCCAGCGATAGCCAATCGCAGAGCAGTTCGGACGTGCCGATTTCAAACCGAGATACAGAGCCGACAAGTTCGGTAAACTCAACTCAACTTACAGTTGGCCTCCAAAATACATAACCTCCTTGGCGGAGGTAAAAATTGTTCGTTTACCTGGGTTGCTGGATTACGCTCATATAGACAAGGAGCCTCCTAGCCAATGGGATGCCAGGAAGATGCTAGCCGATAGCCAATGGCAGAGCAGCTACAAGTATGTTTTCGTTCGGTAAACCCTGGGAGCTGCGAGTAGCAGCGCTACTGGATTTTTGCCTTTCGTATCCAGAAATTTCTTTCGTACCTAGAGGCAATATTTTCCCGTTGATGCATTTCGTAACCTGAAAACTTCGTACGTAGAAACGTTCGTAAGTAGAGGTACCACTGTAGATGAGAAGGCAAGAGTTTCTGGACGAAGTCGAAGAAGCGACGGGAGCAACGCAGTGAATTAAATACGCTACACTCGTTTATTTTTGTGATGTCATGCAGGTGAAGGTGTTTTGCCATATTAGTCGTGAACCCTCCTTTGGCGGTAACACGCTTCCCGCAGGTGTTTCACTGCGCCAGGTAGCCGTCATTTCCTGGACTGAAATGCAGCCAAACTCCAGAGCGGCGTCTCTTGGGATCCATGTTGTGGCGACTGAAGTCCCGTTGGTGACGGACGTGACATCGCCACTAGCGCGGAGTTGAGGACGCCGGGCGGAGTAACATCAACAAACTAGCGCAGTAAATCAAAACAAAAAAACAACAACAAAAAAAATTAATTTGCACGGACATTTAGGAACTGAAAAAAAGAAAATCTAAATTCAAAAATCTTCTAGACAATTCCAGAACCGGACGTTAAGGAACCAGGGCTGTAGGGATACACTTATCTCGCGATACAATACGATAAACGATATTTGGCTCACGATACGATATATATCGATATTCATCTTACAAGACATTTACACATTATATGGCTGACAGGCAGCTTGCAAATGCTGGACAAAAATAAAAGATTTGTTGAGAAAATTTGTTTCATTTATTTAAACAGAGCAAATTGTTGCTTGCAAGCTTTTAAAGGTGGGACACGGGGGTTTAGAAAGAAGCTTAAACTATCGATACCCACGGCTGAAAAATCGATACTCGATAAAATATCGACATTAGGGATGCACATTTTGGATTTTTTTTTATGACCGTTAACCGACGCCCTTTAACGATTAATAACCGTTAACTGATAAGTCCGGGAGGGTTGGCTGCCGCGACATTTGCGTGCGTTGTCGTGGACGCATGCGGACACTTCTCCGTTGTATACTCTCACGGCAATGTGTCACCGTCCTCTTGCCGCTGTTACTTTTGATTTATACTAGCGCGGTCTCCGCTATGTTATTCCACGCCACAACGCAAGAGTGACAATCACAAACTAGCTAAACTTACTAAACTTATCTCTTGCGTTTTTCCACTTCCTCACCGTCTCGGCCGTATCCAGACCCCCACATTCATCGCTATCTCCCTCCATCCATGAATTACTAGAATATGTGCTGTCTTTGTAGCGTGGAGAACCAGAATCGTACAGATGTGGGTATTTTGTCGATGACGCGCTCTTTTCTACACGCGGATGTAGAATTGACCAATCAGAGGCCTGTTGCACCTGTCGACACGCCCGCATGAGTTGATTGAATTACGTAGCTTAAAAACAAAATTGACCGTTAGTATTAATCAGTTAGAGTTATTGTTATCGGTTAAACTGTTAAACGGTTAACCGTGTGCATCCCTAATCGATATATATCGCAGAATCGATAAAATCGCTCAGCTCTAACAGGAACGTTCCACAACGTTCACTCTTTGATTTTTTTCAGAGAGTCTGATGCAGATCTGCTGTTGTGTTTGGGATCATTGTTTGGTCACATGACCCAGCATGACCTGTGTGACCTGAGTTTATGCCAATCTTCACCTCTCCACCACCGTTAGGGTCTAACTGTCCTGGGGAGACTGGGAAACTGTCTTCCACTTACTGTAGAACATTCAAAGTCCAAAACATTTTCTAAATAGCTGAACTTCGGTTGAACTAAACCGACGAAGCAACAATTCATTATTTCTTTCCCTGTTGGCATTGTGTTAACACACATCTAAATACTCCAGATCAGCAAACTGTGAACTGTGAAAACATCTGCTTTTCTGGAGGTCTGCACAGCTGCTGAGGATCACGTCACCGAGGGCTGATGAGCAGCAGCATCTGGCTGCAACCAACCTTCAGCCCGTGGACGTAGGAAGGAGACGCTCAGAGACACTCTCAGAGACACTCGGAGACACTCGGACTCAGGAGATACTCAGAGACACTCAGAGACATTCAGAGACACTCAGAGACACTCAAAAGATGCTCAGGAGACGCTCAGGAGACATTCAGAGATGCTCAGGAGATGCTCAGGAGACACTCAGAGACACTCAGAGACACTCAGAGACACTCAGAAGATACTCAGGAGACACTCAGGAGACACTCAGAGACACTCAGAGACACTCAGAGACACTCAGAGACACTCGGAGACACTCGGAGACACTCAGAAGATACTCAGGAGACGCTCAGAGACACTCAGAGACATTCAGAGACACTCGGAGACACTCGGAGACACTCGGAGACACTCAAAAGATGCTCAGGAGACGCTCAGGAGACGCTCAGGAGACATTCAGAGATGCTCAGGAGACGCTCAGGAGATACTCAGGAGACACTCAGAAGACACTCAAGAGATGCTCAGGAGATACTCCTACGTTCTGACTTTGTTTTTGATCGACAGAAAACGGCACAAACGTTTTGGTTTCAAACTCTCAAACTGAACTCCCAGATGTCAACTGAACAGCCGCCACCAAGACAGGAAACCGGTTCACAGATTAGCATCAGCGCGTCTGCGCTGCACAGAAGACGACCTGTTCTTATTCAAACGCAAATGTTGTTTCTACCCAAATGTGGCAAAGTCGTGCGATTCATGAGAAATTTAATAAAAGCAAACCAAAAATGAGAGAGCGAGCTGAATGGGCCAGCTTCTCTGAACAGATGTTCTGGGTATTTAGCTCGTGACCATCATCGTCATCATCTGGTTTCCAGTTTGACTGGACGGCCAGATTTACTGGGTATCATCCTGAGATGGTGAAGAGAGCATCACTGCTACATCTCAGCTCATTTCAAACTGACCGGAGTTCAGCGGGAAACTGAAATCTGGGATTCTTCTGGGAAACTTTGGATGTGGCGTCCTGCAGACTAAAGGATGGAGGGACTTTCCATCCTGCATCTCTGACGGTCTGGTTCTGGTGAGCAGCTCCATCTCTGTCGGTTTAACTGCTACAGCTGCTTTCCTCCCTCCGGTCCCAGAAGACTGAATATCATAAACGTCTACATGGATCAACATCTTTCAGACTGGCCGCTGTAATGGTACATTTCTTTACTTTCAACAGGTCACATGCTTTTACAAGTCAGTGAAAGCTGTTTTTAATTCAGGGTCCCATTGTTTCTGCACAAGAGAAGTTACAAAAACTAGAGGTGCACGATAACTATCAGGAAATTATGATGTCATCCCGATAACTCCGATATCACGACGAATATCCCCGATAACATTTATATTTCTGTCAACACAGCAGTGTCTCGCTCCCTCTGAGCCTTGAATGACCGGCAGTGAATGTTATGTTCAAGTGACGTCGGCATAATCAGAAAAACGATTACTCAATCAGGAAAATCAAGAATACCCCCTCATGCCAGAAAACAACTCGTTAACTCGCTCATAATTTTAGTAGTTGCTGACTTGAATTGATATTCGCAGTATTTTCCCTCATGTTACACATAAAAATAGAAAAAATAGAAAAGGCTGAAAGAACGACTAGCAAATGAGGGAACGTCGGAATTTACGTTACACCTTGAATGCAGCCTGCAGCACAGCGCTGATCACAACAAACATGGCGGCGTGGAACTTGGTTAAAGTTTCAGAAGAAGATAGTTTGGTGGTTATTTGTGACGAATCCTCCGAGTGAATTCTACGAGGAGGGAAGCACAAGCTTTAATACGTAAAACCTGATCAGCCACCTACAACATAACAATCGCTTCCATGGAGTTTTGAAACGCGAGCTAACGGAAGCTAATGCTAACGTGCGCAAGCCAGCAGCAGTCTCTCCTCTCCTTCATTCCTCTCATCTAAAGCTTCAATGAGATTAAAAAATAAAAAATAAAAACTACTGAACCTCATTTACTTTAATTAAAGGTATTAATTTAAATGGAACCACAGGCCAAAATCCTTTAAATGTTAATCTTTTTCAGTTAGTAATTCTGATGCATGTATTTCCATCAGTTCAAGGAGCCTTTATTTTTTATATCAGTCAGTAATGAACCTTATTTAAGTTAATGTGAGATATCAAATAGGTTTGTTTGATAGCTTTATGAAAATGTTTGAGAGGCTTGACAATAGTTTTTCATTGAAAAAAAATAATATCTGTTCATTTAAAGAGTCCAAACTATTTCTGGTTTTGTTCATAGTATTGATGTAATGATCTTAGGTATATGTGTGTGTTATCGGTTATCGGTATCGGTTTTAAACAACAGTTATCATGCATCCCTAACAAAAACCCTTGGGTTTGACATAAACTCAGAAGGACACAGGGGGCATCATTTTCTTACAGGTTTATAGACCCACGTGCACGTGACGCCTTTAGACTGAAGACGTCTGAGACACGTGGACGGTCAGATACCAGAACACTGCTGGCAGGTGAGTGTGATGAGTTATTTGTGGACAGATCAGCCTCCACGCTTGTACATTCATGAGTCAATACACCCAGAACCAGCACAGATGCTGACACACACACACGCGCACACACACACACACACACACACACACACACACGCACGCACACACACACATACATCTGAAGTGGAGTTCTGGCTGGACTCTCCTCATCCATCAGCCTGAAACACTGAGCCTCTGTGCAGCAGAGATGGTTTGTGTTGACTCAGATCCAGATGAGCTCTTATCTAGATTTACTGGTTCTGGTGATCAACGCGGTTCGGTTCTTCCTCGGCAGACGGCAGCGACGGGCCTCTGCACACGAGGAACCACCGACAGAAATCAGCCCGTTCTGCTCCGAGGATTCAAATAAAGACGTGACACCTCAGGAGCAGAGATGACGACGCCGCTAGCATGGCTGCTGATTTCCCAACCAGGTGGAGCGTCGCGTCAGGATGAGTCCCTGCTGGTGTGGTACTAAAACTGGACCGAGGAAGAACCGAACCGTCTTCTTCCTTTAAACGGACACAAACACCCACCTCCCTCTAACGAAGGTAAAGATGATTTACTAACATGGAGATGGAACAGATTAGCCCAAGCTAACGGCTAATGCAGATGGACGCTGCAAGTCACTAACGCACACCCTTCAAACCTCCACCAGACTGTCTCAAATGGCGTGAAATGAAAGCGTGAGGCCGATCCCAGGAAGTGAAGAGCGTCATCGGTGCAGCTGCAGCTTCGTCAGGATCAGTGCTCCATCCACAAAACCTACGAAAACAGCGCGCAACTACGCACGCTAACAGCCGAGCATGAATGTCAGTCTGGAGTGATAATCAGCGATTTCAGCTGCTACGATCGGGCCCAATGCTGAACTGTAGACCCGTTAAAAAGACTCAGAAATCATTTAAAACCAGCAGGGAAACATCTGTGATGTCAAGATCTTTAACAGGAGCCTGGCAGGTCTGTCAAAGCTGCAGAAGGTGGGACTGAAGGGGGGGGGGGGGGGGGGGGGGGGGGTGGGGGGCAGAGAGATCTGTTAAAAAATAATAAAAAGAAGCTAGGATTGAAACCAGGAACAACAGGGTCTCCAGCTCTAATCCTCGAGCGCTTCAACCCTGCAGGTCTGAGATGTTTCCCTGCTTCTGCACCTGATTCACATGAACGAGTCGTTACAGACCTGGATGACCCGCTGATGGTGATCCGTTCATTTCAATCAGGTGCGCTGAAGCGGGGAAACATCTGGAGACAGGGAAACATCTGGACACGCAGGGAAAACATCTGGACACGCAGGGAAACATCTGGACACGCAGGAAACATCTGGACACGCAGGGTTGCAGCTCTCGAGGACTGGAGTTGGAGACTCTTGAGGTACAAGTAGGGTTGGGCACCGAAAAACGATTCCCAGTAGGAGTCGGTTCCTAGCGTCCGGTTCTGGAATCGTTTAGAAGATTTTTGAATTTCGATTCCTTTTTTTCGGTTCCTAAATGTCCGCGCTAATTTTTTTTTTTTTTCTTTGATTTACTACACTAGTTAGTTGATGTTACTCAACTCCATGCTAGCGTCGACGTCACGTCCGTCGCCGACGGGACTTCACTCACCACAACATGGATCCCAAGAGACGCCGCTCTGGAGTTTGGCTGCATTTCAGTCCGGGAAATGACGGCTACCTGGCGCAGGTAAACACCTGCGGGAAGCGTGTTACCGCCGCCAAAGGAGGGAGCACGACTAATATGGCAAAACACCTTCACCTGCATGACATCACAAAAATAAACGAGTGTAGCGTATTTAACTCACTGCGTTGCTCCCGTCGCTTCTTCGACTGCAACAGAGTCCGTCTTCATCCAGAAACTCTTGCCTTCTCATCTACAGCGGTTCCTCTACTTACGAACGTTTCTACGTACGAAGTTTTCAGGTTACGAAATGCATCAACGGGAAAATATCGCCTCTTGTTACGAAAGAAATTTCAGGATACGAAAGGCAAAAATCCAGTAGCGCTGCTACTAGCAGCTCCCAGAGTTTACCGAACGAAAACATACTTGTAGCTGCTCTGCCATTAGCTATCGGCTAGCATCTTCCTGGCATCCCATTGGCTAGGAGGGCCCCTTGTCTGTATGAGCGTAACCCAGCAACCAGGTAAACAAACAATTTTTACCTCCACCAAGGAGGTTATGTTTTTGTCGGCGTTTATCTGTCTGTTTCTGAAAGAGCAGATATGGTCATCTTCCTAAACAAAAACTGTTGATTTCATTTTTTTGTTGGGTAAAATGTATGTATGTAAGTTGTTTAACATTTAGGCTGTAAGTGAATTCTGTGTGTGCATATGTGCATGCTAGCATGTGGAAGAATAAAAATGGCCTGTTTCCTGTGTAAATGTGGCACAGTTTGTTTTAATGAAAAAATTCTACTGTTAGAAAAGTCACAATCTGTTGACCTACACATCAAAGAATCGGAATCGAGAATCGTTTTGAACAAGAATCGAAACAGAGAATCGGAATCGGAATCATAATCGTTAAAATCCAAACGATGCCCAACCCTTGGTACCAGGAGAGGTGAGGAGTTGGTTCCTAATAGATGAAGCTAACGCTGCGTCTCCATCAGGACAAAGGAACTAAATCAGTAGAAGGAACTCAAGTTGGTTTTAAGGGAACTACAGCCTGCAGGTGTGAAGGTTTTAGACTCAAATCACCTACGTTCAGTTTTCAGGTACATCTGAAAGGAACCTGATGTTCCTGCTTATATTATCCAGACCAGGTGATCAGGGTCAGGTTTAGGCCCCTCCCCCTCCAGGGCCTGAACACGAGTGGATTAAAAGCAGCAACAATGCTAAAGAGAGTTCTGGCATCTCTTTAGTCTTCTTTTGTTCACCCCAAAACACCAGAAACAGTTTTAATTTAACAAATTCAACATGTCAGCTGAGTTGACCCTCTTTAAGGAGGCAAATGAGTGATAACTGTTGGTGCACGAGTTACAGGGTCCAGTGCACAGAAAGGAGGAAGTACCGGTATCCTGTCAGCCCATCTCTGCTTGCAAATTTGTTTAACACAAGAAGATCAAAATCTGCACTGCTGAGTGTTTCCTACTGGACCCAAACCAGCCAGAACCCATCCTCTAAAATCTTTTAAAATGAACTGCCGACGGCTCTGTAATATTCTAACCGTTATCACCTCCCTTCTGTCAGGACGGCGGGCTGCTCCTGGTTCTGATGACGACCCACATCCACCGCTGAAGCTGCAGCAGCTTCCTGTCCAGTTATTCATCATTTTAACGTTGAAATGAACAGTGATTCAGTTAAACGACGCAAAAATGTCAGAAATACAGACGATAACTGACCTGACCCAGCTAGGTACCGGTACCAGGTACCAGTACCAGTACCAATCCCTACCAGTCCATAGGTGTGGCTACTCAGGGCATTAAAATCACGACTAACTGGTCGCCAAACGCGACCAAAATTTCACCATTTCAACCATTTTTTTCTGCCACAAAATCCACCATCAGCTTAGAAAAAAAAAACTTTTCTTTTCTATGATTTCTGCACATTTGTCATGTGTCACGAAGGCAAACATGTCTAAATAATCTAAAAACAAAGTTTATTTGGTGAAAAGTGGCCATGTTTAGGGTGCACATCGTTTGCCAGAGGTCATAACTACACATGCGTCTAACCCAGCGATGGACAGATGGACCAAACTGAAGACGGACGAATGCAAAACGAATGTATTGTTACAGAGAATCTCTCATGTAAAATAAAACTACTAGAATACACTCTTTTCAAAACAGTCATAAAAAATGCTAAGTCTGCTACAAAAGAGTACAATAAATCATTAAAAGAGTAAAGAAAAGTCACGTGAAATGAGATGAAAAACTGCAAAAGAAGAGCAATATGAAATGAAAACAATGTGTGGAATTAAAATCAAATGTAAATGTAAATACAAGCAATGTTAAAAAACAAAAAATATGGAAATCCCTTCAAATAAATACTCTTCATATTTACCCCTTTAGTGTTTTAATTTAGGCTGTAATGAATGTTGACATCATGTTAACGTGGCTTTATGCACAGCTGCACTACTTCCTGAACTTCAGCCATTAATTAACACACTGATTAATCCAGGTGTGTCTGACCTCACAGCAACGCCAGACACACCTGGATTGATCAGTTTGTCCATTAATGGCACACAGGAAACTAAAGAGCTGGCTGAAGTTGCTGAGCATGCTGGGAGCGTCCATGATGATGTCAGCAGTCTACGGGGCCAAAACTGCTAGCTAGGTACCAACTTCAACTTCAAAAACCTGGTAGCCAGGGGCTGCTGGGTAAAAATTCTAATTTTATGCCCTGCTACTGGTACTGGTACTTTTCAAGTCAGCAACTACTAAAATTATGACGAGTTAACGAGTTGTTTTTTCTGGCATGAAGGGGTATTCTTGATTTTCCTGATTGAGAAATCGTTTTTCTGATTATGCCGACGTCACTTGAACATAACATTGGCCACGGTTACATGATGTTCTTTAATTCGGAATTAATAGTTCCGAATTAAACTATTTTTCCTTCGAGTTTACATGGAAAATAGTAATTCTGAATTGAGGTTTTACACGGAAAACACGTTTGTTCGGCTTTATATCCAATTCTGCTTAAGGTCTGGGGGTTGGGAAGGGTTCTGATTGGATGGGGGGGGGGCGGACGTCTTTACGTATTTACTACTAGGGCTGTCAATTTCTCAAAATAATTAATCAGATTAATCGCATGACTGTCAATAATTAATCATGATTAATCTCAAATTAATCGCATATTTTTATCTGTTCTAAATCTACCTTATACAGATCTTTTTCAAGTTGTATTACTCTTATTAATACGAGTCCTGACTAGAACCAGGAAATATGACCATATTAGTCCAGTCCTGAGGTCTCTGGCTTCCTGTCACTCAGAGAATAGACTTTAAAACAGCTCTACTTGTGTTCAAGTCTCTTCATGGCCCCAAAGTCCATCTCTGACATGTTAGAGCCATCTGAACCAACCTGGACTCTGAGAACCTCAGGTAGTGGTCTCCTGCTGGTGTCCAGAGTCAGGACTAAACAAGGTGAAGCTGCATTTCAGTTTTATGCTCCTTAAATCTGGACCAGTCTTCTAGAAGATGTTAGACAGACCTGAACTCTGACAATGTTCAGATCCAGACTGAAAACAGTTCTGTTTAGATGTGAAGATGATGACTGGAAGGATTTTATCTGCACTCTTCATTTTTTATTTAATTAATTAATTTTATTTATTATTGATTATTTTTATGCTTATATGGAATGATTCTATTTGCCTTCTTGTGACTGCATCTGTAAAGCACTTTGAATTGAATCGCAAATAAAGTTGCAAATAAAGTTGACTAATATGAGAGTACACAAATGCTTGCCTTATGCAAAAACAATGCATGTTTATTTATTGCTACAATACAATGCCAAATCCATTATATATTATATATATACTCAATATTTTCTCTTATGTTCTTCATAAAAAATATTTCCGTTTATTTGCTTCAAACAGGGGGGGGGGTCTCTGCATCAGAGCTCTCATTGGCCGACAAGTGATATTTCAGTAGTCAGACTCCAGTGGTAACTAAATTCACATCGACAGTAAACACACAAACAACATTTATCTTGTGGAGTTAGCCATCAGGCAAGGTTTTGAAGCTGAACTTACCATTCAAAATAGTATATAAGTAT
>JAGFBZ010002658.1:0-132500 GCA_018398805.1 Hirundichthys speculiger
ACCTGGACTGGACTGGACCTGAACATGGACCTGGACCTGGACCTGGAGCTGGGACCTGGACCTGGACTGATGGACCTGAACATGGACCTGGACCTGAACACCTGAATGGACCTGGACCTGGACCTGGACCTGGAAACATGGACCTGGGACCTGAACATGGACCTGGACCTGGACCTGAACCTGGACCTGGACCTGGACCTGGAAATGGACCTGGACCTGAACGTGACCCGGAGCTGGACCTTGAACTGGACCCTGGGGACCTGGACCAGCACGTGGACCTGGACTGGACCTGAACATGGACCTGGACCTGAACCTGGACCTGAACATGGACCTGGACCTGACCTGGATGGACCTGGACCTGAACATGGACCTGGACCTGAACATGGACCTGGACCTGGACCTGGACCTGGACCTGAACATGGACCTGGACCTGGACCTGGGACCTGGACCTGGACCTGAACATGGACCTGGACCTGGATGGACCTGGACCTGAACTGGACCTGGACCTGGACCTGACCTGGACCTGGACCTGACCTGGAACATGGACCTGGACCCTGGACCTGGACCTGAACATGGACCTGGACCTGGACCTGGACCTGACCTGGACTGGACCTGAACATGGACCCTGGACCTGACATGGACCCTGGACCTGGACCCTGGACCTGCCTGGACCCTGGACCTGGACCTGACATGACCTGAACCTGGATGGACCCTGGACCTGAAACATGACATGGGAAGGACTGGAGCTGGACTGGACCTGGACCTGGACCTGACCTGGACTGGACCTGGACCTGACCTGAACTGGACCTGGACCTGGACCCTGGACCTGGACCTGGACCTGGACCTGGACCTGACCCTGGAACATGGGGGACCTGGACTGGACCTGGACCTGGACCTGGACCTGGGGACCTTGGACCTGGACCTGGACCTGGACCTGGACCTGGACCTGAACATGGACCTGGACCTGGACCTGGACCTGGACCTGGACCTGGACATGGACCTGGACCTGGAACTGGACCTGGACCTGACTGGACCTGGACTGGATGGACCTGAACCTGGACCTGGACCTGACTGGACTGGACCTGGACCTGGACCTGGACCTGGACCTGGACCTGAACATGGACCTGGACCTGGACCTGAACATGGACCTGGACCTGAACATGGACCTGGACCTGAACATGGACCTGGACCTGGACTGGACCTGACATGGACCTGAACATGGACCTGGACCTGAACATGGACCTGGACCTGGACCTGGACCTGGACCTGGAGCTGGAGCTGGACCTGGACCTGGACCTGAACATGGACCTGAACATGGACCTGGACCTGAACATGGACCTGGACCTGGACCTGAACCTGCCTGGACCTGAACATGGACCTGGACCTGGACCTGGACCTGGACCTGGAACATGGACCTGACCTGGAGACCTGAACATGACCTGGACCTGGACATGGACCTGGACCTGGAACATGGACCTGGACCTGGACCTGGATGGACTGGACCTGGACCTGGAGCCTGAACCTGACCTGGACCTGGGACCTGAACAACCTGAACATGGACCTGGACCTGGACCTGGACCTGGACCTGGACCTGGACCTGGACATGGACCTGGGACCTGGGACCTGACACCTGGACCTGGACCTGATGGACCTGGACCTGGACCTGGAACATGGGAACCTGGACCTGGACCTGGACCTGAACATGGACCTGACCTGAACATGGACCTGGACCTGGACCTGGACCTGGACCTGGACCCTGGACCTGAGACATGGACCTGGAGCCTGAACAGGAACATGAACGACCTGGACCTGGACCTGGGACCGGACTGGACTGGACCTGGACCTGGACTGGAACCGGACCTGGACCTGAACATGAACATGACCTGGACCTGAACATGGACCTGGACCTGAGCTGGACCTGGACCTGAACATGGACCTGGACCTGGACCTGGACCTGGACCTGAACCTGGACCTGGAACCTGGACCTGGACCTGAACATGGACCTGGACTTGGACTGGACCTGGACCGTGATGAGACCTGGATCTGGACCTGAACATGGACCTGGACCTGGATCTGGACCTGGACCTGGAGCTGGACCTGAACATGGACCTGGACCTGGAGCTGGACCTGAACATGGACCTGGACCTGGACCTGGACCTGGACCTGGAACTGGACCTGAACATTGACCTGACATGACCTGGACCTGACATGGACCTGTGGACCTGGACCTGGACTGGACCTGAACATGGACCTGGACCTGAATGGACCTGGACTGGACCTGACATGGGACCTGGGACCTGCTGCCTGGACCTGAACATGGACTGGAACATGGACATGGACCTGGAATTGCTGGGACCTGGACCTGGACCTGGACCTGGACCTGACCCTGACCTGGGACCTGGACCTTGGAACACCTGGACCTGGACCTGAACATGGACCTGGACCTGAACATGGACCTGAACATGGACCTGAACATGGACCTGGACCTGGACCTGGACCTGGACTGAACCTGAACATGGACCTGGACCTGACCTGGACATGGACCTGGACCTGGACCTGGACCTGGACCTGGACCTGAACATGGACCTGGACCTGGAGCTGGAGCTGGACCTGAACATGGACCTGGACCTGAACATGGACCTGACATTGACCTGGACCTGGACCTGACAAGCTGGACCTGAACCTGGACCTGAACTGGACCTGGACCTGGACCTGGACCTGAACATGGACCTGGACCTGGACCGGACTGAACTGGACCTGGAGCTGGACCTGGACCTGAACATGGACCTGGACCTGAACATTGACCTGGACCTGGAAACATGGACCTGGACCTGGACCTGGACCTGGACCTGGACCTGGACCTGGACCTGGACCTGGACCCTGAACATGGACCTGGACCTGGACCTGGACCTGGATGGACCTGGACCTGAACATGGACCTGGACCTGAACATGGACCTGAACATGGACCTGAACATGGACCTGAACGGACCTGGACCTGGACCTGGGACCTGGACCCTGGACATGACATGGACCTGGACCTGGATCTGGACCTGGACCTGGACCTGAACATGGGCCTGAACATTGACATGGACCTGGACCTCAACATGGACCTGGACCTGAACATGGACCTGGACCTGGACCTGGACCTGGACCTGGACCTGGACATGGACCTGGACCTGAACATGGACCTGAACATGGACCTGGACCTGAACATGGACCTGGATTTGAACATGGACCTGGACCTGAACATGAATCTGAACATGGACCTGGACCTGGACCTGGAGCTGGACCTGAACATGGATCTGGAGCTGGACCTGGACTGGACCTGAACATTGACCTGAACATGGACCTGGACCTGAACATGGACCTGGACCTGAACATGGACCTGGACCTGGACCTGAACATGGACCTGGACCTGAACATGGACCTGGATTTGAACATGGACCTGGACCTGGACCTGAACATGGATCTGAACATGGACCTGGACTGACCTGGACACCTGAAAATGACCTGGACCTGGAACCTGAACATGGACCTGGACCTGAACATGACCCTGGACTGGACTGGACCTGGAGTGGACTGGACCGGCCCTGGAGCTGGACCTCAACATGGACCTGGACCTGAACATGTGGACCTGGACCTGAACATGGACTGACCTGATGGACTGAACTGACCTGGACTGACCTGGCCTCTGACCTGATGGACCTGGACCTGGACCTGAAAACCTGGACCTGACCTGGACCTGGACCTGAACCTGGACCTCTGGACCTGGACTGGGACCTGTGACCTGGAGCTGGAGCTGGACCTGGACCTAAACCTGACCTGGACCTGAACATGGACCTGAACATGGACCTGGACCTGAACATGCACCTGGACCTGACCTGGACCTGAACATGGACCTGGACCTGGACCTGGATCTGGACCTGGACCTGGAGCTGGAGCTGGACCTGGACCTAAACATGGACCTGGACCTGAACATTGGACCTGGACCTGGACCGGACCTGAACATGGACCTGGACCTGAACATTGACCTGGACCTGGACCTGGACCTGAACATGGACCTGGACCTGGACCTGGAACAGCTGGACTGAACATGGACCGAACCTAACATGGACTGGACCTGAACATGGACTGGACTGGAGGACCTGGACCTGGAGCTGGACCTGACCTGGACCTGGACCTGAACATGGACTTGGACCTGAACCTGGACCTGGACCTGGACCTGGACCTGAACCTGAACCTGAACATGGACCTGGACCTGAACATGGACCTGGACCTGAACATGGACCTGAACATGAACATGGACCTGGACCTGGACCTGGAGCCTGGACCTGAACCTGGACCTGAACATGGACCTGGACCTGGACCTGAACATGGACCTGGACCTGAACATGGACCTGGACCTGGACTAACTGGACCTGGACCTGGACCTGGACCTGAACATGGACCTGGACCTGGAGCTGGACCTGGACCTGGACCTGACCTGACATGGACCTGGACCTGGAAACATGGACCTGAACATGGACCTGGACCTGAACATGGACCTTGACCTGGACCTGGAGCTGGACCTGGACCTGGACCTTCTCCGGCCATCTGGCTCACTGAAAACATGCTGTCTCTCTCTTTGTTGTGGACCGAAGACATTCCTGCGAGACAAAGTTAGACTCAAGGCACACAAGCAAGGCCAGACCCGAGACCCGGTTCAGCGTGTGTCCGTCAGGCTTTTAAGGGGAGGGGTCATCTTCAGCGGGCGGATGGTTGCAGCCGGCCGCCAACGAGGTGCTGAGCGTCTAAAATGTAGCTTATTGCAGTGAAACGGACCATAAACAGACGCGTGGACAGAAGGGGAGGAGTTCTGGGGACGGAAGGGGAGGAGTTCTGGGGACAGAAGGGGAGGAGTTCTGGGTTAGGATCCATGCTGCCCGCAACTAAACCAGGGTATATACAGCAATCTTTAAGTCAAATTTACTACCATTTAATACCTTTTTTTTTTACTACCTTCAGATTTTTTTTACAACCACAACGACGATGTTGATGTTTTTCGTCAGCTCCTTTTTAAAAAATGCCCCGAGGCCAAATCGAATAATGTAACCAGTTTTGTCCTTGCCACAGGTGAACGACTTGGCTACATTGGAGTCAGGGAACATGGCGCCAAATAGCTCCCCTATTCCCTGATTCGAGTGACTGGTGCTTTGTAGCCGTGTTAAGGCACCACAGAGTCTCCGAAGCCGAAGCGTGGCATTGCCTCCCATCACAATCCTTAAGTCTTGAGTCGGGTCCACGGGTCTGGTCTGCTCGTGCAGCTGCGGTGGTGTGGTCGTTGGTATAGCATTAGCACTAGTGCTATAGCAGTGTTGGGAAAGTAGTGCTAGTGCTAGCTGTTGAAGTGATTGACTGTTGCTGGCCACGACCGCACATTCCCCTCACGTGTTTCTCCGACTTCATGTGCGACCTGAGCGCATTAGTCCCCATCCAGTTATTATTAATGATTTTGAGGCATACTTTACAGTATGACTGCCGGTCATTCCCGCCAACAGGCCTTATCCAAGCTTAAAATCTTGGATCCCGGAGCCAGGATTGGGAAAACTTACATTCCCCATTTCAAAACTTTTAGCCACCCGCTAGAATTCGAAGAAGAGATACTGGTTCACTAGTACTACTTTCCATCTCCACTTGGACTTAGCTAGGCAGGACAATTACAGATTTCCATCAAACAATGAATACAATGCATTAATATGACGTCAATATCAAGTTCATATCACACATTCGTTTTTGAAGTAGCGGCGTAAGCAAGAAAGGATTTATTTATTTTATTTGGCCTATTTCATCAAAATGAAATCAGTCATTGCCCAAAAGAAAAAAAAAATAATACCTATTCTTTAAAAAAATAATACCTTTTGACCAAATTTATCACTTTTAAAGGCCATTAAATTTTGCGTTTTTGATTTATCACTTTTTATTACTTTTTAAAACCCCGCGGACATCCTGTAAACATGATGGCATTATTTTTAGCAAACCTTATTTTCTAAGTATTTTTTTTTAACATTTAACATTAGTTATTCATTTTACACATAATTTGGTAATAAGCTATTTTTCTTGAATTTCACCCTTGGGGGATTAATAACGTATTTTGAATTAAATTGAATTTGAATAAATTAATTTAAGTCACAAAAAATCTGAGGAGCCACTTAGGAACCGAAAGAGCCGGCTCTCCACAAAGAGCCGGAATGCCCATCACTAATCTATGCAGCAAAAGGCCGTGATCAACGGTATCAAAAGCAGCACTGAGGTCCAGCAGAACCAGGACAGAAACTAATCCATCATCTGAGACCATGAGGAGGTCGTTGGAGACTCTAATCAGCGCCGTTTCTGTGCTGTGATGAGTTCTGAACCCTGACTGAAAAACCTCAAATAGATCATTTCTATGCAGGTGTTCTCCTAACTGGCTAGCAACTATTTTTTTCCAGAATTTTAGAGAGAAAGGGAAGGTTGGATATTGGTCTATAGTTTGCCAAAATGTCCAGATCAAGAGATGATTTCTTAAGCAAAGGTATGAGCTTAATGTTTATATTTATTTCAAAAAAAAAGTTGTTGTTGTTTTTTTTCATCCAGAGACAAATGCAGCAGTCATGAACATATAGAAACTACCCAGAAAGGTCCCAGCTAGGACCTGAACCAGGAACCTTCTAGATGTGAGGCAACACTGCTAACCACTAAGCTAATGTGCTGCCTTTGAATTTTAACCTTATCAGGTTTTTGGATTAACTCTTATCGTCAATTTGGAATTTGAATGTTTTTTTTTTTTTTTTACTGTGGGAAAAACCAGAGCATCTGGAGAAAACCCAACTTTGATTAATTAGTTTAGTTTGGACTGTTTCAATTTTCAGTCTCACAGGATGAAGGCAACGATTCACTAAAATCTCCATCAGTGTTTGGTCTTCACACACTGGATTTCTTTCATGGATCCTGCTCTTTTTTGGAAAAAGACACATTCTTTTTTCTGTCTTCTTCATCTAAATCATGAGAAATGAACATTGCCTTTGAATTTTAACCTTATCAGGTTTTTGGATTAACTCTTATCGTCAATTTGGAATTTGAATGTTTTTTTTTTTTTTTTTACTGTGGGAAAAACCAGAGCATCTGGAGAAAACCCAACTTTGATTAATTAGTTTAGTTTGGACTGTTTCAATTTTCAGTCTCACAGGATGAAGGCAACGATTCACTAAAATCTCCATCAGTGTTTGGTTTTCACACACTGGATTTCTTTCATGGATCCTGCTCTTTTTTGGAAAAAGACACATTCTTTTTTCTGTCTTCTTCATCTAAATCATGAGAAATGAACATTGCCTTTGAATTTTAACCTTATCAGGTTTTTGGATTAACTCTTATCGTCAATTTGGAATTTGAATGTTTTTTTTTTTTTTTTTTTTACTGTGGGAAAAACCAAGCATCTGGAGAAAACCCAACTTTGATTAATTAGTTTAGTTTGGACTGTTTCAATTTTCAGTCTCACAGGATGAAGGCAACGATTCACTAAAATCTCCATCAGTGTTTGGTTTTCACACACTGGATTTCTTTCATGGATCCTGCTCTTTTTTGGAAAAAGACACATTCTTTTTTCTGTCTTCTTCATCTAAATCATGAGAAATGAACATTGCCTTTGAATTTTAACCTTATCAGGTTTTTGGATTAACTCTTATCGTCAATTTGGAATTTGAATGTTTTTTTTTTTTTTTTTTACTGTGGGAAAAACCAGAGCATCTGGAGAAAACCCAACTTTGATTAATTAGTTTAGTTTGGACTGTTTCAATTTTCAGTCTCACAGGATGAAGGCAACGATTCACTAAAATCTCCATCAGTGTTTGGTTTTCACACACTGGATTTCTTTCATGGATCCTGCTCTTTTTTGGAAAAAGACACATTCTTTTTTCTGTCTTCTTCATCTAAATCATGAGAAATGAACATTGCCTTTGAATTTTAACCTTATCAGGTTTTTGGATTAACTCTTATCGTCAATTTGGAATCACCAATTAGACAAATTTGAATGTTTTTTTTTTTTTTTTTTTACTGTGGGAAAAACCAGAGCATCTGGAGAAAACCCAACTTTGATTAATTAGTTAATTAGTTGTAGTTTGGACTGTTTCAATTTTCAGTCTCACAGGATGAAGGCAACGATTCACTAAAATCTCCATCAGTGTTTGGTCTTCACACACTGGATTTCTTTCATGGATCCTGCTCTTTTTTGGAAAAAGACACATTCTTTTTTCTGTCTTCTTCGTCTTTTGTTCCAAACATTTCGTCTTTAACTTTAGTGCAGAAGTTTGTTTAACGCCGACGCGATGGAAAAATATTCTTTTAAATTGGTTTCATCTAAATCCTCTATATTAACTTTTATCTTAGTCTCACTCTTTCCAGTCTTGGTCTTCCTCTTTTTCTTTGCTCCTGTGGCCTCTTCACTTGTTTTTTTCTCTGACCTGACAGCACCCACTGGACCACTTTCTGCTGGCTCCTTTAGCTCCAGCTCTGAAGGTGGTTCTTCATCTGAACTAGAGGATGATGAGTCCTCCTCTGATGTGGACCCTGATGTTGTACTGCTGTCCTTGTCAGAGTCTGACCTGTCGTGCTCCACAGACTCTTTTAAATGAATCCCCAAAGAATTTGCAGAAACCTTCACGCATGCAAAACTCTATGGAATCATTTTTTTTTCCTTGGACGTTAAATGCTTTATGAAAGAGGAGGCAATTATGTCACATGTAATTGACAATGTTGGATTTAGTAAAATGAGGACATTTTCTTTTCGGCCGCCATATTTTCTACAAATGTCTCTGAAAATGTACTTGTGGACTTTGTTTAATCTCTCTGGGGTTGTATCAAATTCCTTTCCCTCAAGTTTAGGCCAGAGTTTACTAAAAAATTGTTCATGGAGGTCTTGAGCTTCTTCTGTGCTGCAGGGTATCGGAGTTTTTCTAACAGCACGCTCTATCAGAGCCTCAAGAACTACGCTAACAGCCATTTTACGACTGTCCTCCTTTGGATCTTTGTACTGTTCATGTTTTTCCTCTGAAGACCCCTTTGACTGGAAAACATCTGAGGGCTGTTCTTCAGGCCCCTGCATAGGAGTAACTGATGGTGAATATTCCCAAATTACAACGTTGTCAGAAGAAGTAACTCTTAGTGAACCTTTGCCAGTCGCCGACCTTCCCATAGGAGTAACTGATTGTGAATCATCTTTGGGTACAGATTTTTCCACCAGCGTAACTGACTGCGAATCATCTTTGGGTACAGATTTTTCCACCAGCTTAACTGACTGCGAATCATCCGCGGGTACAAATTTTTCCACCAGCGTAACTGACTGCGAATCATCCGCGGGTACAAATTTTTCCACCAGCGTAACTGACTTCGAATCATCCGCGGGTACAAATTTTTCCACCACGTAACTGACTGCGAATCATCCGCGGGTACAAATTTTTCCACCAGCGTAACTGACTGCGAATCATCCGCGGGTACAAATTTTTCCACCAGCGTAACTGACTGCGAATCATCCGCGGGTACAAATTTTTCCACCAGCGTAACTGACTGCGAATCATCCGCGGGTACAAATTTTTCCACCAGCGTAACTGACTGCGAATCATCCGCGGGTACAAATTTTTCCACCAGCGTAACTGACTGCGAATCATCCGCGGGTACAAATTTTTCCACCAGCGTAACTGACTGCGAATCATCCGCGGGTACAAATTTTTCCACCAGCGTAACTGACTGCGAATCATCCGCGGGTACAAATTTTTCCACCAGCGTAACTGATTCCGAATCATCCATGGGTACAAATTTTTCCACCAGCGTAACTGACTGCGAATCATCCGCGGGTACAAATTTTTCCACCAGCGTAACTGACTGCGAATCATCCGCGGGTACAAATTTTTCCACCAGCGTAACTGACTGCGAATCATCCGCGGTACAAATTTTTCCACCAGCGTAATGATGCGAATCATCCGAGGGTACAAATTTTTCCCACCAGCGTAACTGACTGCGAATCATCCGTGGTACAAATTTTTCCACCAGCGTAACTGATTCCGAATCATCCATGGGTACAAATTTTCCACAGCGTTCCGTGGTACAATTTTTCCACCAGCGTAACTGACTGCGAATCATCCGCGGGTACAAATTTTTCCACCAGCGTAACTGACTGCGAATCACCCGTGGGTACAAATTTTTCCACCAGCGTAACTGATTGCGAATCATCCTTGGGTACAGATTTTTTCACTCTCTTTGGGAGCAGTTTGGAGAAAAATCTGGGAATGTGCTTAGTGAATATATTCTTTACCATTTTTTCCATTTTAGATAGCTTGCCACTGAAGACTGGGGCAGCTCCATCAATGTCTTCTTCTGAAGGGGCGACTGGGGACGTTTTGACCGTGCTCCATGATATTTTACTGTCTTTACAGTTCAAAATTTTTTTGATGACTTCTATTATCATATCAGTGGTTTGTTGAGCCGTAGCATCAAAAGTGTAGGAGTCACTGATCTGGTGTCCAGGCTTATATTTGCCTCTTTCTTCAACTAATTTGATGGTTGACTTTGTGATTACAAACGAGATTTCAGAGGAGATCTCTTTTGTCAGGTTCTGGAGGTCCAACTCATAAACGTCTTTATCCAAAAATCCTGCTAAAATTGCTGCAGTTACCAGCTCTGTTAGATCCCATTTAAGCTCTTCCACCAACTTTTTGACACAATCATTATCATTTGGGACCAACCCTGGCAATTTGTGTGAAATAATTGCGTTTAAAATGAATCCCAACCTGGGTCTGACAGTTTCTGCGATGGTGACTGTGAGACTTTCAAGCCTTTGTTCCTCTGAAGTTTCTGATCCTGTTCTTTCCATTGGGATATTCCTCGAATGAGAAGATGTCTTCTGTAAAATGCTAGCTTTGATCCGTTAGGCAGCTTATCTAAACAGATTTGTGAAGGTCGTAGACTAATCCAACTTCAAAGGAATAAATTTAATCATGCGTAGACGGTGACGTCATACAAGTTCCAGCATGGCAACTGTTGCTAGGTGTGGTCAATACGCGCGCGATTCGAATCCAGCAATTAAAAAAAAAAAAAAAAGGGGGGGGGGGGGGGGGGGGGCTGCGAGGAAACACCGGCCTCTCTCGGGACGTACCATTTATGTACAACAGAGGGGGGGGGGGGGTTCTTACAATGGAACATTCCACTACCGAACAGAGCTTCTCGATAAAGTTATCTAGCGTTGAATAAAACTTGATTTTCTTACCGAAAGTTGTCTTCTTCTACCAGTTCAGTTGATACATAGGCTACGTGATGTAAACAACAATAAATCCACGTCGTTATTTTCTTTGTGGATACAGATGCTATTGGTAGCAACTGCTAATGCTAATAGCCTACACCGGTCAGGACGTGTCGTAAATATGCTCTCTCATCCAGCGTTGTCATGGTAGCGATCCGTTGTGCTTTACAGCTGCCGGGCAAACCGCTAATAACGCGGTTATTTCACGACAAACATGCCACTTTAATTAATAATCATTTAACTGCCCCGAGTACTGACATTGGCTGCCACCGCCAATATCTTTACCTCTCAAGTAAAACGCGGACCCAAATCTTGTTGTCTTTTTTCTAAGTTATTCTAATACAGTGAATATACTTGTTTTATGTAAGTATTGAAAATTATAAAGTGTTAAAAAAAAAGTAATTGTTTTACTTGACAAGTTTTTCACAAAAAAGCTCATTTTCTCCACTGATGGACATTTTTGGTGAAACTTACCCGTGTCCTACTGCTGATTACTAAAGAAAGGAAAAAAGGTAGAAACTTTTTTTTCTTTGATGAAAGAAGAGAGTCTACTCTTTATTGTGGCAGTTTCAGTGTTCACACAGTCATAGAACACATTATTCTGTGGCTTTTGTTAAAATCAGTGAAAATGCTCTAAAGCAGTGGCTCTCTGCTCTGCAGCTGTCTGGCAGCCAATGACTTCACGGATTTACTTTTTATTTTAAACCACCTTTTACATGTTAAAGATATAAAATACTGTACATCTTGAAGACCTCAGATAAGGTCGTTAACGAGTCTGCTCAGATGTGCTCGAGCCTTGGCTCTAAAATGTTGCAGTTCCTCTACTGGCCACGAGGTGGCGACTCCAAAACAGCAAATCTCCACCGACTCCCATGTTAAAATGTCAAACTTTACAAGAAAATAAAATATTTACACCCTGCTGGGAAAAAGCTGTGGATCTCTAGTTAGAATTTATATCCATGACACACGCACAGCAGTGATTTTATTTTATTTTTGTGAAAACTGATGCATTTGTAATTGAGGGCGTCATCTTGATTGACAGCTGTCATCACTCATCACTTCACTCTGAGTTGAGTTGTGAGCAAAACTTCAGGGCTGTGAATGAAAACCTAACAGAGCAATATCCTTCATATTTAAAAGAGAACTTATTTTGGATGCTGCATAAAAAGCGGATCATAAAATATCCGTGTAGAAGTGGTTCTCCAGAAGTCCAGAGGATTTGAAATGAAATGGGACGAACAAACATCCTCCTGAAATAAAAGCCCAGACCAGACCAGAGTTCACTGAAAAGTCCACACTAATCTGTCTGGACTGTTTAGTTCATATGTGGAGTTTATAAAATCAAAATTAAAATCTTGACAGATTGACTCCAACATTCATTAGTTTTATTGTGAAAAAATATTTTCATACACATGAAGCCTTGAACTGTACAATCAATAATTTAAAAAAAGAATATTCAGCTTAGTGTTTGAAGAACATAATCACACGCACACGCACACGCACTCATTTCAGATTACTCAGCAGCTTCAGCCAAAATGAGAAAACAGGAATAGTGTCTTGCAGGTCACTTTTCTTTTCATCCAAGTCCTTTAAACCAACTCTGAACGTAACAGGTGACATCAGAGGTCCAAACCTCCCAGAATCCTCTGGAGACAGTTTTCTTTTTAAAACTGGGAGCTCTGCTCAGGTGAGACAGAGTTCAGAAAATTAAATTAGGAAAAAACACATGAACTTGAACACAAAACAGGAGGGTTTTAAATCATGACGAGTCTGCGATAAAAGCCTGTCTGTTCAACACAGTAAAGAAGGTAACGACGCTCTAAACTTTCCTCTTTAAAGACTATTATCTGTTTCGGTTGCCTTTGTTGTGACATCAAATGATCAAATGAGTTCTGGTCCATTTCCTCCAAGCGTCATTAGTGCCGTTCCAGGTGCTCATTTTCATTCGTTTAGTGATGAACGGTTGAAGTGACGTGAACACGTTCAGGTGTGTTTGTTGCTCTCAGCAGTGATGCTGGATAAAAATAAACCCCTGGATCAACATCTGGATTAAAAAGGAAACAAGTGGAGGTCGGAGGAGTCAGACCTGTTTCAGCCTGATGACGCTCACGCTGAAGCACGTTTACGAGCGACGGACGTGAACGCTGCAGGAGGACGCGGCCGTTACGTTATTAACAGGATGCTAACAGCTGCTACTAACAGCTGATTTCTTTTTCTTTAAAACAGAATCGCATTAAAATCTAGAATTATTAAGTTGTATTTGCTGTCGAAACACTGAATAATTAACTATTAATGGCCGTAAATAAAAGCTTTTTACAAGCACTATTTTCTTTGAAATTTATTTGGAGATCTTTGAGTATTAAAGTTTTAAAATGACTAAAAATGGGACTGATAGTGGAGGTGGAGGAGACCCAGAGACCTTCAGAGAAGAACCAGTAAATACGGGTCACTGCTGACTGTCAATAACACTGGGAAGATTCCAGTTCAGCCGTTCAGACCAGTTTCACCTCCGTTCAGACCAGTTCACCTCCGTTCAGACCAGTTTCACCTCCGTTCAGACCAGTTTCACCTCCGTTTAGATGTGTTTGGGAAACAAGGCAGCGACGGAAGAGACGGAGGCTGGACGGAAGAGACGGAGGCTGGACAGGAGAGACGGGGCTGGACAGGAGAGACGGGGGCTGGACAGGAGAGATGGAGGCTGGACAGTAGACGGGGGCTGGACAGGAGAGACGGAGGCTGGACAGGAGAGATGGAGGCTGGACCTCCTCCCAGAACGTCCTCTGAGGAGCAGCAGAGACTCTGAAAGTAAACTGACTTCAATGAAACGTTTTAAGGAGCGACAGGGACATAAATGTGATGTGTGAAGCTGCCGTCTTCCGTCTCGTCTCCTCCGTCTCGTCTCCTCCGTCTCGTCTCCAGAGCTCCCAGAACAAAGATGCATCACTGATTCATCCAAACAAAGATGGCGGCGTCTATTTAAAGGAGACGCTGCTGGTGATCATCCTTCATCATCCTGCTGCCCAAAAACCTCAATAAAGTCCTAAATAATTAATTAATCCACTGCAGGAAAACGGTCTCTAACGAGCTGCTGTTTATCTACAAAACAGAGTGGAGACGTCCAACGAGCAGAGACGTTTGTGTGTTCCGGGACGGTGATTGATTACGAGAAAACACAAACAAAATCCCCTCGTCCTTCATCAAATGGACTGAAATCCGTTTATTTAACGATCTAATTAATCTCAGATCTACGCAGCCGTCGAGCTTTTGTTTTTGCTTTGCTGAGCAGCGGCTCCAGTTTAAATCAGAAATTAAAATCATAAAAAGGACTGAAGGACCTACGACGGGCTGTTCTGGAGCTCTGGACCTGAACATGGACCTGGACCTGGATCTGGACCTGAACATTGACCTGGACCTGAACATGGACCTGGACCTGAGCATGGACCTGGACCTGGACCTTCTCCAGCCATCTGGCTCACTGAAAACGTGGCGTCTCTCTCTTTGTTGTGGACCGAAGACACTCCTGCAAGACAAAGTTAGACTCAAGGCACACGAGCAAGGCCAGAACCGAGACCCGGTTCAGCGTGTGTCCGTCAGGCTTTTAAGGGGAGGGGTCATCTTCAGCGGGCGGATGGGTGCAGCCGGCCGCCAACGAGGTGCTGAGCGTCTAAAATGTAGCTTATTGCAGTGAAACGGACCATAAACAGACGCGTGGACAGAAGGGGAGGAGTTCTGGGGACGGAGGGGGAGGAGTTCTGGGTCAACAGAAGGGGAGGAGTTCTGGGGACGGAAGGGGAGGAGTTCTGGGTCGACAGAAGGGGAGGAGTTCTGGGTCGGGGACAGAAGGGGGAGGAGGGGTTCTGGGGTCTGGGGACAGAAAGAACCAGAAGTTGAGGTGACGGCTGAGATGAAGGTGGTGCGCCGTTGAGGACTAAATAAAAGCTTGTGACGTTTCTGTACATGTAGTGGACGCTCCAGCAGGGAGGAGTCTGGTCTCAGGTTTAACAGAAAGAGTCTGTAGTTCGTTATCCGTCTCACCTGGGACGTCCTTCCTTCTCGTTAACGTGCTCCACAGAACGCTGCCGGTCCACCTCCTCCCTGCAGGTTTCGGGGGACCCCCCCTCCCCCACGGCTCACGCCGCCCTGCGCGGCCGCCTCCTGACGCCCGCCGGCGCGCGGCAGCTGTTAGGAGATCTTACAGTTGTTGCGGGTGCAGTTCTGCGGCGGGCTCTGCGGCGGGCGGACGGACTTGGGTCGCTTCAGGCTGTTGCCCTTGGAGCCGCCGGGCGGGTTGGCCAGCGAGTACGAGCGTCCGTGCATCATGACGGCGTTCATGCCGTTGGCCATGGAGAAGGACTTGAGGTGGGACTTGATGGCGACGGGCAGCGGCAGCTTGTCGATGAGGTGGACCGGCGTGCACGAGACGATGGCTCTGCAGCAGAGGTCCTGGAGGCTGAACACTGGGGGGGGTTAATTTTAGTTAGTTTTATAAACACATAATACAGTTTCTGTTAGTTATCGTTTTTTTAAAAAACTTGTTTTTATTTTATTTCAGTTAAGGAAAATGTTTTTTCAATTCTAGTTTTCGTGATTTCGTTCGTTTTTCGTTAACGATGATAACATTGGGTAGAACCATCGGCTGCCCGCTCACGGCGGTGGCGCCACCCACCTCTGTTGGGCCTCCAGAACTTCTCCATGCCGTGCCTCATCAGGACGATGCGCGACAGCTCCGTGAACGACTCGATGACGTTGAAGTTGCACAGCGGGCTCACTTCAAAAAACGTCATGCCGTTCTTCTCGGCGTACGCCCTCGCCTGCTCGGTGGGGACCTGCCGCTTGAACGCCAGGTGGAGACGGTTTCCCACGAGGATCCGAGGAACGCCCGGGGCATGCTGGGAGGAGGGGTGGGGACGGCACAGGACTGATTAAAGAAGCTTATAAAACTAAGGATGCACGATAACTGTTTTTAAAACCGATACCGATAACACACACATATACCTAAGATCATTACATTAATACTATGAACAAAATCAAAAATAGTTTTGACTTTTTAAATGAACAGATATTTATTTTTTCCAAAGAAAAACTATTGACAAGCCTCTCAAATATTTTCGTAAAGCTATCAAACAAACCTATTTGATATCTCACATTAACTGCGTTTACATGGGAAGATTTAATTCCTCTTTAATTCAGAATTAAAGTTAAAGCCGAATAAAAGTTACCATGTAAACACCTGATTCCATATGAAAATGTCAATTCCGAATTAAACTTAATTCTGAAGTAAGTGGCTGGTTTATTCCCATTTTAATTCAGAATTAAATAATTCCGCGGTCATGTATACTCATTCCTGTTTAAATTAATTTGCATGCTAGTTCTCTTGCCCGTCTGTAGCGATGACGCTTATATTCCGCGCCGGGCTTGTTTTTGAAACAAAGTTTTAAAATGGCAGCACACAGTAAACGGTGTTCAAGAGCAGAGACGATTTATTTAATAAATAGCTTGGAGGAACTGGAAATAATTAAAAGAACAGATGGCAGGAAACATAAAAATTGTGAGCTTTTCAAAGTTGTAGCAGCTAGGCTAAATGAAGGAGGTTTCACAGATAGAGACGCCACCCAGGTCAAAAATAAGTGGAATGTTGTTGCCCCCCCATCCAATCAGAACCCTTCCCAACCCCCAGACCTAAAGCGGAGTTGGATAAAGCCGAACAAACGTGTTTTCCATGTAAACCTCAATTCGGAATTACTATTTCCATGTAAACTCGAAGGAAAATAGTTTAATTCTGAACTATTTAATTCGGAATTCCTCAATTCTGAATTTAAAAAACATCATGTTAACCGCAGCCAGTAACTTAAACAAGGTTCATTACTGACTGATATAAAAATAAAGGCTCCTTGAACTGATGGAAATACATGCATCGGAATTACTAACTGAAAAAGATTAACATTTAAAGGATTTTGACTTGTGGTTCCATTTAAATGAATACCTTTAATTAAAGTAAATGAGGTTCAGTAGTTTTTATTTTTTAATCTCATGGAAGCTTTAGATAAGAGAGATGGAGGGGAGACTGCTGCTGGCTTGCGCACGTTAGCATTAACTTCCGTTAGCTCACGTTAGCGCGATTTCAAAACTCCATGGAAGTGATTGTTATGTTGTAGGTGGCTGATCAGGTTTTACGTATTAAAGCTTGTGCTTCCCTCCTCGTAGAATTCACTCGGAGGATTCGTCACGAATAACCACCAAACTATCTTCTTCTGAAACTTTAACCAAGTTCCACGCCGCCATGTTTGTTGTGATCAGCGCTGTGCTGCAGGCTGCATTCAAGGTGGAACGTAAATTCCTCCGTTCCCTCGTTTGCTAGTCGTTCTTTCAGCTTTTTCTATTTTTTTTTCCTTTTTTTAATGTGTAACATGTGGAGAAATACTGTAAATATCAATTCAAGTCAGCAACTACTAAAATTATGACCGAGTTAATGAGTTGTTCTCCATGTCTATTTTAGTTTTACCGCATGTTTACCTCCCAGTTCTCTTCCGGTTCCGCAGCAGCCAGCAACAGACTTTTCAAAACAAAAGCATGTGAGCAACATTCGTTAACGTGCGAATAAAATAAATGTCGGCGTTAATAAATGAATGCGTTAACGCGATAATAACGCGTTAACTTGCCCAGCCCTACTGTTAGATGATCAGCCTCACAGGGTCAGACCCAGTTGGATCCATGTCCTGGTTTCAGCGGCGGCTTCTCTTGTCAGAGGAATCTGACACCTGCAGCGTTTTTCTATTAGAAAACATTTGATCCGAACGTACAGAAGAGTTCTGGTGAGTGGTCCAACGGTCCCAACGTTGTTAAATCAATTCAATAATGACTTAAAGACAGTGAGAGCTCAGTAAAAAGCTAAATTGATGACCTGGGTCTCACCGTATGTAACATATCGAGCTGAATCCGGAGCTTCTCAAATGCAGAGCGTTACTCTGGCTTTTTCCGTCGCTCCAGAAGTTTGCCGTCATTTTGTTTTAATATTCTGCACCGACTGGATCGTGAACTGAAGCAGCATTTCTGCATTTGCCAGCTCAGAATCAATATTTTACTGCCATTTGATCCAGTGTGACAGCTGTGGGTGGACCTGCACCTCGTCAGCTGATCGGTTCTGCTCATCCCACCTGGACACTTTCCCACCGTTGAATCGTTTTATTAAAGTTCTGTCTCAGTTCTTCACTCTCGGCTGTGTTGTTTCTTGACGTTCTGATCACAGGATGAGAGATTAAACAAAAAAACAACTGGTTTGGTAGTTAATCAACTATTAATCAGCATCAGTGGGCCATTAAATCCCGGTTCAGCTGGACCCAACGACTGTTACTGCAGAAGCGGTGACTGACAGCTGATCCCCCGTTTCCGTCTCTACGCGGCGATTATCCTCCACCTCGGCGCTATTTCTGTCCTCAAAGGCGTCCGGCCGTGTCGCTGCTGCAGAGGCGGAGCAGGAAAGGCCAAACTGGAGCAGAAATTCCACAAGAAAGCCGGACGGACGGACGGACATCCTCTCTGCTTCCAAGTCAGCAGGAAGGACGGAGCTGTTTCACCGCCTCCTGCACGAGAGCTTTGACGATCGTAAAAATACGACGCGGCAGCAAAGAAACGGGTGGAAAACTGAAGGGATCACGTTCAGGTGAACCAGCCGCTGATGAGGCCGACCACAGCTGAAAACTACTTCTTCTGTTTTTTTGGAAGGCTGCACGATGAGCCGGCAGTAGACGTGCACGATAACTATCGGCCCGATAACAGGAAATTATGACGTCATCCCGATAACTCTGATATCATGACGAATAGCCCCGATAACATTTATATTTCTGTCAACACAGCAGTGTCTCGCTCCCTCTGAGCCTTGAATGACCGTCAGTGAATGTTATGTTCAAGTGACATCGGCATAATCAGAAAAATGATTTCTCAATATAGAAAAAACTAGAATACCCCCTCATGCCAGAAAACAACTCGTTAACTCGGTCATAATTTTAGTAGTTGCTGACTTTCATTGATATTCGCAGTATTTCCCCACATGTTACACATAAAAAAAAGAAAAAAATAGAAAAGGCTGAAAGAACGACTAGCAAACGAGGGAACGTTGGAATTTACGTTACACCTTGAATGCAGCCTGCAGCACAGCGCTGATCACAACAAACATGGCGGCGTGGAACTTCGTTAAAGTTTCAGAAGAAGATAGTTTGGTGGTTATTTGTGACGAATCCTCCGAGTGAATTCTACGAGGAGGGAAGCACAAGCTTTAATACGTAAAACCTGATCAGCCACCTACAACATAACAATCACTTCCATGGAGTTTTGAAATCACGCTAAAGTGAGCTAACGGAAGCTAATGCTAACGTGCGCAAGCCAGCAGCAGTCTCCCCTCCCATCTCTCTTCATCTAAAGCTTCCATGAGATTAAAAAATAAAATAAAAAAACTACTGAACCTCATTTACTTTAATTAAAGGTATTAATTTAAATGGAACCACAAGTCAAAATCCTTTAAATGTTAATCTTTTTCAGTTAGTAATTCTGATGCATGTATTTCCATCAGTTCAAGGAGCCTTTATTTTTTATATCAGTCAGTAATGAACCTTATTTAAGTTAATGTGAGATATCAAATAGGTTTGTTTGATAGCTTTATGAAAATGTTTGAGAGGCTTGACAATAGTTTTTCATTGGAAAAAATAAATATCTGTTCATTTAAAGAGTCCAAACTATTTTTGATTTTGTTCATAGTATTGATGTAATGATCTTAGGTATATGTGTGTGTTATCGGTTATCGGTATCGGTTTTAAAAAACAGTTATCGTGCATCCCTAGCCGGCAGATAGATTACGAGATAAAAATGACACTGAAACGTCCTTTTTGACATTTTGAGAACGTGTAACTGTTCCGGTTCCTCTGCAGCTCTGAGACCTGAGCAGCCTCACCTCATCGATCTCTCTGATCCACCTGTCGATGCCGTCGAAGGACCACCTGTTGGTGATGTCATACACCAGCAGGATCCCCTGAGGAGAGACGCACGGTTATTCCAGAGCGGTTTGAGACGTCCGGTGTGACGGTTCAAGCGTGTTCAAGGTGTGGGTTTCTCACCTGAGCTCCGCGGGAATACGAGCGGAAGATGGTGCAGAACCTCCCCTGACCCGAGGTGTCCCTGCGGAGGACGGCAGAGACTCGTGAGGACCTTTCACAACCAGCAGGCACAAGGTTCTTTACAATAAAATAAAATGGTAAATGAAGCAGTTGCAGAAGAGTTATTGAAGCAAACAACAGAGGCGGAGTTAAGGGTGGAGTCAAGGGCGGAGTCCACCGAGGATCTGAAGCCCAGAAACATCTTCAAGCCACAAACGTCTGTTCCGTTTTCATGCTTGTACAAATTTACAGTCTCAACTATTGGCAAGAAAATGTAACTTCCCTACTAAGGACAGTTTAAGAGCGTAAGTCTGTCAGTCCCCCACCTGCAGGGCCCAACGGGTCACAAAATCTACAACCTGTTCGTCTCTCGACACCTTTGACTTCTTTAACGGTAAAACTTTCAAAAAAGGAAATACAGCGATCCCTTATTTTTCGAAAGTTAATGTTAACGAGCCTAAATAATGTGTTTAAAATATGTTTAAAAACCGCAAAAAAGTATCGAGGCACTGCAGCGAAACAAGACAAAGGCTCAACTGTGGTCTTTCTGTTTCCTTCACAGCCTCTGGTCTCTGAAACGTAGTAAAGAAACCGCTGGTATTGTGCTATTTTTGGCTCGTAATTAGCGGCTAACACGCTAACAACAATAAAAGAAATAGTCCAGTTTTCTCTCCATGGAACGGGAACTTTATTCTGGCACTGCAGGAACTTGTAACATCACACAGGTTGTATTGTACGGAGTCCTCATTTGGGCCATAATTCAATGAATAAATGAGTCTATTATTATGAAATACAGGCATTTATTATTAGGAAATATTTCCCATTATCATGATAATGGTTTCGTTTTTCATAAGAATGAGCTTTTACATAATAATGGCTTTGGAAGATGGGGACGACGGGAAAGATGGCATCAAGATGGCGAGGAAAGGAGACACTGAGGCAGCAGGATTCAGGAATATTCTGCATCATGACGCTGCTCCAAACTCCAAACCTGGCTGTCCGCAGGGAAGAGGAGGCGGAGGAGGAGCTGGATTCTTGGCCTACTTCCACCCAACAGGCCTCGCCTAGCGCTGCAGCGTCTCAGCTGACAGATACGTGTCTGCCGCCTGCGCCGACGCAGGTTTAGCTTTTTATTTGGGCATGAAACGCCTGAAGTCGGCTCATGGATTCAGCAGATAACCCAGGTGGCTGCATGCGCAACACTGGAAACGATTTATTTATGCGTTGAAGCTCGGAGCGACTCTAAAAGTCAGTCTTTTTTAATTTATATACACAGAAGAATAACATTTATATACACAACAGGAGTGCAGACTGCATTTGATTCTTCACAGCAGCACTGTGGTGTCTTGTGCTGCGTCATGGAGGGGAAAAAGTTGAGCAGCTCTAACTTTTTTCTTTTTTTTTTTTTTTTGCAGGATGACCCATATTTCTGCACCAGAATCCTCTGCAGAAAACATGAGACGAAATGGGTGAAGCAACGCAGAAACTCTCGATTCACTGAGCATGACTGTTCTGCAGCAACGAAAGCTAAAGACACGCAGACAGAACAAAATGTTTCTGTCAAAGGAGGTACTGAACCGAGGAAGTTCTGGTTCTGGTCCGGAGTTAGGTCACTGCACAAACTACTGACAAGTCTTTTCACTGCATTTCTCCTTTAAAAAATTAAAATAAAGCCCCTCTAAATGTGTGGTCCAGATGAGGAGGGAACCGTAAAATGATGCAGATGACGATGGATGTGTCTGACCCGCAGGTTTTTGTGACGCGACTGCTGATTGGTCACAACGTTCCTCCTTCCGCTCTGAAAATGGAAAGTTTTGGTTTGACACCTGAGAGTCTGAAACGTTCAGCCGCGAGATAAAAACTCCTGCTTCACGTCTGGGATTTAAATAGGGATGCACGATAACTGCTTTTTAAAACCCATACCAGATAACTTTCAGCTCCTAAAGGTCGATACCGATAACACACACATATACCTAAGATCATTACAACAATACTATGAACAAAATCCAAAAATAGTTTTGACTTTTTAAATGAACAGATATTTATTTTTCCATTGAAAAACTACTGACAAGCCTCTCAAACATTTTTGTAAAGCTAACAAACAAACCTTACATCAACTTTAATAAGGTTCATTACTGACTGATATAAAAAAATAAAGGCTCCTTGAACTGATGGAAATACATGCATCAGAATTACTAACTGAAAAAGATTAACATTTAAAGGATTTTGGCTTGTGGTTCCATTTAAATTAATACCTTTAATTAAAGTAAATGAGGTTCAGTGATTTTTTTATTTTTTAATGTCATGGAAGCTTTAGATGAGAGGAATGAGGGAGAGGGGGGAGACTGCTGCTGGTTTTCACACGTTAGCATTAGCTCACGTTAGCTCACGTTAGCGTTGTTGTAGGTGGCTGATCAGGTTTTACGTATTAAAGCTTGTGCTTCCCTCCTCGTAGAATTCACTCGGAGGATTCGTCACAAATAACCACCAAACTATCTTCTTCTGAAACCTTAACAAAGTTCCACGTCGCCATGTTTGTTGTGATCAGCGCTGTGCTGCAGGCTGCATTCAAGGTGTAACGTAAATTCCTCCGTTCCCTCGTTTGCTAGTCGTTCTTTCAGCCTTTTCTATTTTTTTCTTTTTTTATGTGTAACATGAGGGGAAATACTGCGAATATCAATTCAAGTCAGCAACTACTAAAATTATGACCGAGTTAACAAGTTTTCTGGTATGAGGGGGTATTCTTGATTTTCCTTACTGAGAAATCGTTTTTCTGATTATGCCAATGTCACTTTTTTTTTTTTTTTTTTAAGATTTTTTTTGGCTCTAGTGGCCTTTATTGAAAGTGGAGAGACAGGAGGGGGGGGGGGGGGGGGGAGAGAATGGGGAAGACACGCGGGAAAGAGTCGCCGAGCCGGGAATCGAACTCACGACCAGCCGCACGAGGACTGTAGCCTCTGTATATGGCCGCCTGCCCTAACCACTGCGCCACCGGGGCGACCATGCCGACGTCACTTGAACATAACATTCACTGATGGTCACTTAAGACTCAGAGGGAGCGAGGCACTGCCGTATTGACAAAATATAATTGTTATCGGGGCTATTCGTCGTGATATTAGACCTATCGGAATGACGTCGTAATTTCCTGTTATTGGCCCGACAGTTATCGGGTCGATAGTTATCGTGCACCCCTATTTTTAAAGGTTTTGGAGGATACAGAAAGAGAAGCGTGCTCACCACAGCTCCAGCTTCACTCTGCGTCCGTCCAGAAGGATGGTGGTGGTTTTATAGTCGATACCTGCAGAAACAGAGACAAAGACAGAAGCAGCTGTTGGTAAAGAGACGCATCATCAGCTGCAGTCCTGCAGCAGAGAAACTAAATGACTCATCAGCTTAAACTCACACCTGCGTGATCGCACTCCATGCTTTTAAAAGCACCGCTGTCAGAGAGCCGTGGTGATTGTTTTACTGTCACCACCCCCCCCCCCACGTGTCACATAGACCAAGTTTGGCTTCTCACTTCCACCTCAGACAAACCGGTCTGACCTGCGCAGGTAACACCTGTTACCTGCGCCGCGCTCAGACACGCTCGCGGCCCGAGGCCCAACAGGTGAGGCGCAGAGCGATCGGCGTCTCCCGTTCGCCTATAGGCTCGGCGTCTCCGTGTGTCGATGCTTGATTTAGATCTGCGCCTTTACCCAAGTTTAACCCAAATTAAAGCCGACGGGACTGCTGCGTGACTCGCTTCGCTCGTTATCAGCGACGTCTCTAAGACGTTACTCTGACGGGGAGCAGCCGCCGGCTGCAGCAGTTACGGTATCTTCCCGTTTCCAGGCAGAGCCGCCGCTGAGCTGAACTGCTGAGCTCAGGCTCGGCTAATTGAATTGGACCGAGCGCACGGCGGCGTACAAAGTGCTTCCTTCCCTCTCACAGCCGAGGATCACTTAGCCGTCCCGGATAATCAATACGCCTCTCTCGTGCCTCTGATGTCTTAGCTGGAAAGTGCCGTCCGTGTTCTGGGAGTCGGCTCGCTTCGTTTCTTCTGAGGTGCACCTGAAGCCGTGTGGGGTCTGGCAGGTGTTTGTTTAACTCCTCCCCTCCAGTCAAAGGTCAATGAAATGCTTCAGAGCAGATAAATATTGTCTCGTAGCATCGCAGTGCCTGCAATTCTTAACATCTACTGAGTACTAATCCATCTATGTGGCGACTATTACAATCGAACTGACTGAAGGGAAGGAGAGGAGGACTGGCGTGAAATCTTTGGCGTCACACGGGTAAATCCTGTTTCACCGTTTTATTTTATTTTCATTCAGAGTCGTCCAGGAAACAAAAGCAGCTACAATCATCCTCCAGGACGTCTGTCCAGGAACCTGAAGCTTCATTCAGACAGCAGCTTCTCGCTCTTTACAGCGTAAATTAAAAATAAAATGATCTAGTGTACCGCTGTCAAAGCACCTGGAGGTGGACCGTCAAGATCCCTGAGCTCAGATCTTTTACTGCATTTAGGCAAAATCCGTACAAACTTGCAGCTTAGCAAACGGATTTGCCCAGAAACTAAACTTGGATGAAGAATCACATACGAGACAAAAACAAACCACAGGAGGACAGTCTTCAGGACATCAATGATCAATAATCAATAATCGTTAGACGTGTTGATTCAGAAGCAGCTGTCAGTCATGTGATGAGTCAAGAACAAACATTGTCGGGACAAAGTCCCAAAACTTATTTCCATCCCGTCCAATGTGCATCACTCTTGCTTTTAATAAAAATCCACCTTTAGTGAATGTAAAACTAAGGAAGTTTTTTTTCCCCTTATAAAAATACATATTTTGTCACTTTTCCAAAAGATATTAAACAAGACTTTCACATGCTCTCAGAAGTGATTTCTGCAGCACATTACAGTCAATAAAAGGACTTTATGCCTGATTCTGAGGGCGGTTCGCTGAACTCAACAACCGTCAGGGTTCCTGAACCGATCTGAAGCTCCTTGAAGGTGTCGTGACAAATTAAGATTATTTTACTGCTCCTGGTCGAGCTGGAGCCTGAATGCCTCAGCAGCCAATGAGAGCCGACGGACAGAGCGGCGTCACTGGCCAGGTGTCGCGCACGTCTGCCGCTCACGAACGCGGCAGTGAACGCAGCACATCCCAAACCAGGTAGGATGTAGAGAAACCTCCCGACTGTGGCAGCAACACGGGGCTTCAGGAAAAGGACTCAAGGCTTCAGGGGAGAAACCTGCTGCTGCAGAGACGTATCAGGGTACCAGGACCGCTCAGAGCTACAGTCTGGTACCCCAATATGTCTCTGCAACAGCAGGTACGTATCAGGGTACCAGGACCGCTCAGAGCTACAGTCTGGTACCCTGCTGTTGCAGAGACGTATCAGGGTACCAGGACCGCTCAGAGCTACAGTCTGGTACCCTGCTGCTGCAGAGACGTATCAGGGTACCAGGACCGCTCAGAGCTACAGTCTGGTAGTCTGGTACCTGGTACCGGACCTGCTGTCTGCAGAGACGTAACAGTCAGGGTACCAGGACCGCTCAGAGCTACAGTCTGGTAGTCCTGGTACCCTGCTGTTGCAGAGACGTATCAGGGTACCAGGACCGCTCAGAGCTACAGTCTGGTAGTCCTGGTACCCTGCTGCTGCAGAGACGTATCAGGGTACCAAGACCGCTCAGAGCTACAGTCTGGTAGTCCTGGTACCCTGCTGCTGCAGAGACGTATCAGGGTACCAGGACCGCTCAGAGCTACAGTCTGGTAGTCCTGGTACCCTGCTGTTGCAGAGACGTATCAGGGTACCAGGACCGCTCAGAGCTACAGTCTGGTAGTCCTGGTACCCTGCTGCTGCAGAGACGTATCAGGGTGCCAGGTAGGCTTGGGCGGTATTACGGTAATACCGTTTACTTCCGGTATTTTAAAATAGCGGCGGTATCAGTTTCAATACCGTCATTAAAAATATGCAATGAATGATTTCTGTGGTTTAAAGTTTAGTTTAGTTTCTCTCCTGTATCGCTGTGTGTTCCACTTTATTTTACCGTTTATTCGTGTTCGCTTGTAGCTGATCTCGGTTTGACTCGTCCTGTTAAGGTACTGACGATGAAAACAACACTTCCTGAGTTTGCTGCTTCAAAATAAAAGCTTCTAATGAAACTAATACTGTTGGACTTTTATGTTGAAGAATTTATAGGAAGTGAAACGTCCGGCATCAGACACTTTACTATAAAGCGCGTTTCAGCAAACACACCTCGGCAGCAGAGAGGAGCTGGGGCAGAGCAGTTAAAACTACAGTGAAAAGCAAGAAATACACAAATAAATAACAACTGTAGTTGAGCCAAGTTTATATTGAAGCACTGAACTGCTGTTTCGAGGTAAACTCACCTTTTTTTTCCCAGGTGCGTCAACGCTGGGAATAGTACAGCACCCTAAAGCCCCGCGGCAGCGCGCCTGGGGTACATAATGGGGGGACGGCTGTTTTCACGCGCGGCGTCTGCCGGCGGTGTGTGTTCGCCTCAATAGGGAATACCGTATACCCCGGTAAAATGTGAGGGAAGTTTGACGGTATCAAAATTTGGATACCGCCCAAGCCTAGTGCCAGGACCGCTCAGAGCTACAGTCTGGTACCACATGATCGTAAAGTCATATCTGAAGAACCAGCGAGTCACATTCTTGGTTCATGTTTCTACAATAGCGTGAATATTAGGGCTGTAGCGATACACTAATCTCGCGATACAATATGATACACGATATTCGGCTGACGATACGATATATAACGATATTCATCTTACAATACATTTACATCATTTTCCGAAAGATTTTAAAAGGGACAAAGTGATTTTGGTGACATCTTGTGAGTGTTCCAATGACTTTGTTTGAATTAATTGAACTGAAACCATCAATTACACATTGGCCATGGTTACATGATGTTTTTTAATTCCGAATTAAACTATTTTCCTTCGAGTTTACATGGAAATAGTAATTCCGAATTGACAGTTTACATGGAAAACACGTTTGTTCAGCTTTATCCAATTCCGTCTGGGGGTTGGGAAGGGTTCTGATTGGATTGGGGGGGCGGACGTCTTTACGTCTACCGGAAGAAAACAAACTTAGCAACAACTCTATTAGCAACAACATTCCACTTATTTTTGACCTGGGTGGCGTCTCTATCTGTGAAACCTCCTTCATTTAACCTGGCTGCTACAACTTTGAAAAGCTCACAATTTTTATGTTTCCTACCATCTGTTCTTTTAATTATTTCCAGTTCCTCCGAGCTATTTATTAAATAAATCGTCTCTGCTCTTGACCACCATTTACTGCGTGCTGCCATCTTGAAACTTTGCGCGGAATATAAGCGTCATTATATAATTAAGTTTAATTATTTCTATAATTCTGTCAATTAATTAACAGAAGGAAAAGGGCAAGAAAGAAGAAATGAAGAATCACAGGAGGAAGATTTCCAGCTCAGCTGTCATGATGGTGAAGCATCTCTGAAGAGGATCAGACCACATTCAGCTTCTCATTTACCTCCAACTTCTTTGTTATTCACACTGATGCCCCCCCCCCCCCCTCCGCCAGGGCAGTACCGGGGGGGTGGGGGGTGGGGGGGTGTTATCTATCCTGGCTGACATCCAGCGGTAACTGCTGTGTGGACGTTTGGGCTGTGAAAGCAGCCGGTCCACTGCTGCAGTGAAATGAGCTGCTGAGCCAAGACGCTCCCAGAGGAATAAATAAAAAAAAAGATGTAAGAGCCTCACTCGTCTAGCAGATGCACTGAAAAGTGTCGTTTCAAGCTGTTTTTCGCATTTTAATTAGCTTCTCTCCTCTGCAGTGACGCCTGCCATCAGCCGTTATCTCAGTGCAGAGAAACCGTCTTTGTTTACAAAAACGTTCATATTTGTCACCAGCTGGACGTCTACCACTCTTCCTTTAAGAAGAAAAGCCCTGCAGAGAAACTAAATGTTAAGGTCACTGGACGTGTGGAAACATCTCGACTCCTAAACGCAACAAAGAGCTTTCAGCAATAAAAAATAAAAAGCATACAATTACATTGGTGCTGGGTAATATGACGATACATATCGTGGGGACGATAGAAAAGTGTGTATTGTGCCATTTCTCTTCTATCGTTTCTTACCTAATTTTATCATTTATTACAGCAAATATGTAATTAAATAACCTGCAACGATAAATTTGATAGAATCATATCTACTTCTACAAAGTATCCTTTTATGTTTGCACTTTTATTCATGTTAATGCCTTAAACAGAGTTCTCTTCAACCCTGATGTTTACTTTAGACACTTTATATTGGTTTGCAAACTTTGCACTACAAGGTTACAGATTTCAGAAAGTTGAAAAATAATTTGTTTATTTTTTATAGCTGAACTTCAGTGCAAAATGTGTTTTTTCCTCTCAGAAACTGTTGTGCACTTTAAAAAAAATGTGAAAGCTACTGTACCTCTGTACCTACCTGTTTTTGCTGCACTAAAATGTATGTTTGTGACAGTTCAGCTAAATGTCCTTTCAAAATAAAGGTTGAAAAGTAAGCAATTAAATTTTTATCAAACTTTTCAGAGAATAACTGAAAACATACTTTATTATGGTATATTGTGATCGTGATATAAAATAGACCATATCGTGATATATGATTTTTTCCATATCGCCCAGCACTAAATAACATTATTTCATCACACTGAGGAGGAAGCACAGCTGTCTTCAGAGTTTGGTATGTAGACATCTGGGCACACTTTGGCGTTTATGAACTCATGGGAAATGATATATAATGATATAATTTTTTTTTAAAAAGCAGATTATCGGCACAGATAATGAAGAACCACCTCAGGTGTTTGCAGGCCGGCGTGTACCTGAGCTCTCCTGCTCTGACGCACCTGAACAGCTTTCACGCATCCAGATGAAGAGCAGCCGGTTTCCTGTCAGTCAGCGACAGTCGGCTGTGATTGTGGCGGCGCTGCTCTGCAGATAAACCCTGATGTCACAGTTTCAGCAGCTTTTTCCTTCCTTTTAAACCAGAATCCACTCACCGTGTTTATAACGAAACAAAGACTCATTTCTGAGGAGGAAACTTGGCAGATGAGTCTAAATGGGGGTGTGCAGGATCGGAAACACTCATGGCCTCATCCAATCAAAGTGCGTCTTACTGTTCCCATTCTCTCCTGTTGAAATATTCAGGGTCCTTGGTAGCAACCCCCCTCCAAGCCCCCCTCCCCAACCATCTCTTTGCCAATGGGATGGAAATCAATAGCAAAGCTTCCTCCTGCGTAAACATCCTCGTCTGAGTGAGTTCAGCTGCCGTCTCCATATTTAATGAAGCTGTTTGATCTTCCTCCCTTCAGCTGACTCTGCTTCCTCCTGTAGATGCTGTTCAGGAGCTGCCCCCCTCCCAGCAGCCCCCCAGTATCTATATGATAACAAACCAGAACTTCTTTGGTCTTCTTTTTCTTTAAATACAGTAAATTTGGTTGGTGATGCTCTGATAAGTTCGGGAACTTCTCTGTATTTCAAATAACCGGTCAAACAAAAGACTGTTTACTTTTTACATGTGACGATTGTGCACAAAAACGTAATAGCAATAAAATGATAATGTGCATCCAGTAACTATTTAAAAAAAAAAAAAAAAAAAAAACCTTCTTAACTACAGACGCACTGAAAAGCTGCAGGATCTTTACCTGAGGTTGCACCTGCTCTAACTCCGCCCCTCTAACGCGTCAAATAGGATTCAGGAGGCGCAAAGTCAACACAGATTCACCCTTTTATATTTTCCAGGGATTTGCTGAAAAAAATAAAAATAAAAAGCCCTGGTCACTTCGAGGAAATCAGACGGCTTAAAAACTGGACGCTCGCCTGAGTGCCGACTGGTCGGTGATGAAAGCAGCTTCGCAGCAAACTGGGAGGAAACTGGGTCAGTGAGAGAGTCGTTATTGGGTTTGTTCAGTTTACTGCTCAGACGTGTTTCCATCCTCCACCGCTGCTGTGAACCTGCACATCTGCACAGATCTGGGGGGGGGGGGCTCCACGCCGCCGTCAGACGCCAACAGGCAGGATTCATTAGATAAACGCCGAGCTGCTGACTGATGGATTTTTCATGAAAACCACTTGATGTTGTTGTGAAAAGGAGAAAGGGAATCTTAATTAAAAAAAAAAAAAAACATCTGTGGCAGCAACATCTGCACAAACGGCACAGTTTACCTTTCGGGGATCAGTAAATGTGACATTACGGTTTTAAAGTGAAGAAATTAAGACTAATTACAGCGTGCCGTCCCAGCTGTGCTCCTCATTAGTCACGTCCAGGTCCTTCACTCATTTCTTTTAATGCTTTGAAATCATCTTCAGAGGCTTCTGGGTCACAACCGGGTTCGTTTCAACCCAGTGGGCTGAGAAAAATCAACTCCCAGATATTTAAAGAGTTAAAATCATCCATCACAAAGTCTGCTTTAAAAGTCCTGCTGTCGCTGCATCAGTGACGTTGGACCGGTTTCACCACAGAAAAGCCCACGGAGGGAAAACAGCGTTACTCAGGGTAGAAATAATAAGGATTAAAGTAAAGAAACGTACGGTTGGACAGTTTTAAGACAACCGTGTTACAGTAGTCGTGATAACACTGATGATACACATCAGAAAAATAGCGAATTAACACAGTCCTGAACGCAGGAGCAGCAAGATTGTCCGACCTAGCAACAGTAACTAGGAAGGGGGCGGTGCTTACCGAAAGGTCGATTAAATACGGTGCACTCGTTTATTTTTGTGATGCCATGCAGGCGAAAGTGTTTTGCCATATTAGTCGTGCACCCTCCTTCGACAGTAACACGCTTCCCGCAGGTGTTGCGCTGCGCCAGGTAGCCGTCATTTCCCGGACTGAAATGCAGCCAAACTCGAGAGCGGTGTCTCTTGGGATCCATGCTGTGGCGACGGACGTGATGTCGACACTAGTTGAATAACATCAACAAACTAGTCCAGTAAATTAAAAAAATAAATAAATAGTGCGGACATTTAGAAACGGAACTCAAAAATCTTCTTAACGATTCCAGAACCGGACGCTAGGAACCGATTCCTACTTGGAATCATTTCTCGGGGCCCAACCCTAGTCTAAACTCTAACATGGGCGGACCTCAGATGCCAACGGCGTTGTGAACGCGACCGTAAACCTCAACAGATGAGCTACAAACTGAAACAAGTTGTGTGTCGGTTCAGAGGAGAGCAGATGAGAGAAACCACAGCGTAGACAAAGGTGGGACTGCAGGTGGGCCGTGAGAGGTCATTAAAAATAAACAAATATATTTTAAGTCCTCAATTTTTTTTAAAAATATATTCTTAATTACTGTTAAATATTTATGGCATGATTAAAAAATATTTAGAAGTAATAAAACAAACCAATTGAGTGTTATTCTACTGTCATCTTAACTTAATATGACAAGTGTCACTTTATTTGTTGACCCCTTACATTAATATCGGGACATAGCTTCTTGTCTTGTATGTTGATCACAGTTGTGATGAAAGGTTCTGGTGGGCCGCAGAGATTTTTCACATTTCAAATTGGGCCGTGGTATTCTGAAGTTTGGAAATGGCTGCTCTAAATCTAAAGCAGGGGGCTCATTTATGAAAAAATAATTTCTGTACTAAAACAAATGAGACTAATTATTAGAGTCTGGAGATCAACTGGAAATGTATCCACCTGACTTGCTTTGTGACTAATAAAATGATCTTTCACACTAATATTTGTAATTGTAGTTGTAATTCATGTCACGGTGGGTTGAGAGGGGTTTCCCTCGGGTGGGGGTGGGGGTGCAGCTTCACTGCAGCAGCATTCGGACCACAGCGGACCGGTCCTGAGCCAACAGGAGAGGCCGAGGTGATCTGATCCAACCAGAAGCAGAGTCCAGGAAAACAATGAAGCCTCTGAACGTGCGCACACGACTGTAAACCATCCAAAAAAAGATGAAAATGATGGTCATCACCCATGAAAAGCATTATTATTTACGAGCGGCAACAATGCACACACACTTCTGTGTGAACGCTCTGGTGGCGGCGAAGACCGTGAGAGGAGCTCTTTGTGTTTTATCCTCCAGCGTCCACGCAGACGCCGCCAGAACGTTCAGGACTTTGGTCATGCGTGACGTGAAAACGATCAGCTGAGGCGGGAGTGACTCACCGCTACTGTAGGCGTACGGCGACTCTGCAGATCCGTCCTGCAGGCTGTCCAGGATCTCTCCTTTGCCCACGTCGCTGTCTCCCACCAGGAGGAACTTCAGCAGGTAGTCGTAGCTCTTCACCGGGCTGCCCTGACTGCCCATCTCTGACGACGGCTGGAAGTGTGGACGGGAAACAAAACTCTCACCGTTCTGCGTCGTCCCTGCGTGATCAGCAGCTCTGTTACGCCATGAACTCGCTCAGTGAGTTCGGTCCAGCGATGAAGCCTTTGTTCTTGTTGGGTTTTTGTTTTTTGTTTTTTTTTTTTTTAAAAAAAACAACAGACCAAAAATGGGCCACAGTCTCAGAAGAGTGTCCTACTTGAAAAACAAGACTGTAGCCACAAAAAATGAGCTTCTGGAAACCAAAGCATTTTTCTTTTAATTGCTAAAGTTAAATATAAAATAACAGCTTGTTCCAAGGTAGTGCAGATAACAAATAACAGCTAAAACAACATGCACCCTCAAAACTACCTGAACCTGCAAGAGTCCTGCAGGTCTTAGTGAGGTTTACTTTAAATAAAGATTAAAAGCAGAGACAAACAGAGTAACTGGAGCTGGATGAGGACGAAAAAATCTACCCAAGGAGCAAAAACACGTCAATAATCTGGAATTATGAATATCAGAAAACTGGCAAGTCTATGCAAAAAAGTGTTAAACTCCTACCCTGATAATATACGTGCTGTAGTCAGTTAATAAACCTGGATTCTCTCTTTTTATTGCCATTTAAACAGGCAACGAGGCGCTAGTTCTGCCCGGGAGCTAACGCGCTAGCTTTGTTATAGCCGCTCCTTTTCACAAATAAAACTACATTTATCCAAAGACACTTCCATGTCACTATAAGTTATTCAGCTACACATGCATTGCGCTGTAAAAATTATTTAAATTGTAAAACAAATAAGTAGCGCTATGGCATGGAGAGGAAATAGTTTTTTGTTATTTTTTGCTTTGTTTTTGTTTTCAAGCTAGCTCAACTTCAGGCCGCCGTTTCTTCATTTAGTCAGAGATGACAAAGATTTCCGCTACTTCTTAAATTATCCAGAATATTCCAGGGTCTGCCGGTGAAGCCAAACAGCTGTGGGCCTCTCAACGTCCCGTCCGAGTGTCCGTGTTTGTCCTGGGAGAGCTCAGCCGGGGATGTTTCCATTGTGGTCTCTCATAATCACGGACGCGTCTCCTCCAGCGCTCACGACGACACTGACGCTGACAGACCCGCGGCTCCCCCAGTCTTCTGCTGTCCCCGCCCACTCACGGCCAAACCCCGCCCGCCCGCCCCCGTGTGATTGGACCCCCGTTTCGCGCTGACACGAGTTGCCAAATGGATTGGCTCAGGATAAACGTCACTCACCTTTTTTTTTTTTTTTAATGTCAACAATGCGCAGATGGCGAGGGGGAATGTGGAAAACAAAGATGATGCATTCTTTGCTGAATGCCCACAGAACAAAGGCGAAGATATCCCACCACGAAGATAGACGTGATTGATTTAAACGTCTTACTCTCAACCCAATGGGATCATCTTCATGGATAAATGTTGTCTGACTTTTTAGAGAGGCTTTTAAGAGAGCGCTTCAGTTTAATCTGTGATCATCAGAATATGAAATAGGTTAAACTGAGATTAAAGAGGATGAAAATTGCATCAAATCTCCCCCCTGAATCATAAAGCAGCATTTTGTGAAATATTTGACAATTCTAGATAATATGAAAATTTATATCATATATATATTTTTTTCTCTTTTTTAAATTTTGGTCAATGCATATAACTCAGATATATGAATAAATATGAAAAATACAAATGAAAATCACAGAGAAACTGCCAGGGATGTCCAGAAATGAAAACTGTACCCACAACCCTCTAAAATGAAATCACTAAATCCATAAAACCTCTTCTATAAATCTATATATTTTAGAAATAAATAAATACCAAAAAATAATCAATGTCCATCTTTTATAATGAATCCATAACCAAGAAACATGACATGACCACCAGAGAAAACACACCTCTTAGCTTTGTTGTAATAATAATAATAATAATAATAATAATAATAATAACAAAATATTAGAAATGTGTTTAAAGGTCACATCATCATTACTGAAACACTGTGTATTGCGTTACATTTTGCCCAGGACACATCCTTTAATATTTAAGGCTTAGCTTTGGTTCAAAAATAAAAAATTCTGCAGCAGCACATTAAAAAACAAACAAACAAACCATCATATTTCAGATTCGGGCCTTCGGCCAACATGTTGCATAACTGCAGCATTAAACGAATGTGTCATGTGATGTTCAACAGAGGGCTGTGTGTTTATTTGCTTCTGTGTGTGTGAAATGTGTTTTTCTAAGGTGATGAGTCATCTCTGCCTCCGGCGCTGCCAGAACACCTCCACACACCGTGAATGAAAGATCCGGACCTGAACCCACGGCAACAGCTTGAGCACGACTGTTGATGAAAATACCGGGAGCAAAGTTGATCTAGAGCGGTATCAGGTCCGATATCTGAAAACACACCTCTTGACTTTAATATTTGAGCAAATGTTGGTGCACATGTTCACTGAGAATAAAATCCCACAAACTCAGCTTCACTTGATTTATAGCAGCCCTGAAGCAAAAATGACACAGAAATATAAAAACAAACTGTCAAGACAACATAAAATGAATCAAAGGACCTCATAGTTTAAAAGCTGTAAATGCTGGAAAGAAAAAAAACCCCTGATGAATCAAAGGTTTGGGGCTTTTATTCTGATCATTTTAAGACTTGATGATTAATCCACGGTCCAAAATTAGTCACGGAACCAAATGTTGCTGGATTTAATGTTTGCTGGATAATAATAATAATAATAATAATAATAACAATAATAATAGTAATAATAATAATAATTTATTATTTATTTATTATATAATAATTATAATAATTTATTCATTAATGCTGCTTTGTTTTTCACTGAAACTGCATTAATAAACAACTGACCTCATCTCTGACGCTTTACAGAAACGTCTCAGTAACTGTATCACCAGGAGGCTTTTAGTAAAAATAATGCATGTTGATAGTTTTTGGTTTTTTTTTAAGAATAAAGGCAAATTCTCAAAATCTACCATTTCTGGTCCCAACTTTAATCACTTAATTGGCTTCTATGAGAACAAAAACATAATTTCTATGGAGAAAACCTGCAGAAACACAGAAAACAAAATAATTATCAGTAAAAACTGTCAACGGCGACTAAATCGTGTCACTGTTTATTGTTTTATTGGAAGTTAATAAAAAAATATCACCTTGAGAGAACAAACACCTGAGAACAATACACATATTTATGAATTAGACGATACCAAGGAATTTAAATTAGTACAAATGAGACACAAAAGCAGACTGACATCAGAGTTGAAATAAAAGAAGTGACATGAAGTTTGACATAAAGACTGGAAACGCTGGGATTTATTTATCTACATCTACCAGATCACAACATTGATCTTAACGTAACAGCCGGAACATTAAGACGTTAAAAACAGACAAATTCAAGTTGTTTTTTTTTTAATGTTTGTCTTCAGGAACAGACTCATCAATCAGAAACAAGATGTCACGGTAAATGACGCAAATATGACCAACAAAAATTTAAATTTAAATTTAAAAAAAAGAGAGAGAAAATCATTCAAGATCTTAGAAAATGTCTTGTGCTAAATAAAATGTAAATAAGTTTGTTTGTTCCCTTTAATTCTAACGCTGCTGGTATAAAATCTTAAAGGTTTTTGACACATTTGGGGCATTTCAGTTCATCTTTAAATAAAAATATGACTCAGTTTACTGACACCTGCTTCATCTATTAAAGTCTCCAGGAACTTTTAACTGAATGTGTCTCCATATAAAGTAGAAAACATCTGTAAATGGATGCCAGGAAATGAAAACGCTTCTAGTAATCTTAAAACACTTATAAAAACGGTGTTTGTTTTTTAAATTCATGGAGACTTTAAAGTAATCGAGGTCAGACCACTGCAGCATTTATACGTATACTGATGTTTTATAAACGGGTTGCATCATCGTCTAAAAGCAGTTCATATCTGATATTGACATCTGGGATGTTCACCAGCTGGAGGGGCGACGGGTCGGACTGCCGGGTCGGACCGCCAGAGATAGGAAGCGCTGTTAGAATCTGCTGTATCGGGTCGGGTGAAGTGGAAGATGTGGTATGTAAACCTGTTTCTGTTGGCACACGGACACACTCCTGCAGTTCAACCGTACGTCGCATCTGTAACGCTGTTGGTTCAGAGCTCAGAGTTCTGGTTCCTCTCTGACATCATAAATGACATCAGAGAAGATACCGGAGCTGCTGGAAGGTCTGCAAAGGTTCAGGCATGTTTTCAAAGTGGAGAAGAGGAAGGAGATCCCGTCCATGTCTGCGCCGCTCAGCACCGGAACATTTTCAAGGTCGTATTAACGGGGAAAATCGATCGTCCTCATCGATGGCAAACAACCGCATGAAGCCAGTTCATATCAGATTTATCTCTCCGTATAACTGAGGCCTGAAACTGATCTGAAAATATCTAAATATATCTATAAATATCCTTTTATTCCTCCTGCTTGCACCTTCCATCTGCACCACAGAGGGAGGAGAAAGAAAAATCAGAACTGGGTCACCAGAAACCTGCAGAGGACTTTTCAGAAACGCTTCAGAGGAGCACCGACCTCCTGCGTGTCCTACGATCTGCAGCGCACGTTAGAAATTTAAGACAAAGTCTGATCCGTCTACTAATAAAATCAAAACTCTTCGGCGTTGCTTTAATGGAAACGTCGTCGTCGTGTCGCGTGCCGGTTGGTGTTAAAGTCACTGCAGTCGTTCGTATCACGGAGCCGCCGGGTGGAAACGGAGCGAGCGTGTCATCGGACCACCTGAGGACAGGAAGACAGACGGTCCCACAGGGCGGGAAACCATTAACCAGCAGGACGACGACAACAGCCTGCAGCGACGTGCGGCTCCAGCTGCTCTGAGCTCAGCGTCACCGGGACGATACGGCCCGACGCGCTTTCATCAGTCTTCCCCGACCGAGGGGGCGGAGTTATCGACGGCTGCTCAGTACCGCGGTCCGGACCGTAGACGGTTTGAGACGATGCTGACCGAGGGGGCGGAGTTATCGACGGCTGCTCGGCCCGCGGTCCGGACTGTAGACGGTTTGAGACGATGCTGCAGAGCAGCAGCGTCTGAGGAGAAACGCTGCAGCTGAAATCAGAGCGACTTCAGATAAATCAAACTACGACCCGGCTTCAGCTGCATCGTTCATGTCAGAGTTTTAATGTCTTTAGTTTCTGCTGCGTAAAAAAGAATGAAAGCTTTGACGTCATTATTAGAGCAAAAAGAAACCATTAATTTCCTTGTGAGGGTCAAATTCCTGATTAAAAAGTAAAAAAATCTTGTTGCAGAAACAGGAGCCAGCTGGTGGGAGTGGCTAATAAAACATTTTATACACGTTAAGAGAAAACGTGTTTTGTTCTGAGAAAAACTCATTTTTTTTTTTAAATCACTTTACTCCTGAATTAAACATAAGGACTGTTCACATCTTTCAGAAGAACTAACATACAGAGAAAACATGTCAAGTTATTTACTCTCACTTCAAATACAGTGAGAGACGTTCACGGCGAACTGAAAGTCAGTTTATGATCACAGCTCTTAAAACTCGTTCAGCAGTGACTTCTGAAGTTTCTGCTGGAGCTCAGATTCACCGTCACAGCGATCAGAAAACTACAGATGACGACTGAAGGAGGCCTCAGCTGCTCCTGAAACCATCCTCCGGCATAAAAGCATCTCAACGCTCTACATGTTTCTGTTCATTATTTATTCATCCTCTCTTCCTCCCTCCGCTCCCTCACCTCTCCTCTTCCTCTTCCTCCTTGCCTCCTTCTTTGTGTTTCTGGCTCGTGTCTCTCAGTCAGTCTTGGTGGTTTTGTGTCTCCAGGGGTAGATCAGCTCCCCCACAAACAGCTTCTTGACCAGGGCGACCCACGAGTCTTTGGGGTAGCAGCTGTAGGTGGGGGTGCGGTAGGTCTGGACGACGGCGCCGCACTTCAACGGGTTGATCTGAGGGTGGAGACGACGCGGTGGTTTACCTGTCCAGGCGTTAAACTGAATGTAATCAGGTGTGATGCGGCCCAACGAAGGTGACCTCTTACCTCCATCAGCAGGTGCAGTTCGCTGCCCGGCTCATCACACAAAACACTGAACTTCACGCCCTCTGAAAGAGTAAAGAGCACATCTGTCTTCAGAGAGATATATTCTCGTTAGGGATGCACGATAACTGTTTTAAAACTGATACCGATAACCGATAACACACACATATACCTAAGATCATTACATCAATACTATGAACAAAACCAAAAATAGTTTGGACTCTTTAAATGAACAGATATTTATTTTTTTTAAAGAAAAACTATTGACCAGCCACTCAAACATTTTCTTAAAGCTAGCAAACAAACCTATTTGATATCTCACATTAACTTAAATAAGGTTCATTACTGACTGATATAAAAAATAAAGGCTCCTTGAACTGATGGAAATACATGCATCAGAATTTCTAACTGAAAAAGATTAACATTTAAAGGATTTTGACTTGTGGTTCCATTTAAATTAATACCTTTAATTAAAGTAAATTAGGTTCAGTTATTTATTTATTTATTTTTTTTATCTCATGGAAGCTTTAGATGAGAGAGATGAGGGAGAGGAGAGACTGCTGCTGGCTTGCGCACGTTAGCATTAGCTTGCGTTAGCGCGATTTCAAAACTCCATGGAAGTGATTGTTATGTTGTAGGTGGCTGATCAGGTTTTACGTATTAAAGCTTGTGCTTCCCTCCTCGTAGAATTCACTCGGAGGATTCATCACAAATAACCACCAAACTATCTTCTTCTGAAACTTTAATGAAGTTCCACGCCGCCATGTTTGTTGTGATCAGCGCTGTGCTGCAGGCTGCATTCAAGGTGTAACGTTGTGGTGGAAATTTTTATTTGGTTTATTTCATCTTGTAATTTTGTCATCTAACAATATGTTTAAAAGTGATTTGTCTGTGTCACACGAGACCAAATGTCTGACAAAGGCAAATTACGGGGGTCGGCTGTGGCTCATTGATCTAGGAAGACACGGCAGGGGTCAGCTGTGACTTCCTAAATTCAATTAGCATCAACTAAATAACTCCTTGATCAAGGGACTTTTTAAAGTTGCTAAACTCAATCAGTCTGTCTAAACAAATGCCTTGTAAATTGCTAAATTCAATCAGTCTGTCTTGAGACAAATGTCTTTTTGCTTGACCACCTACTGTGTCTATTCGTATGCAAAACCTGTAAGCACATCAACATCTTCTGCTTGGTATCCTGTATGCAACCTGTACACCTTGCTGTCTGGTATAAAAATCAGCTTGTTCTTTGTATCTGCAGAGTCCATTAGCCGCACTCTGCGAGTTGGTGGCTGGTGGCTCCTTGGGCCACAAGATTTGTATGTCTTCTTTTTTCTCTGTAATAATTCTATTCTGATTTTCTCATCAAGATCGGATCTAATTTTTTCCACACAATTTGGCGCTGCAAAGCAGGTTCCTCGCTTGGCTGTCTGGACGAGTGACCAGAGACCGAGAACCTCAAAAGTGCTGTTGAGATGGGAGCTGACTCACTGCGTCCTGACTGCCAACGCTGGGATCCAACGAACTTAAGTCCTACAATCTGATCTGGTGAGAAATTCATTTTCAAAACACTTTGGTCTCGAAAAGGTTCAGATCTGAGGTGGTTCAGCATTCTCCATAGATTTGGGGAAGTTTAGTCTGCAGGAGTGACTGCGACTAGGTTAGTTTCTGAATCTGTTCTGAAACACTCCTTCTGGTAAGTACTCAGAGGTTAGGCTTTAACTGTTTGGGGCAGGCAACAGATTTTGCAAAGACGTTTGCAATCTTAGCAAGAGTATGCATACTGACTCATAAAGAAATGAGTTCTGGTAAATCCAAACCTCTTTTTGTTCCTCAAGTTTCCAATGTGGAATAGGTGAGAGAAGAAACGGCCGTGAGAGTGTTGAATGTCTGGACTCAGAACATGGGTTTGTCGAGTTTAAAATGAGTTGGAAAGACTGAATGAGAAATTGACTGAAAGATTTGTGTAAAAGATTTGGAAGAATGTGAACATAGCGCTTTGTTTTTTTTTAAGGAGTGAATGTATCTTTATTGTTGATTCTGATGCTATTCCGCATCTCTAACCCCTGCGCATGCGCAACATACATATATATATATATGTGTTGTGTTGTGTGTGTGAGTATATTATTATATATAGATATATATATGTATATATATATGTATTTTTTGGTACCTTAAGTGTTGTATGTATGTCCTGTGATTTGTCTGTCTCACTAAACCTCAGAACAGAGACAGTTGTTTCCCACACTGATACTTTTTCTTTTTTTACTCATTTGCTTTTGGCCAAGCAATTTACAGTGATGCACTAGATTTTTTTTTTTTTTAAACTGTCAGAACTGAAAGCCAGTCCTGATTTCAAAGTTTGTGTTTTTTTCTCTCCCTCCTTAAGGTGTACAGACAACAACCAATCAGTACTGTATGCAAATCAGTGAAACCGGTTTCCATGGCTGCTGTCACTTCTCACAGCTTCCTGTCTGAGGAACAGGCAGCAGCCATCCCCCCCCTTACGGGACGTCCCCCTCAGATCTCTAAGCCAGAGTAAATATGTTAGTCTAAAAACAAAACAACTGTGACCTGTTGTTATTCCTGTTGTTGTGATTTTGTACTAAACTTCTCTGTGCTTGAAGCCCCTTTATCTTCTCTTGTTCATGGAAAAGTCTAGCCTCCAGACCTTATTAGATGGACACCCCCCCCCCCCCCCCCCCAGGCAGAGAAATTAACTGAAAAAGGCTCTTCAAACAGCTCCTACTTTAGGCCTTCCTGATCCAGGTAAAAGCAGCTCTTCCTGAACCAGCAGACAGCCCACTCCATTCACTCAAACCGGGAGACTGGGTGGTGATAAAGATTTCAGAAGGAAGACTGGACTCCAGAGTGGCGATGGGCCATTCCAGGTGCTCCTACCACCCTACGGCAGTAAAGGTTGCAGAGAGAGCACTTGGATCCATGCCAGCCACTACAAGAAGGTGCCAGGACCAACTGATGACCTCCCTATAAATCATCCAGCATCAAGTAGACGGCGAAGTTAAGCGCTCTACTCCACCTTCACCAGGCAGAGTCCGTCCTCACCAACTGAGGGGACATCTCAGCTGAAGGGAGAAGTGCTGATCGGCCTCTGGCCGCACTCTGACTACACGCTGCTCAACACAGTTGCTTCCCTCGCTTGGTGAGTGACTTTGGCTGAACCTGTGTGCACCGATGACTGCTTTGGAGACTCCCGGAGACACGACGATGGCAGCCTGCTGCACTGACAGGCTGTGGATTATTTTGGCTCAAAAATGATCCTAATTTGGATTGTTGTCGTCATTTGGCCTGTTTCCTGGTGGTCAGGAGTTTACTCAAGATTGCTGCATGACAAAAGATCTCACACTGCAGCACTTTTATGGTGTCAGCACATGACACACCCCGCCATCGCTGCTCTCCAACTGACCCACATGATTCAATCTGGGGCTCGGATGTCCCACCTGACAGGAAACCTCTGGTCAACACTTTTTTTTCCCCTTGATGGGAAACTCATGCTCTGCCGTAACTGTGAACTACAAGCTGGACAAATTCACCAAGGACTCTGTGGTTGCCCTAAAAGGACTCTGCTTGCGGACCATGTGTCCTCCTCTGGCTGGCTTTCATTGCTAGCTGGTAAAAGCTAAAAGGTCTCTCCTGCTGTGGATTATGACCTCAGTCATCATTGTTGTTTTTTTTTATGCACATTATTCCCTTAAGTCAGGACTGTCTAAGATATTCCCTCCAGTTTTTTTTGGATCTGTATACCCCATGTTCCCTAAACAATCCCATGACTCTATTTCTAATCCTCCCTCATCGCCTGGATATTATGACGATTCATCAGAATGACTCTGACGACTCCTTTGTGTGATCGTCCATTTTCCAACACTGAATATTATTGTCCATATTCATAGTCGAACATTGTTTCTGTTTTCAATCATGTTTATGATGGTGATCATTGAATCTCAGTGAATTTGGTGACCTAATGTTTACAGTTAATGGTTGTTATTGTGTGATTAATATGAAACATATCAATGTTTCATTTATAATCAAAGAGGGAAATTGTGGTGGAAATTTTTATTTTGGTTTATTTCATCTTGTAATTTGTCATCTAACAATATGAAAAGTGATTTGTCTGTGTCACAACGAGACCAAATGTCTGACAAAGCAATTACGGGGTCGGCTGTGGCTCATTGATCTAGGAAGACACGGCAGGGGTCAGCTTGACTTCCTAAATTCAATTAGCATCAACTAAATAACTCCTTGATCAAGGGACTTTTTAAAGTTGCTAAACTCAATCAGTCTGTCTAAACAAATGCCTCTGTATAACATTGCTAAATTCAATCAGTCTGTCTTGAGACAAATGTCTTTTTGCTTGACCACCTACTGTGTCTATTCTGTATGCAAAACCTGTAAGCACAATCAACATCTTCTGTCTTGGTATCCTGTATGCAAACCTGTAACACCTTGCTGTCTGGTATAAAAATCAGCTTCGTCTTTGTATCTGCAGAGTCATTAGCCGGCACTCTGCGAGTGGTGGCTGGTGGCTCTCCTTGTGGCCACAAGTATTTGTATGTCTGTCTTTCTTTCTCTGTATAAATTCTATTCTGATTTTCTCATCAGATCGGATCTATTTTTCCACAACACGTAATTCCCACGTTCCCTTGTTTGCTACTTTTTTCTATTTTTTTTCTTTTTTATGTGTAACATGAGGGAAAATACTGTGAATATTGATTCAAGTCAGCAACTACTAAAATTATGACCAAGTTAACGAGTTGTTTTCTGGCATGAGGGGGTATTCTTGATTTTTCTTACTGAGTAATCGTTTTTCTGATTATGCCGACGTCACTTGAACATAACATTCACTGCTGGTCATTCAAGGCTCAGAGGGAGCGAGACACTGCTGTGTTGACAGAAATATAAATGTTATCGGGGCTATTCGTCGTGATAACGGAGTTATCAGGATGACATCATAATTTCCTGTTATCACCCCGATAGTTATCGTGCACCCTAATTCTCATCCTTTTTTAGCTGTGTCTTCATCCTTAAGCTAGTAGCAGCCGATCTAGAGGATCATTTTCTTAATGTGTGCCTTATTTTAGAGTCGTCCTGCAGCTTGGTGCTTCCACACAAACATGAACTGAGACTCCAATTACACTCAATAAACCAAAAAGCACATTAGCATATGAGAGTGCACACAGAATCCAACTAGCACTCTTCTCATTACCAGTCTGGTGATGAACCATCGTACTGGCACACAACCAGTCACAGTAACTACAGATGAAAACCCGCCGTACCTGCCAGTCTGTAGCTCCGACAGATGCGCAGACCCATGGCGAACAGCGGGAAAGAGTTGATGAAGTCCACACTGAGGTGAAGGACGCCCTGGAACAGCACCACCACCAGGCGAAGCTACGCAACACACAGGGACACACAGGAGTGACAAACGGTGCCGTCAGGACGGAGACGGTCCGGTGTGGAGTCCGTCTCCGTCATAACATCTGGATGTGGACCGGTAAGAGACACCTTCCGGTCCCAGAGTTCATCAGCTGGACGTGTTTTTTTGTTTTTGACACGGATTAACGTGTGACTGGTCTTACCAGCGTGAAGACCAGGTAGTAGAGGGCGGTGGTGGGCAGCAGGAACAGCAGGACGGTCAACAGCAGCGTACCGATGAAGAGCTGGAGCGTCACAAACAACAACGACACTCACGGGAAACGCTTGGAGAAAACATCTGGAATGACGCAACGATCAAATAAAGCCGAGACGGACTCACCTGGTCCACGTCGTAGGAGCACGAGTCCACTCTCTGGCGCAGGACGTTCCACTTCTTCCCCCTGAAGAGCCTCCAGAGGGACGAGAGGCCGTAGATCTTCATGCAGTAGAGCCTGACGGAGACACACGGAGACAGATGAGGACAGCTGCTGAACAAACACATCATCCTTCATCCTTCACGGGACCGAGACCAGGATGGAGGTCCAGCAACGACCGAACCAACACCTCAGCCACCTGCCATGAAACGGTCTCATCAGAGCTCAGACTGCAGCACGGTGAGACGTTAACAGAACCGTCTGCTTGGACCAAAAGTTTTGTTTGGGGAAACTGGAAAAGCGTCTGGATGTGTGAAAGTTACAGGAACACGTGCTGCTTTTCCTCCTCCAAACATCTTTTTATTTCCAGTTTCAGCTCAAGAAATGTTTTTGTAAAAATCCCAAAAATACGCCAGACAGGCAGTAAAGCTCCAGAATAATAATAATATTAAAAAGAAACTTGACTGCACCGCCACAGTAGAGCTTTAAGATGATGAAAAAATAACCACCCCTTGTTTTAAAAGGATGAATCCTTTAAAAACAAAATAGCAGTTTGATGTTTTGGTAGGATAAACTGTCAAGCATTTATCAGTAATGACACTAAGATGAATGACAGAGCTTGGAATTTAAATAAAAATACAGTGATCCCTCACCAATTCGCGCTTTAAATTAGTTATTCGCGGATTTTTTTCATAAATATATAATAAAAAAAAATCAAGAATAAATCACGGAAACATCACAGGATGTTGTGCGCGTTCTCTCACAGTGAAGAAATGCTGTGAGCCAGCCTGGCCCCTTTAAGAAGGTGGCCTTATGGGTAATGGTGTGGCCTTATGGGTAATGTAGTGTGTCGTGGGACGGCAGAACTAAAACAGGGTTAGATGAAAAGTGTAGTGAGCATCAACAGCAGCCCAGCGTGTATAGATTTACATTCTCTGTTAACCGACAGGAGCCCAACAATACAACCTGTGTGATGTTACAAGTTCCTGCAGTACCAGAATAAAGTTCCCGTTCCATGCAGAGAAAACCAGACTTTTTCTTTTGTTGTTGTTAGTGTGTTAGCCGCTAATTACGAGCCAAAAATAGCACAATAGCAGCGGTTTCTTTACTACAGTTCAGAGACCAGAGGCTGTGAAGGAAACAGAAAGACCACAGTTGAGCCTTTGTCTTGTTTCACTGCAGTGCCTCGTTACTTTTTGGGGTTTTTAAACATATTTTAAACACATTATTGAGGCTCGGGGGGCTCCGGCTCCAGTTAGCAGATTTTGATCTTCGCGGGGTTGCGGGGGTCCCCATTAACCACGAAAAATAAGGGATCACTGTAGTCCAAATGTGACCCAAGTGTGCACTTTCAGTTGTAATTTAAGAGGTTTCACAAAGAGACGGCATTCACCATTTAGGAATTACAACCATTTGAAGCGAAGTACCTCAATTCTCAATTTTCACAGTCAGCATCAAAAAGATCAAAAAGCCTCTTCAACATCGACAGCAGTCTAGAAAGCTCTGGAGAGGGCAGCTGTTGGGGGTTAATGTTCATGCACATTCATGACAGATGAAACCAGGATGAACTTGCATCAGAATGACGGGAGCAGAAAAGTCTGGAGAAGCGCTGGTGTTTACCGCTGACAGAAGCTTCCGGATGAACGCTGAGGTGAATAGACCAAAACTGACAGGACAGCGCTTCACGGCGCAGAAGCACAATGACCCCAAACAGCAGAAGCAGCTCGACACTTTCAGGCAAAGAAACTGAATGTTCTTCACCGGACGGGTCAGTGTTCTGATCTCAGCCCAGCAGAACACCTAACCGATACCGATAACACACACATATACCTAAGATCATTACATCAATACTATGAAAAAAAAAACAAAAATAGTTTGGACTCTTTAAATAAACAGATATTTATTTTTTCCAATGAAAAACTATTGGCAAGCCTCTCAAACATTTCATAAAGCTATCAAACAAACCTATTTGATATCTCACATTAACTTAAATAAGGTTCATTACTGACTGATATAAAAAATAAAGGCTCCTCGAACTGATGGAAATACATGCATCAGAATTACTAAATTAAAAAATACATTCCTAAATGACAATAAAAAATAATGCACAGGTCATAATGTACTGACACAAGTTAGACTTGTCTGTGTAAATAAACTGAAAAAATGCACTCTATAGTAACAAAGATATTAAGTTTAAAGGATTTTGGCTTGTGGTTCTATTCAAATGAATGCCTTTAATTAAAGTTAATCAGGTTTAGTTTTTTTTTTTTTTTAATCTCATGAAAGGTTTAGATGAGAGAGATGATGGAGAGGAGAGACTGTTGCTGGCTAGCTCATGTTAGCTCCTGTTAGCGCGATTTCAAAACTCCATGGAAGTGACGGTTATGTTTCAGGTGGCTGATCAGGTTTGACGTATTAAAGCTTGTGCTATTTTTCCCTCCTTCGCTTGGAGCATTTGTCACAAATAACCAGCGAACTATCTTCCTCTGAAACTTTAACGAAGTTTGGTACGATCGCTGCTATGTTTTTTTCCTTCAGCGCACTGTGCCGCAATGCTGCATTCAAGGTGTAACGTAAATTCCTCCGTTCCCTCGTTTGCCTGTCGTTCTTTCAGCCTTTTCTATTTTTTCTATTTTCTGTGTAACATGTGGGAAAATACTGTGAATATCAATTAAAGTCAGCAACTACTAAAATTATTACTGAATTAAAGAGTTGTTTTCTGGCATGAGGGGGTATTCTTGATTTTCCTTATTGAGTAATCGTTTTTCTGATTATGCCGACGTCACTTGAACATAAGATTCACTGCTGGTCATTCAGGTCTCAGAGGGAGCGAGACACTGCTGTGTTGACAGAAATATAAATGTTATCGGGGCTATTCGTCATGATATTGGACTTATTGGAATGACGTCATCATTTCCTGTTATCGGCCTGATAGTTATCGGGTCGATAGTTATCGGGTCGATAATTATCGTGCACCCCTACGTGTTTCACTGTCCAAATACAACTGAGACCCTGCTGAAGTCCTAAACACCATATCTGGTGAAAACTAAATAAAAGCTTGAAATGATCCAACCAAAATCAACGGTTTGGTTGGATCAGCTGATCAGCTGACTCCTGTTTCTGACTCTCAGCATGCAGATGTGCGACAGCTGTTCAGCGTCTCTGTGCGTCGTGTTGTTGTCGTGCTTCGAGCGTTTAAGGTTTCCGGTTGAGCCGGCGGACGAGCTTTACGGTAAATGTTTGTCGTGTGTTACGTTAAACGCGTTGCGTTATTTTTATTCTTGTTGGAGGAACGTTTCTTTTTTCTAACGGATTCCACGTCTCGTCTCCAGAGGAGCGTCCGACTGATCTCCTGGCTGAGCGAAGGTCTGACTGAAGTGGAGCGACAGCAGGGAGCCGCCGGTTACGACCACAGACTCTCATCAGCGCTCACGTGATGCGCTCAGGCCAGACTCCCAGTTTTATCCATTAAACGTGGAGTCACATTTCTGAGTCACACTGATGTAAAATTTGCTCTAGAGTTAGCCTGGAGCCCTGCACGGATGAGACTTTTTAAAATCTGTGTTAGCTGTTTTCCCAGCATATTACACTCTTATCTAAATTAGAGGGTAAAGTTCACATCTGCTCTTTCACTCAGTCCTACTTTTACTGAGAAAGCAAAACTCAGATTTCAGCTCCAGGATTTCTGAAACTTAAGCGTGACAGACGGACCAAAGACAGCGATGCTGCCGTCTGCAGAAATATAAGAAATAAAGAAGCTTTCAGACACTTTCATGTTGGCAAACCAGCTTCCTTTCTGCAGGAGTGTAAAATTTTAAACAATGAATACAACCAAAATAGATAATATTTCCAACTGATATTATTCTGCAAAGGGAAGAGACATATCTCTTGATCTGGAAAAGGTTTGGTGCAAACATCTAAAGTGGACGTTGCTGCCGTCGTTTCCTGCTCTGATAACGTGAAGGCGTCTGAGATGAGCTCTGCAGCGTTTCAGATCTGGACTAAAAACAGCCTGACGAGCTGCAACCCAAATAAATCTGTCAGTTTCCAGGAAGCATTAATCACTGAGCGCTCAGAGGCTGCCTGAAGGGAGAGAACAACCTCTCTAAAACTAAATCTGAAGAGCAGCAATGCCTCCTTCATCTCCCCAGCAGACGCCCGACTGTGATCACAGCGGGGGATATTTTTAGATTTATGAAATATTCCCACAAAGCCTCTCAAAGTGAATTTAACGCACGCACGCACTCACGGCCATGTTCCCGGAGCTGATGGAGCATGAATGTGCTAAAAGGAAAGCAGAGAATATTTCATTATACAGCGCTATCTTTAGAGCAGATGCATAATTCAGTCGATGCTCTTTTATCAGTGTTTCATGACAACAGACCGGCGGCCTTTGTTCCTGCAGCCTGGAGGAGGACGGCGCAGAAGCAGCCAAACATCAACACGCCGTTGTCCCTTAAATGCCCAAACCTCTGGTGCATGCTGGGACATCAGCCTCACCCACGTGAGGACCCCAATGACGGCTTCAAACACTTTCAAGCCTTTCAAAGCAAAACCAAACCCCCCTTCTGGAGCCACAGAGACGACGGACGTTCAGGTTCAGTCTCGGTGTGAGGAGACAGAAGACGTCCCAGAAACGTGGACAGTCAAACAGTGTCCTCTACGAACAAACAGCTGCATCCAAACATCTGTGCGACCGAGCGTGAACGCCGCGGTGAAGTGAGCTGCTGTCAGTGTTTTGTTGCTCCATCTGGTCACGACAGCTCCTCCATTATCTGTTCGGCGTTTCGTTTCAGCCTCCTGCTGCCTTAAACAATCGCCGTCGGGGGGAGTTTTACACTTTCATCAAAACATATGGATGCCACCGTTACTGGAGGATGTTCACTCAGACATTTAATTTAGGAAAAAAAGAGAAAAATAAAATCCAACAAACAACTGCTATATTTGACTGCAGAGGATTCTGGGTAAAATGACATTAAGCTCGTCCTGCAGGTGAGGAGCTCCTCCCTCCACCTGGAGGCTGCAGGATCAGATTTGGATCCTCTGTAGGAGGCTCAGATTAGACATTTGAGAGCCTCAGCATCCTTCAGTTCCTTCTGGAAACAACTCTTATAGTTTCTAGTTCTCACCTCGACTAGGAGGGAAGGGCCGAGCACAACAGGCCGGTCCGGTTCTCGTCTACCATCTGCAACAGCTACACAACGGTGGCGTCAGACGAACGCCGGCCCCGTGGCTCTGGATGATTTATGTTTCTGCTGCAGAAGTTATAATTACAGAAACAACAGCGGCGCTGACTTACGTCCTCTGAGGAGAACAAACAGGAACCAATGTGCCACTGCTCCAAGGGACCACATGACTTCTCTGTCAGTCCAACAACTGTGTTCAGGTCCAAAATGATTCTTTTTTTTAGGGCTGGGCAAGTTAATGTGTTATTATCGCATTAACACATTAATTTATTAACGCCGACATTTATTTTATAGCACGTTAACGCATGTTGCTCACATGCTTTTGTTTTGAAAAGTCTGTTACTGGCCGCTGCGGAGCCGGAAGACAATTGGCAGGTAAACAAGGAAAAGCTAAAACAGACATGGAGAACGGTAAAAATCTGTGAACAGGTATCAATATTAACAATTCTGTCTAAAAAAAAAAATATATTCTGGACTGCAACCAAACGTTTGTGGTCATTCCTCCATGTTCCATCAGATCTGCTCCATGTGTTCACTGTCCTGCTGTTCTCTAGCTGGTTACTGCAGTGCGGCTCCATCTAGTGGCTCAGATGTGTAATGACAACAGAAAGTCCAGTCCTCCATTATAAAACTAATTCAGTCCTGTGCTCAGAATAAAATTGAAAAATAAAAAAAACAGGCATTTTTTTTCCTGTTTTTTTGTGTTAGATTAAAAAACAAAAAACATAATAAAATGTCACTTTTTAATTTTTTTTAACATTTTTGATTGACGATTGAAAATGGAAAGAATGATTGATACACGGATTGGTAAACTTACTGAACTTTAACATGGACATTTTCATTTTAAAGTTCTCCCAGACGGAGGATTCAACAGAAACAAGGTTATTTGTAACAACTGACAAGTTGAATTCCCCGTTAAAAGTTTCTGCTGTTACCTCAGAAATTAATGTTTTAATGTTCTGATTGTGCTGAGACACAATCATTTTGTTGGATTTTGTTTGTAGACTTTTTTTTCTTTTTTAATAAAAACAGGATGACATTAATCCCCTGGCAGTGGCAATAAGCTTTATTTTATTTTACATTTTTTAAGATGAGATTTACACTAAATATGTGTTACTGACAAGTGCTGATGTTAAAAGTGTTTGAACAACAAATGTTATAGCATTTTAGTTCATATGGCAGCAGAACATTTAAATAAAAGTGACCTTTACACTACTTTTGAATTCATTATTTGATTTTGCGTATTCAATGCAATTAATCGTGATTAATCAGGGAAATAATGCGATTAATCACCCAGCCCTTTTTTTTTTTAATTGTTTAAATGTTGCAGGTGTAGCAGTGGCGTGAAGTGATACAAGACCACTTCTATGTGTTTGTTGCTTTAAAAACACCGCCCCCTGCAGGTCACCAAAGGTAATACGTTATTTTTGCAGCGTGCGTGACTCCATTTGTTTTTTTTAAAAGGTAGAAGACACTCCTCTTTGCCTCACAGCAATAATAAAAACCAAACCGTCAGATTCATGTGTGAGTACCTGGCTCCGTAGACGTAGAAACAGTAGATGTGGAAGGTGAACAGCGCCACCATGTCAGAGAGCAGCGAGAGGGCGAAGGTCAGGCCGAGGCAGGCTGACAGACCGCCGTACCAGAGGATCCCCTTGATGAACGGAGACATCAGGTGGATGTAGCCTGGAGGGAAACATGACACGCTGAGCCTCAAACGGCGCCGCCAGCGTCCCTGGAGCTTCTCTAGATGGAAACTGAACATCCCGACACGAGATGGCACCTCCTGCTACTCACTGATCCAGAGGTGGATGTGGTACAGGAAGAAGCGGCCCAGAACCTGGTCCAGGGCCCGGTTCATCTTCAGCCCCGCCGGAGCTCCCATCAGCCACTGCAGCAGCTCCTCCAGCTCTTTGGCCACATGCTGAGGAAGACGAGCAGAAGTTCAGAGGAGAAAATAAAATAAAATAAAATCACTAAATCTGGACAGCTCTTTTCCAAATGCAGCCAAATGTAAAACTTTCTTCAGGAACCGTTTTAAGACTTCCAGCAGAAATCAGTAAAACCAAAATTTCCTTTCAATCACTTTCCACGTCGAACCAGAGACAGAAAACCCTAAAACAGTTTCTTGAAGTTCAACAGTAATTATCTCAGTCTTCTGAGTTAAAAGTTTTGTTCCTGAGTGACTGCAGAGTTCAGCAGATTAGATCTGAGACCTGTGTGCCGTCTTCACGCAAATTTATTGTTTTTCTTTCCAGTTAAAAAACGACAGGCAACGCAAAGAGTCAAACGGTATCAGGACTTAAATCAACCAGCCAGCAATTAAATTAAAAAATGTTCCAGTGATCTGAAACATCTTGTGAACTGTGATAAAGTAAATACTGACTGATGTATCAACTGTTTAGAAATGCTATTTTGAATTTAATGCAGCCATCAAGGTCAATATACCATCTTTATGGTTTTCATAAAGAAACTAATTATTTATTAAAAGTAGGGCTGGGCAAGTTAACGCGTTATTATCGCATTAACTCATTAATTTATTAACGCCAACATTTATTTTATCGTGCGTTAACGCATGTTGCTCACATGCTTTTGTTTTGAAAAGTCTGTTACTGGCTGCTGCAGAACCGGAAAACAGTAAACATAAGGAAAAGCTAAAACAGACATGGAGAACGGTAAAAATCAGTGAACTTTACAGTTCAGGTAGCAACTCAGGTAGAAATATTAACAATTCTGTCTGGAAAAGAAAATTCTGAACTGCAACAAAACTTTGTGGTCATTCCTCCATGTTCCATCAGATCTGCTCCATGTGTTCACTGTCCTGCTGTTCTCTAGCTGGTTACTGCAGTGCGGCTCCATCTAGTGGCGCAGATGTGTAATGACAACAGAAAGTCCAGTCCTCCATTATAAAACTAATTCAGTTCTGTTGCCTGTTTTTTAACTTCGTATTTTTGATCCAAGTCTAAAATTAAAATATAAAAAACAGGCTTTTTTTTTTTTTTCGTTTTTTTTGTGTTCGATTAAAAAATGAAAAACATAATAAAAATGTCACTTTTTAATTTTTCTAAATTTTTGATTGACAATTGAAAATGGAAAGAATGATTGATACACGGATTGATAAAGTTACTGAACTTTAACATGGACATTTTCATTTTAAAGTTCTCCCAGACGGAGGATTCAACAGAAACAAGGTTATTTGTAACAACTGACAAGTTGAACTCCCCGTTAAAAGTTTCTGCTGTTACCTCAGAAATTACCTGTTTTAATGTTCTGATTGTGCTGAGCCACAATCATTTTGTTGGATTTTGTTTGTAGACTTTTTTTTTACTTTTTATAAAAACAGGATGACATTAATGCCCTGGCAGTGGCAATAAGCTTTATTTTATTTTACATTTTTTAAAATGAATTTTACACTAAATATGTGTTACTGACAAGTGCTGATGTTAAAAGTGTTTGAATAACAAATGTTATGACACTTTAGTTCATATGGCAGCAGAACATTTAAATAAAAGTGCATTTTACACTACTTTTGAATTCATTATTTGATTTTGCATATACAATGCGATTAATCGTGATTAATCAGGGAAATCATGCGATTAATCGTGATTAAAAAATTTTAATCGTTGCCCAGCCCTAATTAAAAAGCAACGCCTCGTCTGACCACATGAACACATTTTAAGGTTTAATCTTTACAGTTCTAGTTAGGGTTAGGGTGTTTTATCTCACAAGAACAAACATTTCAGCCGCCTGATCTCGGTTGAAAACTCACGTCAGCCGCTGGCACCAGAGCGTCGGCCAGCTGGTCGATGTGGTCGTCTCTGTAGAGCCACGACATCAGCAGCACGCCGAGCGCCACGTCCACCAGGAACGACACCAGGATGTTGGCTTTCCTGGAGGGAAGAGACGGACAGACGAGTGGAGGCAGGCGGTCGCTGCAGCGTCGCTCCGTTCAGGAGAGCAGAACATGTCGAACAGTAAAACTAAAGTAAACTGCAGGTGCACGTAAACGCCCACAGGTGAGCGCGTACTCACCTCATGAACTGCGTGTGGTCGGCGGCTGCTCTCAGCGAGCTCAGCGTCCTCAGGTGTTCGGTTCTGTAGTTCAGCTGGACGCAGGTGGACAGCTTGGAGGAGAGGAAGCGCAGCGGGAAGAGAGAGAAGATCCTGCAGGTGAAACGACAGATTAAAGACCAGAACCGGTCTGGACCGAGTCAGCGGGACCGCTGGGACGTTTCAGGAGTGAACGTGGCCTGATCCAGCACCGACAGAGACCCCGATCGTGGCTCAGGAGACGTTGTATTATTGTTCCCCTATCAGGGGTGATTAGTGGTCGGTTTGACCTCCTCACCGCAGGTCGCAGATCCACGTCCACACGGCGAGCAGCCAGCTGACCAGCAGGCAGAGCGGCACCGACGCCTGCTTCAGCAGCTCCACGATGATGCTCCCCTCTCGGCCGTCAGACTGCCAGTGCGTCGACTTCAGCGGCCCGTCGTCGTACTTGTCCAGGAAGAAGAGCGGGTCGCTCCGGGCCACCGTCTGGAACACCTGCAGGGGAGGAAGAGGAGGAAGAGGAGGAGGAGGTTAGAGCAGCCGACTCCAGGAGGAAACAAGCAGCGGGACCGACCCGGTCCACCTGCAGCTCTGCCTCACCTGTCGCAGCTCAGACGCAGGCTCCGTGTTGTTGTCGGGGTCGCCGCCGTCGATGGGATGAAGCTGCGACAGCATCACCTTCCTCTGCTCGTAGTGGACCAAGATCACTTTATCTTTTTCCTCCTCCTCTTCTTCTTCTTTTTCTTCTTCTTCTTCTTCTTCTTCTTTCTCTTTGTTCTTTGCTGCTATTGTTTTATCTGGGTTCAGGAAAGAAAAAGTGTTAGTCAGCGAAGACAGGACGGGACTAAAGTGGTTCGAGTTAGTGATGGAAGTGATGTCTGGAAGAGACTTGACTAAAACTTTACTTTCCTAACTTTATAAACAAAATAACACATCACGGTAACATATAAATGTGCTGAATTCCTATTTAACTTTTTTTTTAAACAATGTAGCAAGAAAAAGTATAAGAAGTTCTTGGAATTTACTGGTTTTCTGCATCAATCCAGTCTGACTGTTAACTAGTTGTGTAACTAGTTGTACTAAGTTCATTTTGTCTTCACTTATCAATTAGTTAAATTGTTCTTCATCAGCTGACAAATGACGTGTCACAACAACACCGGTGACACTCTGATGAAGGCGGAAGTACATGCCGAAACATGTCAGGTAAATAAACAACCTAAAACGTTATTGTCTGTGATAAAATAAGTATTTAACTCGTTGTGTAACTAGTCACAACAACAGACAAACACAAGCATTTCTAATTTATTGTGCCTTTATTGAAGACACTGATTTAACATTCGCTGTGCTGGAGGAAAAAGGGTTCACGGATCTCCACTATCTGGTACCTGATTCAGTTCTTTAGACAATATTAGGACCGATATGCATCCTGATGATCAGACGCTTTAACAGACCGTGTGATTAATGAATAGTCTCGTATTCCTGCTGATTCGTCTGCCCTCTAAAGAAACTTAAGACTGTTTTGGTCCATCGTGATTCTGCTCAGGTTGAAGAAGCTTTTAGTTTAGGACCACGGAGCTTTTAAAATCAGACCCTGATTATTCTGAATCCAGGTTATGTGCAGTTCATTCAGCTCCTTTTATTCTCTCTATAAAATAAAGTTGAGAGTTCAACATCTAGAGCAGTGATTCCCAAAGTGTGGGCCGCGGCCCCCTGGTGGGCCGTCGTGGGACTGCAGGTGGGCCGTGAGAGGTCATTAAAATTAAACAAATGTGTTTTAAATCCCCGATCTTTTTTAAATATGTTTTTAATTACTGTAAAATAAACATTGACATGACAAAAAACATTAAGAAGTAATAAAACAACCCAGTTAAGTGTTATTCTACTGTCATCTTAACTTAATATGACAAGTGTCACCTTATTTGTTGACCCCTTACATTAATATCAGATCATGGTTCCTGGTCCTGTATGTTGATCACAGTTGTGATTAAAGGTTTCGGTGGGCTGAGGAGATTTTTTAACATTTCAAATTGGGCCTTGTTGTTCTGAAGTTTGGGAACGGCTGCTCTAGAAGGAGTCTCTTTCCTGGTTGTTCGGTGTTTGTGAACATCAGACTCAGCATCTTACTCTGATCCTTGCTGAGGACCTCGCAGGTGAAGCCCATCTTCCCCATGTGGCGTCTGATCTGGAGCCAGCGTTCCTGGGGGAAGATGGTGCTCAGGTCCCTGAGGAAGCTCTCCATGCCCTCCTGACCCTCTTTGGGTAAACTCCAGGAGCCCAGGACCGACAGCTCCACCCCGCTCTGGGCCTGCATCTGGGAGGGAAAGACCGTCATCATCTCCAGTAAAACATACAAACAAGAAGAACATATATTTGTTGTGTTTCTTTTTATCCAGATTTTGGAAAAAGTCAGAATAGATTCAGCAAGTAGCTTCAGGGTAGAAACTATTACAACCTGAACATCGTTGGTTATTTATATGATTTGAAAACAATCAACTTTGGAGCCATGTGGCTCAAACACAAAAAACAGGCAACACTCAACTTCAAAGTGGCCATAATATGTTAATTTCCAGCCGTTTTATCAAATTTTTGGTACTTCTAGAGTGAATCTGCACCCAGAGTCACTGTAATTATTTAATTCTGACAACTACAAAGAGAGACATTTCTGAAGAATTAGAGGATTTTGCCACAGGTGGAGCCCAGGTGGCATTACATCAATGTCCTAAGGTGTCTTCTGATTGGCTGAAGTCCTGTAGGAATGCGTGTCCCTGAGACAGGACGTCCTCTACGTTCCCTAAACACGCTCTTCTACAACAAATGCACACGTCATTTTCTGAGCCTCATCTTGCAATAGCTGGTAATTAATCATTACAGCGTTGCAAAAAAGTAAGAAAACACAGAAACCATAAAAGGTCCCCTTTAACCTGAATATGTGTGATGTGTAACTAAGCAGCCAAACTTGTCCAGTTCTGCTCAAAAATCCAATTTGAGTCTTCAGAGTAAACGTGGCTGGTTGTAACTGACAACCCCCCCCTCAATCAGATCTGTCCATATCTGACCACCTGATGACAGGAGTCTGCTGCTGCACCCACCTGCTGGACGTACTGCTTCACCTGTCCGGGGATGAACGGGTAGTGGACGACCGCCAGCACCACGGCCGCGTCATGTCCAGGGATCCAGCGGCCCACCAGCAGCCCGCTGTCGGCCCGGTTACAGCACTGCGGGAAGAAGATCTTCAGCACCATGGCGACTGCAGATCGCTGTTCAGCAGCTCTGTGGGCACAAGGACGAGAGGAGGGAGAGGATTCAAGGTCGTGTTTGGAGTGAACACAAAGAGACCACAACTTAAACCTCAGTTTGGTTTTGATTGAAGCGGCAGATTAAAGGAGCGACACCAAACAAGTAACTTGACAGTTAAAATATTAATCAAATGAGAAGGATTGAACTGATTAATTAATAATTTCTGTATCTTGTAAGGATGAGGAGCATAAACAATGAAGTCTGACGTAATTGTGTGTGTGGCAAAGGGAGATCTGTCTTTTTTTTAAATTAAAGTTTCCATTTTTCTGGAAGTCTGTTCACTGACCTGAAGCACACAAAGTCTGTTACTACTTTCAAATGTTAAAACCTTCATGATTTATGAAAATATTTGGCAATACTGTTTCTAATATGTTTTACTTCTATTTTTTGTAGATCTTACTCAACTTTTCAATTAATGTACGTTTTGGCCGGATCATTTCATTGTTTGGTTTTGTCCTTTAACCTCTCCATTAAACACCTCTAACAATGCGAGTATATTTTAAATACAAACCATAAAACGTGTTTAAGGAAGCTTAACAGCCATGTGTCTATATTAATCTAGAGTCCAGACACCGTAACATGCTGTTTCCTGACATGACATTCAACAAAACATCGACTACGACTATAAATTTAATGTGATAAAAGATAAAAATGAGTGCCGATCAACAGAGTAGATTACTGACCTTCCTAAAATAAACCTTGATGATGTGAATGTTTTTAGGGAGGACAGCAGTGGAAGAAAAACGCCTGAATCCGGCGGATTTTGAACGGAGTCCGGATCTCGGCTGTCGAGCTTTTTTGTCCTTCAACGCCTCTCGGTTCTGGGGCGAGTTGGTTGTTATGACAACACAGACAGCCCGGAGCGGGAATGTCATTGATTTTAGAGGAAGCGGCGTCGATAAACAACCCAGGCCGAGAAATGAGGTTAGCTGTGTGGCTGGCTGAGATATTAATGCGGAGAGTAACTCTCTAAATGATTAAGTAAAAAAAGAAAAAAAAAAGAGAGACTTCACGCTCGTGTTTAAATGTCCGAGACTCATAAACTCGTGTAGTCCGTCAGCTGTTTTATTAGGGCGGAAAACGAGTCACGCGACTGAGGCGGCTTCAAACAGCGAACCGTTAAACCATCAAACACCAGTTTGTGAAAGAAAAAAACAGAGAATATTTACCTTCGCTAACTCGACAACCAGCGTTCAGCCCATCCGAAACACCGCAGACCCTAACGTTGACAGTCCGTTCCCTAAACGCTCCGGCTAGAAACACGCGCACCCATATGTTCCCTCTCTCTCATGAAGCCGCTTCTGGCAGGCACGTGCACAGGTAGCCTCCAGGTGGCGCTAGAGCGGCCTTTCTGCTGAATGTTGAGCAGCTATTTTACCCATCAAAAGTATCACTCTTGTATGAAACAGTTGTAATTTTCCCAAAGATGATTTTACAATTAAAAAAATGTATATATACATATTATTAAACATAAACATTATTATTTATTTATTTATTTTTACAATAAAAGTTGAGATATTGTGAAATTTTCTATTTTAGGACATAAATTGCAATTATACAACATTTGCAATTTCACAACATAAAGTTGAAATTTTCTCAGAAAGTTGCAAGATTCACTTAAAAAATTTTCAATTTTGTGAAATTCATGGTTTGATGACAAAAGTCCGCTTGTACAACAGTAACTTATAATATTGCGAAATTCAGATTTCACAACCAAAAAAGTTGTGATTTTAGGAAATAAATTCATACATTTTGTAAAAAAAAAATCTGTTTTGCAAAAGTTAATATTTTACAAGAAAAGGTTACAACAAAATTTTGCGAAATCTGTGATTGCAGAGGAAAATGCTGCTTTCTAATAGAAAAATGTCACGATTTGAAAAAAAAAAATTGAAGAACATCTTTCTGATTGTATGGTTGAAATAATAAAAGACCATAAATAAAACAATCAGTATTGGAGGTGTATCACATCGCATCGCATCGTATTATAATATGGCGCTGCTCTGCTTCCTGGTATCATGAGAATTTTGACTTCACATAGCAAAGAAGACATTTTTTTTACACCTTTGTTTTTTTTTTTTTTATGGAGTCTTCTGATTTTGAATTGCCTTTGAGCTACATAAAAGCAACATGATTAAAACACAACCAAAACATTGAATATTTGCTCTGTGAGATAAGCTTCTTTAGATTCTCCAGTTTCAAAGCTAATTGAAGCTAATTAACCTCTAAAGAAGCAGCACATTTAAAGGCTCTTTTCTGCAGCTCAGTTCAGGTCCTGGCAGCAGAAATAGAGCAGAACGTGGAAGACGAGGACGTCCCGACCATCTCTGAAAAAAATCTATATGATGGATAAAATTCAAGAGTAGCTTTGCAAATGAAAACATGCCATGACAGAGTTAAGTCTTGTGACATCACAAAATACAATAATATATCTGTACAGTTTATATCATTTTACTTCTCATATTAACGTTTTTCCAAACGAAAACCAGTGAGTAAATTAAATGCATTAATGTATTTGTGGAATAAAAGGTTAACGTTGTAGAAAACCTTATCGAGTAAATCACATTTCATTTTATTTATGCTTTTTTTCCCCCTCATTTATTCTTTACAAATGATTATTTATCACATCTTTTACGTAAAGTTCCCTTCCTGTATTTATTAATTTTCTTCTGTAAAAACTGAAGAAAAAAAGAAATGATTTGCACATTAAACATTGACTTGCTTCACAACTATTTAATTTTCAATTCACTTTTACTCATATCACATCAATTCACAGTTAAGTCATGTAAAGGTACATTGAACAAAAGCAGTAAGTTAAAAAAGATAAAAATGATTCAATTAAGTCCAAATTATATCCAAATTCAGTCCAGTTCCCTATAATTCATTCACAATCCTAATCATTCATAATCCAATCCAGTCCAATTCTTACTCCAAATCATGATTTAATTTATTAAAATTAATTATCCAATTAATTCAAATTTATTCTAATTGAGTTCAAACTTGAGTAAATAAAAAAGACAAATAAAACCTTGTGTGACAGTAATAAGTGATTGTTACTCACCATTGAAGGCTCAGTGAGCTGCTGGTGTTTAAATGAGGAGTTGGCCAACTGTAAAGACATTTATCTGCCTCTGCAGTGACACAGCAGGAAAAAAAAAGCGGGAAAACAACCTCCAACTGACAAAAATAACTACTCTGATTATGTGGACATTTTTCTACTTTAAAGACCAACAATCAAAGGTTATTTCAACTTATGGAAACGTTTATCGTGTTGTTTAATTTAATGTGAAATATTTTAACCAATAATAATAACGATAATGATAACAATAATTATAATGATAAGATCGATCGATAAAGAGAGAATTCACTACATAACCCAGCAGCTCTTGCGAGTCGGGATCGCGGCGGATTGTGGGTAAAGAGGAAGTAAACAAACACACGTGGAAGATGGCGCTTTTAGAGCAGACAGGGACGGAAAAGATGGATGTTTTAAGGGGATTCCGTGAGTCGTTTTTCGCCATGAGCCGTCTGACCTCGTTGCCCTGGACTGTGAGTACGAGAGAAACTGGCGCCAAACTCCATTCAAATATGTAGCATTTGGTGCTAAAAACAGCTAAAAACCGGACAGAACCACCGAAAGAGTCTGACATTAAACCACATATCAGTTAGTGTCCTTCTGCATTATTCGGCAGAGAAATAACTGAGTATTGTAACGTAAAAAGGCAGTTATGCAGGGAAAAGTACAGGGCAGGGTGGTTTTAAGGACACATCACTGACAGCAGGTCTGAAAAAAAAAAACCCTGCAAATCCCAGTTTGTCATCGTTTACTGGTTCAGCTCACTTCTGCAGGTTTATTCCTTCATGTCCCTGAGGTTTGCAGTTAATAGTATACACTAGATATGCATTAAATAGAAACTTATATGGCTTTGATTTAAAATGGTAATTCTTCTTGTGATAATCACAATGTGAGCAGGTGATCTGCAGTATAAATGTGAGACTCGTGTGACTGGACACTTTAGATCTGACTGCTGCTGCATCGTTTCTCATTTTCCAGTTTCTGGACGACGACCTGCAGAGAAACAAGTCGTCAGAGTTTGTTTCAGAGCTGCTGAAGCAGGTAATTTAGCGGCTCGTTTCATACGTCTGATTAAATGATGTCAGTTAAATGAACAAGAAGGTTCTTTCATTTATCCCACAGACGTGTCTTCATCCTCTGTGCCGGAAGTTTCCACCGTCAGTCAGATACAGGAGGCTGTTTCTGTCAGAGCTCATCAAACGGGTCAGTCTGTCTCCGTCTCTGTCTTTTGTGTCTCGTATCTCAATAATGTCTTAGACGTTTTTGTCCCGACTCTGTGCAGCACGAGGCCGCAGCCTGCGACCCTCTGGATGAGCTGTACGACGCTCTGGCAGAGGTGTTGGGGAGCGAGGAGGCCGGAGAGAGCTTCAAGAGCTACTTCCTGGTACCGAACACGTGACATCACTGAGACCGTGGCCACAGCGGTTTTTATCTGTTGTGTCAAACACAAGGCCCGCGGGCCAAATGTGGCCCGCCACGTCATTTTATGTGGCCCTCCAGCGCTTGTGCGCTATTGGCTTAAATTTTAAACCGATATTTTAAGACTTAAAATAAGCTTACGCTGCTTTGAAGCGCATAGTGAAAATAAACTACATCTCCCATAATGCATTTCATCCTTACCCACAACAATAACAGTATATCATCATGAGCAAGAACTCAAGATGATTTTCAGAGCTGATGGATTTGAGAAAAACCTCTACAAACTAACCTCAACGTGTCAAAGAAAATAAAAATTGATGCACAAGGAAGGAAGTTTTTTCAACAACGAGAAAACGAATACAAGTTTGTATCTCAAGGTGAAAAAAACAGTTTTGTCTTTTGTGTTATGAGGCGGAGTCAGTCGTTTAGTTCTGATAATCTATAGCCCAATTACCGTCTTGTGTTGTAGATGTCTGTTCATGTAAAAGTCGTCTCTTAAAGCTCACCTTGATCCGGTCACCTGTCCTGAACGTCCCTCTTCTCGTCCCTTTGGGACGAGGAACTGAAAAGCTGACAGGAACGGTTCTTGTTTGTGTCCTCCAGCCCGGCGGAGACGCCGTCAGCCTCCTGGAGAACGTGGCTCTGATCTCCCAGGGAACCACGGGTCTGGTCACCTGGGAGGCTGCTCTGTACCTGGCCGAGTGGGCTCTGGACCACCAGGAGGTCTTCGCTGGCAGGTACCACCTCACCCAGAACCCGTTTTTACCTGTGCAGCAGTACCACTTCTGACCACACGGGGGCAGCACGTCAGTAGAAAGTTCCACAAAAAAAGTGCTGTACAAATAAAGTCACTTTGCCAACGTGCCCCCATGTGGTCAGAAATGGTATTGCTTCATAGAGCAGCTTTAAAAAGAGACGTTTAATGATTTTAATGATTGAAGCTCAAAATAAATTCACAAACCCAACAAAGAGCACATATTTCACCACCGTCTCCTTCAGGGTTGATTTTAGGATCCGTTGAATGTTTCTGTTCCATCTCAGGAAGCTGCTCCGACTCTCAGGTCTCCTGGTGGAAGATTTTGAAGGAATCCCAGAACAAAAACACACAGCGAAGCCTCGTTAGATTTACGGTCCACAAACAACGATCCAGCAGGAGACCTGAGGGCCGCTGAGAGTCTGGACGTGTTTAAGACAACTCAAGACCTTCTTTTTTATGATTCAACTGAGCTTTAGAGTTTAATTGTTATTTTCTTAATCATATATATATATATATATGTATAAATTTATTAACAATTCAGTCTGAAAAAAAAAAACTTTCAAAGTCCTTTCTTTAAAACTTTGTGGTCATTCCTCCATGTTCCATCAGATCTGCTCCATGTGTTCACTGTCCTGCTGTTCTCTAGCTGGTTACTGCAGTGCAGCTCCATCTAGTGGCTCAGATGTGTAATGACAACAGGAAGTCCAGTCCTCCATTATGAAACAAAGCCATTTCTAAATCACGTAAACCAGACAATAAAATATTAAAAACAAATTCAGTCCCGTGGCCTGTTTGCTAAAATTGAAATATAAAAAAAACAAGCATTTTTTTTTGTGTTAGATTAAAAAACAGAAAAAAATGTCACTTTTTAGCTTTTTACATTTTTTGATTGACAATTGAAAATGGAAAGAATGATTGATACACAGATGGATAAAGTTACAGAACTTTAACATGGACATTTTCATTTTAAAGTTCTCCCAGACGGAGGATTCAACAGAAACAAGGTTAATTGTAACAACTGACAAGTTGAACTCCCCGTTAAAAGTTTCTGCTGTTAACCTCAGAAATTACCTGTTTTAATGTTCTGATTGTGACCTCTAGATTGTTACGATTTTGTTGGTAGACTTATTTTTATTTTTCGTAAAAAAAACAGGATGACATTAATGCCCTGGCAGTGACAATAAGCTTTATTTTATTTTAACATTTTTTTTATTACACTAAATATGTGTTACTGACAAGTGCTGATGTTAAAAGTGTTTGAACCACAAATGTTATGACACTTTAGTTCATATGGCAGCAGAACATTAATAAAAGTGCATTTTACACTACTTTTGAATTCATTATTTGATTTTCCATATACAATGCGATTAATCGTGATTAATCAAGGAAATCATGCGATTAATCGCGATTAAAATTTATCCTTGCCCAGCCCTAATGTGTGTATGTATATATATATATATATATGTATATATATATGTATATATATATATGTATATATATATATATATATATATGTATATATATATATATATATATATATATGTACTATATATATGTATATATATGTATATATATATATATATATATATATATATATATATTATCTCAACTTTGATTACACTTTTTTTTTTTATGTATTTTTAAACTTTTTTAATAATGTGTTCATTCATTAATACTCTATTCATAGCGCATACTAGTTTATTTAATTTCTTACTTCTGTTTTCAGTGTTTCCTCTCAGACATTTCTGCTCCGTTGTTACTCAGATTACTGGACCGGGTTCTCTGGACCAGGTCCCTGGTTCGGGTCCCTGGTTCGGGTCCCTGGTTCGGGTCTCTGGTTCGGGTCTCTGGTCCAGGTGTGGGTTTAACCTGTCCGTCAGTGACTTGGGGGTGTTTTGGCGGGAGAATCTGGGATGTTTTCATCATCTCTGACATCTTGCAGAAATGTCAGAGGTGATGAAAAACCTGATGAGGAAGTTTTACTGCAGTTTTACTGCCTGGTTCTAAACCCGTTTCCTCCTGCAGGTCGGTTCTGGAGCTCGGCAGCGGGGCGGGGCTGACCGGCGTCGCCATCTGCCGCTCCTGCGGCCCGCAGGTTCGTCTTCAGCGACTGTCACGCCGCCGTCCTGCAGAAACTCAGGGACAACGTCCATCTGAACGGGCTGAACCGGGACTCGTCTCCCGCCGTCGCCGTGGAGGAGCTGGACTGGACCACGGCCACGGAGGAGCGGCTGAGGGAGATCGGCGCCGACACCGTCATCGCCGCAGGTGTGACGTCAGAGTCAGAGGTTTCGTAGACACGTCCAGATTAATTCAGGGCTTCCCCACCGGGGGCAGCAGCGCTGCATCTGAGTCTGACGTCCAGCTGATGATGGATTCTAGTGTCGCCACCTGCTGGTTGACAACATCAAATGCACCCGTAGATTATGAGATTTGACTCTTGACCTTCAGCTCTTTTGAAGTTCATAAATCTCAGAGATGTCGGGCTTCACGCCGGTTTGTCGCGTGCGCTGCAGATGTGGTGTACGACCCCGACGTCTCGGAGAGTCTCGTGAAGCTGCTGTCACGGATCCTGAGCCGCCGGCCTGCAGAAACCGGACCAGAGGTTCTGATCTGCTCCGCCGTGAGGAACCCGGAGACGTACGGCGCCTTCAAACAACAGCTCGGTAAAAATCCCTAATTTAACGGAGCATGTTGTGATCGCGTTGACGGCTCCGTGACTGCAGCAGGTTGATTTCAGGACACGTGGACTAGTGCTGGGCGGTATGACCAAACATTAATATCACGGTATTTTTCAAAATTATATCGGTTTCACGGTATATCACTGTATTTTATTTTGAAGGCACAACTGGGTGTTAACCACCTTTTATAATCATTTAGAGATGAATTGCTGCAGTAAATTGTCTTAGAATGACCTATTTTACTGTCAGGAGGAGTGAATATTGTAGAAAAACATTCATATCTACACTAGTATTAATACAGGTTTGCATGGCCTCACTTGTTATTTTAATTAAGTGAAGGAATCAGAATGATGATAGTTGCAGTTAAAATACAGAACCATTTTATTTTTCAAATTTTGCAAACAACATTTTGTAAAAAACCAACATAACTACACAATGTAAACAATGTTTTAAAGTTGTAGCCGCCGTCACGCCAGCCCGCTTTGAAATATTAGTGCCGTTTTGCTGTTGAAATTACGGTAATCGCTATGCTACAGCGTTTTCAAAATAAGAGCGGTTATGCGTTCACATTCATTTGAAAATGAATGAACAAAAGAGACTTTATAAATAATAATAAATTACGTCACTGCTTACTTGGAATTCATGTATAAATGCAGTATACTAACACTTTTTTCATAACCTTGTCAAAGTAAAAGTACTTGTTTCCACAGACTCATTCCATTTCTCACTAATAGAATCTTATCTGGTAACAAGTTTCAGCCCAGTCTGATGTGGTATTTCAAAATAAAGCGAATAAATGCAGTATACTACCACTACTTTGACATGGTTATAAAATAAAAAGTACTTGTTTCCAGACTCATTCCACTTCTCACTCAAAGTTTCAGCCCAATCTGATGTGGTATTTCAAAATAAAGTCAAATCAAAATCACGCATAAATGTAGTAAACTATCACTACTTTAACAAGGTTATAAAATAACAAATCCTGGTTTCCACAGACTAATTCCACTTCAGATCAATAGGTTTGTGGAAACAAGTAGTTTTTATTTTATAACTTTGTCAAAGTAGTGGTAGTATACTTGATTTCACTTTATTTTGAAATACTGTCGTCTTTTTTAAAGAACATCCGCGACAGACACGTCTCCTGGTTCAGGAAGAAGTTCCTCAGTCTCATGTTGCCGTTCTGGAGCTTCCACTTGGGGACTTTCTCTGTTAGCATCCATCACCGTTTAACCAGAAACTAGTAGTGCAACTGCAAAACAGTCCCCAGTGAAACAATGTTCTGCGGCACTTACGTTCCACCGCGCGTTGTGTACGCTACAGTACATATTCACCGGTATCCGGTATGAACCGGTATGAACCGGTCTACCGCCCAGCGCTAACGTGGACGTGGTTTCCTGTGCGAGCTCAGACGTTTGTGTTGTTTCGGCAGGAGCTGCAGGAATCAGCCACCGTGTGGTGACCGGACCCGTCAGAACCGTGTTTCCCTACAACAGAACCGCTCCGTTAGAGCTGATGACGCTGTTCAGGTGACGGCGGTGCAGCAAAATAAAGATTTTATTCACAAACCGTATCAAAGTCTTCTTTTACATTCAGGTGATTTAGGAGGAAAAAGAAACTACAGGAATGAACAGATTTGGAGCAGCTCCTCTTCATCGCAGCATTACCTTCACCAGGTAAACATCTGGAAACACGTCGTCTCTCTGAACATCTGCTCGTCGTCTTCGTGTCCGTGTTCTGAAGACGTCCACGTCTCTGGACCTTCTGGGCCTCATTAAAAATCATCTCAGTTCATCTGTGGGCGGCGATCATTGGCAGGACGTTCTGGTCCCAGTTGTCGTCCCAGCGCTGCCCCCTGCTGGTGCGGAGGTTCCTCCTGAAGGCTCCCAGTCTGCCGTCTGAACTGGGGAACTCTGAGAGGAGAGACTGGAAACACAGATCCGTTAACTGATAACAGGACCTTCACACATCCGTAGGCGGTCTGAGGTGGAGGCTCAGAGGTTCTGGAGCTCCTGGACCGGCGTTTCCTCACCTTCAGCTGCTCAGCGAGTTCTGCAGAGTCTCTGAAGATCAGTCCGTTCTGCTCGTGCTTCACCAGCTCATGGAGACTGTAGATAATAAAGAACATCTCATCCACGTTAGCAGCTGAAGCAGATACTGAGGTTGAGACTGAGATCAATAAAACTGATGATCAACTTCTCAGGAACCTTTAATCACCTTTAATCAATGATACAGAATTAACCTCTACAGTTGTTTCAGCTCCTCCATGAATTAACTTCCTTTAACTGTAACCGTCAGGGTTTTATTCCCTGAGTGATGACTGACAGGAGAGGTCTGGTTTGGTCTTGTCTGGTCTGGTCTAGTCCGGTCTGGTCCTGTCCAGTCCGATCCAATCTGGTCTGGTCCTGTCCGGTTCAGTCTGGTCAAGTCTGGTCTGGTCTGATCTGTTCTGGTCCTGTCCGGTCCAATCTGATCTGGTCTGGTACGATCCGGTTCAGTCTGGTCTGGTCCGGTCCAGTCTGGTCTAGTCCAGTCAGGTCTGGTCTGGTCTGATCTAGTCTAGTCCGGTCCGATCCAATCTGGTCTGGTCCTGTCCGGTCCAGTCTGGTCTGTTCCAATCTGGTCTGGTCCTGTCCGGTCCAGTCTGGTCTGTTCCAATCTGGTCTGGTCCGATCCAGTTCAGTCTGGTCCGGTTCAGTCTGGTCTGCTCCGATCCAATCTGGTCCAGTTCAGTCTGGTTTAGTCTGGTCCGGTTCGGTTTGTCCTGTCCAGTCGGTCCGGTCTGGTCCAGTCTGGTTGGTCCGGTCCAATCTGGTTTAGTCTGGTCTGCTCCGATCCAATCTGGTCTGGTCTGATCTAGTCTAGTCCGGTCCGATCCAATCTGGTCTGGTCCTGTCCGGTCCAGTCTGGTCTGTTCCAATCTGGTCTGGTCCTGTCCGGTCCAGTCTGGTCTGTTCCAATCTGGTCTGGTCCTGTCCGGTCCAGTCTGGTCTGTTCCAATCTGGTCTGGTCCGATCCAGTTCAGTCTGGTCCGGTTCAGTCTGGTTTAGTCTGGTCTGCTCCGATCCAATCTGGTCCAGTTCAGTCTGGTTTAGTCTGGTCCGGTCCGGTTTGTCCTGTCCAGTCGGTCCGGTCTGGTCCAGTCTGGTTGGTCCGGTCCAATCTGGTTTAGTCTGGTCTGCTCCGATCCAATCTGGTCTGGTCTGATCTAGTCTAGTCCGGTCCGATCCAATCTGGTCTGGTCCTGTCCGGTCCAGTCTGGTCTGTTCCAATCTGGTCTGGTCCTGTCTGGTCCAGTCTGGTCTGTTCCAATCTGGTCTGGTCCTGTCCGGTCCAGTCTGGTCTGGTCTGCTCCGATCCAATCTGGTCCGATCCAGTCTGGTTTAGTCTGGTCCGGTCCGGTTTGTCCTGTCCAGTCGGTCCGGTCTGGTCCAGTCTGGTTCGGTCCAGTCTGGTCTGGTCCGGTCCGGTCCGCGTTCTCACCAGTTGAAGTGGATGGCGCAGACGGGGAGGCAGCAGCCGAACATGTCCACCACCTTCATGGGTAAATCGAGACCACTGGACGACTTGTGGAGACACACGCCCAGATCTGCAGAACCTGAAGGACGGACACAGACAGGTGTCAGACTGAGGTCTGGACTCTTGTCTTCAGCCGGTCCGGAGCCGGCTGGACCGGGTCGTGTAAGCAGGCGTACCCAGCAGCAGCGGGTAGTCCTCAGCCTCCAGCCAGGGGGTGCAGATCTGGACGTGGTCCAAACGCAGGGAGTCGATCAGCTTCCTGTAGTGCTGCTTCTGAGGACCTTTACCTGCAGTAGAACCAGCTCCTTACTGACCCGCTTCAGCTCCAGCCACCTCCAGAACCTCCTGGAGGTGGACCGGTTACAGCTAAAACCACTGCTGAGGTCATCGTTACCTGTGATGACGCAGACCAACGACGGCAGCGAAGCTCCGCCCCTGATGAAGCTTTCGTACTCTGAGGAGAAACATCAGGTGATGAAACACGTCTGAGGTTTTTTATTTTCTTTAAGTTTGTTTTCAGTCTGTATTTTACCTTCAAGAGCCTTCAGCAGGATCGAGAAGTCTTCATCCTCTGGGAGTAAAAGGAGACATGACGGATTATTAATATCCTGTTGTTTTATGTCATCTAGTTTTTATTCCATCTCCCCTGGATGGTTCCAGAACCGTCGCTGCTGCTGCTGCGTCCTCTCACCTGTCCAGCTGGTGCTGCTCAGCAGCAGCGCCGGACGCTCCGCCCTCAGAGCGACGGCGCCGTCGGCGGCCGGGTCTCGGACAGTGAAGGCGGTCCTCTGCAGCTCCTCCTCCAGACCGCCGGAGCTGAAGAACAAACGGCGGGGTCAGTGAAGGCAGCGCGAGCAGTTCAGGGTCTGGTTTAGTTTCATTCAGGTTTTATCGTGCAAAACCTGCCCGAGAGCATCTTTTATTTTATTTTAGATTTGATATGCAAGAAAGGGCCCTTTAATTAGTAATAACGATGCTGTGTTCGTTTAATTCACGACTCGGTTCAGCTCCGTTAGGATCCCAGAATCTACCGGGACAGTAAGAGAGAATACAGATCCTTACTGGGGCTGGGCAAGTTAACGCGTTAATAACGCGTTAATAACGCGTTATTAACGCATTAATAACGCGTTAATAACGCGTTAACGCAATAATTTATTAATGACGACATTTATTTTATGCTTTTGTTTTGAAAAGTCTGTTACTGGCTGCTGCAGAACTGGAAAACAGTAAACATCAGGAAAAGCTAAAACAGACATGGAGAACGGTAAAAATCCGTGAACTTTACAGTTCAGGTAGCAACTCAGGTAGAAATATTAACAATTCTGTATGAAAAAAAAAGTTCTGGACTGCAACAAAACTTTGTGGTCATTCCTCCATGTTCCATCAGATCTGCTCCATGTGTTCACTGTCCTGCTGTTCTCTAGCTGGTTACTGCAGTGCGGCTCCATCTAGTGGCTCAGATGTGTAATGACAACAGAAAGTCCAGTCCTCCATTATAAAACTAATTCAGTTCTGTGGCCCGTTTTTTAATTTCGTATTTTTGATCCAAGTCTAAAATTAAAATATAAAAAACAGGCTTTTTTTTTTTTTTTTTTTTTCGTTTTTTTTGTTTTAGATTAAAAAATGGAAAACATAATAAAATGTCACTTTTTAATTTTTCTAAATTTTTGATTGACAATTGAAAATGGAAAGAATGAATGATAAACGGATTGATAAAGTTACTGAACTTTAACATGGACATTTTCATTTTAAAGTTCTCCCAGACGGAGGATTCAACAGAAACAAGGTTATTTGTAACAACTGACAAGTTGAACTCCCCGTTAAAAGTTTCTGCTGTTACCTCAGAAATTACCTGTTTTAATGTTCTGATTGTGCTGCAACACAATCATTTTGATGGATTTTGTTTGTAGACTTTTTTTAAAAATGTTCAAAAAAACAGGATGACATTAATGCCCTGGCAGTAATAATAATAATAATAATAATAATAATACATTTTATTTAAAGGCGCCTTTCTGTCACTCAAGGTCACCGTACAGTGTATTAAAAAACAGTTAAAAACAAACACAATAAATATATAAAACACAGGCCTAAATGAAACGGGTTAAAATTTGAAGGAGCAGTATTTAGGATAGTGAAAAAAGTGGCAATAAGCTTTATTTTATTTGACATTTTTTAAGATGAGATTTACACTAAATATGTGTTACTGACAAGTGCTGATGTTAAAAGTGTTTGAACAACAAATTTTATGGCACTTTAGTTCATATGGCAGCAGAACATTTAAATAAAAGTGACCTTTACACTACTTTTGAATTCATCATTTGATTTTCTGTATACAATGCAATTAATCGTGATAAAAAATTTTAATCGTTGCCCAGTTAAACCAGTTCCACAGACGTGTTTCACAGACGCTCCAGCTCACCTGTGGTCCCTGAACTGATGGTGGGCGTCGGCCAACCTGCTGAAGAGCTGGTGCTGCAGCCTCAGGGGCGTCTCCCTGAAGATGGAGGCGGGGCGGTCGTACAAGGTCGTGGCCCTGCAGAGACGACACAGACAGCAGCTGCAGCGGTCAGGTGTCGAGCTTTTACCTTCCAGGTGTTCAGATTACAGGTCAGCAGAGCTTAAATACAGGTGAAAATGGGAATCAGACTGTTCTGTTCGACAGAAAATAGAGATTAAATCTCACCTGATGCCCCAGTTCTTCCGCAGGTCGTCCTTCATGGCGTTGGTGACGCACAGGTGGTGCGTGGCCAGAGGCCCGAAGAAGTGCTCGTACCTGGAGGAGGAGAGAGATCGATGATGGCGGAGGACCTGCCTCGTCACTAGGGCTGTAGCGATACACTCATCTCACGATACGATACACGATATTCGGCTCACGATACGATATATATCGATATTCATCTTACGATACATTTACATCATTTTCAGAAAGATTTTAAAGGGACAAAGTGATTTTGGTGACATCTTGTGAGTGTTCCAGTGACTTTGTTTGAATTAATTGAACTGAAAGCATCAATTACACATTATATGGGTTAGAAAGAAGCTTAGAAAGAAGCTTGGAACATCGATACCCACGGGTGAAATATCGATACTCTCTGGTGAAATAAAATATCGATATATATCGCAGAATCGATAAAATCGCTCAGCTCTAGTCGTCACATTTAAAGAGAGAGAGAAAGTGAAGAAAAACGCTGTTAAACACTCACCACTCGGCCAGGCGGACGATGGGATGGGTCGGCCCGTGGCTCAGCGCCATGATGGTGTAGCCGTAGTTGTGCCAGTCGATGATGAAGCTGCTGCCGCGCAGGACGCAGACGAACCACGCCACCGCGGCGCTGGGCAGCCCGGGAGGGTTCTGGTCCCCCAGCAGAACCAGGAGATGTAAATAAATACATACAGCGTCACAAAACTGAATTAAACGTCACATCTGAGTCCACACGGGTTCAAGACACACTGAAACGGGAAGTTTGGTTCTGACGGATCTGAGAGGAACGGACCTGCATCAGGATGTGGGACTGCAGCTGCATCGTCAGCAGGACGGACAGCAGCTGCAGCGACTGAAGCGCCACCTTCGTCACGTACCTGAAGAGTCTCGGTCCGGCTGCAGAAGGTTGAAAAAGCTGCGTCAACCGAGCCGTCGCCTTTCAGAGCAGATGTGATAAAAACAAGGAAACTGAGCGGCGCCGTTCTGCTCACCCTGAAGACCCTTCACCTCAGAGATGGAGACGATCCGGATCTTCTCCTGGTTCAGGACGTCCTGGTGAGGTTTGCTGTCTGAGAAGAAGTCACGGTTACAGCCGACAGCGAGAGTCCAAATATGAAACATCAAATTCTCTTTACAATAAAAGGTATTTGTGATTTATAAACTCTTCTTTAAAATCAAAGCAGGAGTGTGAGTCGTTTCATTTTTTGTCTCAAATTTCTTTTTAATGTGTATTATTATGTGTGTGCCTGCCGGGAGTCGTGCAAAATTTCGTTATGCCTGCGTAATGACAACAACAAAACTGTTGTTCAGGCACAAACATTTTCTGTAGTTTTATTTTCTTGATCCGTGTTTGGTCTTTAGTCGTTTCTCAACTCTGTGGTAAATTTACGAGGCGTCCTGGTCACACGAGAATGGCTGATAAGTAATCTGATTAACCTTAAACGGTCCTCTCTGAGCCCAGATCTCAGTCCTGCTGAACATCTGTGGCCAGATGTGAAGCCTGAGGAGTCAACGTCTAGACAGATGTGTGGACCTAAACAGGAGATGGATGATGCAGAAGTCTGTTTCGAGTTATTTCAGGGACACTTGTGTTTTTTTTTTTTTACATTTTATGGAAAAGCACCAGCGGATTTGGACACATCTGGGTCACGTGGTCTGCAGCAAACATCAGCATCTGTGTGTGTGTGTGCAATACTATTTTAATACTATTTTAGTCTCTTTTTTATAATATTTTTACTCTACCTTATTGATATATTTATCTATCTAATCTATATTTCAAACTGTGTTTTCCCTGAGGGAGACCTCCCAAGGGATTAATAAAGTTCTATCTAATCTAATCTAATTTAATCTAATCATCTGTCCAAGTTTAGCTGTGAAGTTGCTCTGATTAAATCTGCGGTGATTTAACTCAACCAGCTCCACCTTTGACGGACCCAACAAAACGCTGTGACGTCAGTCTTACCTGAAAACCCGACGAAAGTGACCAGGTATCCGTGTTTGCTCAGGGACAAGGCGTGATACTGCATCCGGGGACTGCGACCCACGTCCCCCAGCACCAGCACGCACACCCGCCGCTCCGTGTCCGCGTCCCGCCGCCGCAGCCGCCGCCGCCACAGCGACAGCAGCACGGCGGCGACGGTCAGGACGACGACCCGAACTACACCCGAACCGGCCGCGAAACACGCCGCCAGGGACGCGGGAACCAGCAGGGAGCCGACCAGGAGAGCCGCGGACGCTCCGCGGGTCTCCATGTTTGTTTGACAGGAGCGATGACGAGGCTGTTTAAGGGGGAGGGGCTTCTGATTTAAAGGGGCCGCAGACCGATAAGAGCAGGAAAGTACACGCGGCATGTCAGAGCTAATAAATACGACGGAGTATTAGAGCCACATTGGCTGCGGTTACATTATGTTTTTTAATTCGGAATTAATAATTAGGAATTAAATAATTCCGAATTAAACTATTTTCCTTCGAGTTTACATGGAAATAGTAATTCCGAATTAAGGTTTACATGGAAAACACGTTTGTTCGGCTTTATCCAACTCCGCTTTAGGTCTGGGGGTTGGGAAGGGTTCTGATTGGATGGGGGGGCGGAGGTCTTTACATCTACCGGAAGAAAAACAAAAACTTAGCTAACTCGATTAGCAACAAAACATTCCACTTATTTTTGACCTGGGTGGCGTCTCTATCTGTGAAACCTCCTTCATTTAACCTGGCCGCTTTGAAAAGCTCACAATTTTTATGTTTCCTGCCATCTGTTCTTTTAATTATTTCCAGTTCCTCCAAGCTATTTATTAAATAAATCGTCTCTGCTCTTGAACACCGTTTACTGCGTGCCGCCATCTTGAAACTTTGTTTTGAAAACAAGCCCAGCGCGGAATATAAGCGTCATCGCGACAGACGGGCAAGAGAACGAGCATGCGCAGAAAGACGGGAATTAATTTAAAGAGGAATGAGTGTAAACATGACCGCGGAATTACTTAATGCGGAACTAAAATGGGAATAAACCACCCACTTACTTCGGAATTAAGTTTAATTTGGAATTGACATTTTCATATGGAATTAAGTGTTTACATGGTAACTTTTATTCGGCTTTAACTTTAATTCTGAATTAAAGAGGAATTAAACTTCCCATGTAAACGCACCCACTGAGGAAAAAACTGTGGGCAATTGTTTTTTTTTCATTCCTCACTTACGAGAATAAAGTCGAAATGTCGAGAATAAAGTTGAAATGTTGAGAATAAAGTCAAAATGCAGTGTCCATAATTCCAGAATCGTTATAGTTTCTTTTTCTGAATAGGCGCAATTTCTGACACAATCTCTTCAAAGTACGAATAATTATTATAATACTGTGTCCATGTGATAAAAGCACATAGACACAGACATTATGTTGGTAGATTAAAGCTGGTTTTGAATAATCTTTAAGACAACTTTATTGTGGAAACTGCATTTCGACTTTATTCTCGTAAGTGAGGAATGAAAAAAAAAAAATCATTGCCCATAATTTTTTTTCTCAGTGTGGCCCTGATACTCCGTCGTAAATAAAACCTTTGGAGCTACTTTGTCTGGTTTTTGCAGCTGGTGGAGTTGTGAGCAGCAGTGATGGAGTCAGCAAACCTCAGCAGCAACAACACCAGGAAGGAAAAGGAGAAGGTGTGAAAGATGAAGGAGACAGTGATTAGTTTTAATTAAATATTAAGAGCTGTGAGCTCCAGCTGGGAGACTGGATCCAACAGTTCCCAGGAGAATCTGAGATCTCGGTTCAGAATAGCACAGTCCTGGGAACCAGCTCCCAGGCCTCTGATAGGCCCAAATAAATAAATCACAGAGCTCAGGTTATTCTGGGCTCTGCCACAAGGGGGCGCCAGTTCACTCAGACGACTTTATGCAGAACCCCTGTTTAGATCTGTCCCAACACAACTGAAAAGGATAATAATTAATAAAAAATAATAATAATAATGTTGTAACATCGTTATTATTCAAAATAAAAGAGACCCTGAAATCTAAAACTGAACTGACTGTGTCTTGCTTTACATCTAATTTGAATTTACAGTCTTATTATAGTTCTGCAGTTTTTCTTATTTCTGAATTTATTGTTGTTAGTTTTTATCTAAACTTTCTCAAACATGTGGAAACTATTTTTAATCCGTTTGTACTACAGATAACTAACACCAGTGAAAACTGCTCTTTTGGAGAAGACCTGACTTCTCATCGTTTATCACATTTTAAGTAAATAATTTAATTCTGCGACCTCCAGAGTGCAAAGGAACATTTTGTATTTTATAAATTCTGTCGTTAAAAAGTAACAATAAAACAAAACAGAACTGAGAAGAAGTTTGGTGGACTGAATGAAATGTGTCGGGACTGTTAGATGCTGTAGAAACTTTATATTTTCACCACATCTCTCTCTGACGTCACGGCCGTCCCTCCCTCCCCCCGCTAAGATCCGGTCTCTCCGTCCTCCCCGCGGCCGTTCACCGACCGTCAGTGAGTCCCGGAGCCTCCAGGCTGAAGATGCGGGCGGCGGGGTTCCGGCTGGCGGCGGCGCTGCTCCTGTTCACCGCGGCGGTGCGCGGGTCGCGCGCGGAGGTGATCGATGACGTCCTGAGCAGCCTGTCCCGCGGGGTGTCCTTCCTGGAGCTGCAGCACGAGCACATCAACCTGGACGGGGCGGTGGGCTTCGTCATGCTGCAGGGTAGGTCTGAAGGGTGGGTGGGGATCCGCAGAGCCTCAGTCCCGCAGCCTCAGTCCCGCAGCCTCAGTCCCGCAGCCTCAGTCCCGCAGCTGCTGGATGAAGGTCAGGGTCGGTGGCTGTTAAAGGCTGAAGAAGGTCCCAAACCCAGGAGTTGACCTTCTATAACAGCAGTGCAGGGCCGCGCTCACATTTCTGGGGCCACAGGCCCCCTTTTATAACAGGATATAATAGATTATATAATCCTGCAGTACTTGTTTTATTTGCAAAGTCATTCATTCCTTGAACTTTACAGTCAGAGATACTCATCTGATTGTTTTCCAAAAATTGACATTTTAACTTAACATTTCAACTTTTTTTGCAGTGAAATATCAACTTTTGCAAAATAGAAACTTTCTGAAGTGAAATTAGAACTTTATGTTGAAAAACTGCAAATTTTGTATAACTGGAACTTCATGGCCTGTAATCAGGACCTTTTGTTGTAAAGTCACAAATTTCTCAAAATCGCTACTTTTTAACTCAATATTGGAACTTAATTGACTTTTGCATTTTTTAAAATATAAAAGTAAGACTTTATTTCATAAAATCACAATTTTTTGTTGTGAAATTGTCAATTTCACAATAAAAAAAGCAAATTTTTAGTCATAATTTTTTTTAAATCCCAAAGTTTTGACATTCAATCATGTCTCTGTCGTGGCTATGTTTTATTCTGATTTTTTGTTACATTTTTTACATTAATTTACAACTTTATGTCTCAAAATGACAAATTCTGTACATAACTATAACTTTATGATTTTTAATCACAAAATTTCATCATAATGTCATAAATTAAAAAAAAAAAATTGACTTTTTAACTGAAACTTTTTGTTGTAAAATGTTGACTTTAAAAAAATATTTTTGGATGTAAACTATTTCTAAAATGACTGTCTTTGCTGTAAAATAGCTAATTTTGCAGTTTAACAACTTTGTGTAAAAAGCAAATTTTTGTCATAAAATCTTGACTTTCGCAAAATGACGACTTGTTCACGTTGACTCATGACTTTTGTCATAAAAAAGACTTTTTGACAGATTAATTCCCAAACCTGTTTTTACAGTCAGACTGCTGCTGAGTCCGTCTAACGGGTTTTCCTTGTCCGCCTCTCAGCTGAACTGAAGGAGGCGGTCCGGTCGTGGCCCCACACCGACCCGGTCAGCTGGGCTCAGAGGACCGCAGCCGTCGCTCTGCTCAAACGCCTCGACCAAAGTCTGGAGAAGGCCACGGCGGCCCTGAAGCAGAACGACCCCAAATACTACAGAGGTGAGACACCTGGACGCTTTTAGATGGAGAAAACGGAATATTTTGAATTTTGATGTTTTCCGCTGCTCTCTGACAGTAAATGTAAATGTGAATGAAGCTAACTGAGTGTTGTTGGTGTCGTGGGACTGAGGTTCTGGACTGAGGTTCTGACCTGCTTCCTCCAGAGTTCGAGCCCCTGCTGTCGTGGCGGTTCTGGCTGACCCCTCGGGAGTGGCGCTCCACGGATCCCAGCCTGGTGTATCCCTCCACCATGACCTCCGAGTGCTACGACGAGCAGCTCAGCGACAAGTGTCTGACGCTGCTGCTGGGAACCTGGTACGGGTCCGAACTAGCCTCAGCATAGCCCAGCGACCCAACTCTGTCTTTAACCTCAGCTAACTGATCTCATCCATGTTGGACAGGAAGATGAACGGGACGCCCTGCATCGTCACCAAACCCTGCCGGGACACCATGACCCGTTTCGGTTGTCCGTACTACTCTCTGTCCCATCAGCTGCTCTACTTCATGATCGGAAGGATGGTGAGAAGTTCAGAACACACTTAAACCCAACCGAACAGCCTGATGGTACCGGAACTACACGGATTATCTGTTGGCTGATAATGGAGGAGCATCAACACAGAACATGACCGGGCCTGCGTGGAGTTTTACTTTACAAAAGATAATATCTGACAGTGTTTGCATGAGAGTAAGGATGCACTATAACTGTTTTTTAAACTGATACCGATAACTAATAACACACACATATACCTAAGATCATTACATCAATACTATGAACAAAATCAAAAATAGTTTGGACTCTTTAAATGAACAGATATTTATTTTTTTCCATTGAAAAACTATCGTCAAGCCTCTCAAACATTTTCATAAAGCTATCAAACAAACCTATTTGATATCTCACATTAACTTAAATAAGGTTCATTACTGACTGATATAAAAATAAAGGCTCCTTGAACTGATGGAAATACATGCATCAGAATTACTAACTGAAAAAGATTAACATTTAAAGGATTTTGGCTTGTGGTTCCATTTAAATTAATACCTTTAATTAAAGTAAATGAGGTTCAGTAGTTTTTATTTTTTATTTTTCAATCTCATGGAAGCTTTAGATGAGAGGAATGAGGGGGAGGAGAGACTGCTGCTGGCTAGCGCACGTTAGCATTAGCTTCCGTTAGCTCACGTTAGCGCGATTTCAAAACTCCATGGAAGTGATTGTTATGTTGTAGGAGGCTGATCAGGTTTTACGTATTAAAGCTTGTGCTTCCCTCCTCGTAGAATTCACTCGGAGGATTCGTCACAAATAACCACCAAACTATCTTCTTCTGAAACTTTAACCAAGTTCCACGCCGCCATGTTTGTTGTGATCAGCGCTGTGCTGCAGGCTGCATTCAAGGTGTAACGTAAATTCCTCCGTTCCCTCGTTTGCTAGTCGTTCTTTCAGCCTTTTCTATTTTTCTTTTTTTTATGTGTAACATGAGGGGAAATACTGCGAATATCAATTAAAGTCAGCAACTACTAAAATTATGACTGAGTTAACGAGTTGTTTTCTGTCATGAGGGGGTATTCTTGATTTTCCTGATTGAGTAATCGTTTTTCTGATTATGCCGAAGTCACTTGAACATAACATTCACTGCCGGTCATTCAAGGCTCAGAGGGAGCGAGACACTGCTGTGTTGACAGAAATATAAATGTTATCGGGGCTATTCGTCGTGACATCAGAGTTATCGGGATGATGTCATAATTTCCTGTTATCGGCCCGATAGTTATCGTGCACCGCTACATGAGAGGACACTTCTGTGTCGTTAAACGTTAACGAAGGATCCTGGTTTGTTTGTATTATGGCAGAAAGGCTGTAACAACCTGCTGAAAGGCGACACCAGAGCGTCCAGAACCAACATGACTGAACAGAACTACCAGGAGATCTTCTGCTCCAACATGATGAAGGCCAACCAGGACATCGTCACGGACGTTTTAACGGAGCAAACGGTCGACATCTTCATCGAAAACAGTGAGTTCCAGAAGTTTCCTCTCCTAAATATTCAGCTGTCAGCTGTATTATCAGGAAATGGAAGTGTTTGGGAACAACAGCAGCTCAGCCATGAAGTGGTAGGACAGGTGAACTGAGGGGGCGGGGTCAGAGGATGCTGAAGGTCACCAGCTTTCTGCAGTCGATCACTACAGACCTCCAGACTTCACGTGTCCTTCAGATCAGCTCAACAACAGAGCAGAGAGCTTCATGAATGGGTTTCCATTCTGGACAATTCCATGTTCCCAACTTTGTGGGACCAGTTTGGAGCTGGACCCTTCCTCTCCAACATGACTGGGCACCAGTACACAAAGAAACGACCATGAAGACCTGGATGGAAGAGTCTGGTGGATGAACCTGACTGTCCTGAACAGAGTCCTGACCTCAACCTGATAGAAAAGACCTTTGGGATGAATTAGAGCAGAACCAGAACCAGAACCAGAACCTTCTGGTCCAACATCAGTGTTTGACCTCACTAATGTTCTTCTGGAAGAATGAACAAAAATCCCCATAAACACCCTCCTGAACCTGGTGGACAGCCTTCCCAGAAGAGCTGAAGCTGTTCTAGCTGCATATTGATCAGGAATGGGAGGAGCTAAAGCTCATATGAGAGTTAGGGCAGGTGGGAGAAAACGTTTGGCAGTACAGTGATCCCTTAGTTTTCGCGGTTTCGCATCACACAGGTTGTATTGTTGGGCAAACACTACATTACCCATAAGGCCACCTTCTTAAAGGGGCCAGGCTGCCTCACACTTCTTCACTGTGAGAGAACTCGCACAACATCCTGTGATGTTTTGCGATTTTTAAATTAAAAAAATTATATTATATATTTCTGAAAAATCCAAGAATAACTAAAACCGTGGAATTTAAACCACAAATTGGCGAGGGATCACCGTATAGTGTATTCCTCTTCTGTTTATATATTGTTATTTTTCTTTGTGTAATTTGAGCTGTGGTAACGCACAAATTTCCCCGTCGTGGGATCAATAAAGTGCTATCTTATCTTATCTTATCTTGAAGCCAGCACCTAGTGGCCAACAATGGTATTGCACTTTAAAGACTTTACATTGGTTACATGTGAAACGATGAGTGATTACATCCAGTTGTTTTTTGTTTTTGCAGTAAACATTTATATTGACTTTAAACTCTCATGTGTTTTTTTTCCTTTCAGGTAGGATAATCTTATTTTAGCATTTTCCATATTTCTGAATAAGTGAAAAAAGGACACTCAAATCTCTCCTCTCCCCCCCCCCCACCAGTCCTGATTTGTGGCCTGGCTGGATTCTCAGATTTCCATCAGGTGGACTGGCTGGATCACATCCTCAGACTGCAGGATGAGGAGGTCGGCTGCTTCGGCAGAGACAGTGAGTCTCACCTGTTACCTGCTCTCTGACACCAGATACACACAACTGAACATATAAATATATTTTATTAATTATTTTGTGGTTGTAACATTAACGTCTCACTGCAGATAAAAATCACCAACACATTTTATCCAAAGACTAAACCTAAATGGTTTATATACAAGAAAAAAACCTCAATATGAAAATAAAACATTGAAACAATAATGAAGCAACATCCCAGTATAGAAAGATGAAGAAGGGAACATCTGAGTAGCACGGAGGAGTTAAAGATGTTTAAATCTGGTCACCTTAAAGAGAGGAAGCACATGTGGACCGTCAGAGTCTGTGGGATGGTGGGAGACTGTGTTCGAATACTTTGGGACGGCGCCAACATTGTGGAAGTCTGGAAGAGAAACAAAGAAAGAAATCAAAAGGCTTCTGTGTGATCCCACACTTGACATTCCAGCTGCATTCACTGGAGAAACCAGACGTATTTACTGGGAGCCCTGGGCTTAAAAACACAGAAAATGATAACACGGCTGGAGCTGCAGGTTATAAAGGAGAGGAGGAGGGAAATCAGCTTTATGGTGTGTAGCAGCTGAAACCAGAATAAGAGCCTCCGTCCTCTGTAGGAACAGGACTGGACCAGAAACGCAGGTTTGATGGTGAAGATGAAAATAAAATGCACTGAATTATCTCAGTTTATCTCGTGTAGCATAAAACAGAGTTACGCTGGCTGGAGTTTTCTGAAGCTCGATCCTTAAAGTCACGAAACACTCCTGCAAACTGAACTCAAACGGTTCTGAGTTTGTTTTCAGAGAAGCGACGTGGACCAGCGGACGGATGAGCGGCTGACGTTCTGTTGTCTGTGTCTTCAGAGAGCTTCATCTCTCAGATGATCGGAGACGAGCTGCTGGAACAGCTGCAGCCTCACAGGAGAGTGAAGAGGAGGGAGAAAATACTTCCAGGTCACTTCCTGTTTCCTCTGAGTTAAAGAACTGACAGCAGCAGATCTTTGACGTTTCCAGACACATTTTTCCATTTTAGTTAAGTGTTTAACATTTGGTTGCTGTGTTTTCTGACATTTACAGTGATCCCTCACCAATTCGCGCTTTAAGTTCCGCGGTTTTAGTTATTCGCTGATTTTTTTCAGAAATATATAATATAAAGAAAAAATCAAGAAAAAATTGCGGAAACATCACAGGATGTTGTGCGTGTTCTCTCACAGCGAAGAAATGTTGTGAGCCAGCCTGGCCCCTTTAAGAAGGTGGCCTTATGGGTAATGGTGTGGCCTTATGGGTAATGTAGTGTGTGTGTCATGGGACAGCAGAATGAAAACGAGGTTAGATGAAAGCGGTTTGTTTACTACGGTTCAGAGACCAGAGGCTGTGAAGGAAACAGAAAGACCACAGTTGAGCCTTTGTCTTGTTTTGCTACTTTTTTTGCGGTTTTTAAACATATTTTAAACACATTATTTAGGCTCGAGGGGCTCCGGCTCCAGTTTGTGGATTTTGATTCTCGTGAGGGGGCGCCGGTCCCCATTAACCGTGAAAAATAAGGGATCACTGTATGTGCTCTGGTGGTTTTGTTGTAGAGTTTTACGTATGTTTCCCTTCAGTTTCCTGAACTAATCTGAAAAGAAAACTTTGACTTTGCTACTGAAATGACTGCACACTGTCGTCGTGTCCACGTCTCTCTCGTCTCCCCACCAACAGACGGCTGTTCCAGTCACGTGACGGCGGTGGCGGTCGGCGCTCTGGGAGGCTACCTGAACTTTTACCTGACAGAACAGGACATAACGAAGAGGCCGCTGTCCTGAACCAACGGGACAAACGCTGATGGAAACTCATCCGACATCTTGATTTCAACATAGTTGCAGGACGACAGAGAAGAGATTTTCCTTTTCTACCAGTGTGTGGACGGATTTTATGAGTCTATCAGTAAAGCTGACGTCTTAAACTTATTTATCAATATTAGTCCCAATTGAAAGTAGCGACGCTCCAGTTTCAAATACACGTTCTGCTTCACACGGACTACAGGTGGCGCTGTCCTGCTCAGCCTGAGGATGCACTGATTTCTGCACTAATGCAGTTTTTTGTGGTTTGTTTCTGTTTAGTTACAGCAGATTTCCTTCACTCGTTCTTTTCCTGATCCCAGAGGAAACTTTCTTGAGCAGCTGCGTCTCGACTATCACGCTCTCTGATTGCAATTATTGGCACGAAATCCACGTTGCTTTTCTAGTTGGTGACGCTCGCTGCAGAGTTGGAGAGCAGCTGCAGCTGGAAGATAGCGGGAAATATTTTAACTGTGACAGAAGTGCACCGAGTCCGTGCACCAACAGGACAGCTGCATGGCTCAAACTGATATTCTGGTCAAACACAAACAATAAATACCAGTTTTAAACTGCTTCAATATAAGTGGACAATGAGAACATACATAACACCAGTTGAATTACATAAATTTAACTCCTATAATCCTGATAAATGCTATAAATGCAGAGGAAAGGGCACATTATACCGCTGCCTACACAGATTCAAGCTTTTTGGTTGGAGCTAATGGATATGATATTACATGTCCCTGGAATAAATCTATTAATGTCTGCTAAACTATGCATCCGAGGGATTTTTCCTGAAAATTTCGGACTAAGCAAAGCAAACAAAACTATGATTACATTATGCTTGCTACAAGCAGAACATACCATAGCCAAATTCTGGAAATCCACCACTAGACCAAACCTAAGCGTTTGTCAAGCTCTCTTGAACTTGAAAAAATAACTTTTATTATAAAAGGTAAATATACCATCTTTGATAAGATATGGAGATCTTTTATGATATTCTTAGAGGGGAAGAAAGCATTAGAAGCATGCTAGCCTTGAATGTTAATGTCAATCTTAATTTTAATGTTGATTTATGGAGAAGTATATTCATACACAACTAAAGTGCTTTTTTCTGAGTAATGGACAATTACTGACTGAAAAGGGACACTTAAAGCCATTTTTGCTTCGGACAAGTAACTCGTTCTGTAGCCCGGAAATTTAGCATATTTGAGTAGAACCTTACTGTGATTGTTCTGTTATTTGTTGTATCTCTGTGAAAAAATTAATAAAAACATTTGCTTGAAAAAAAAATAACACTTGTGGTTTTCACAACATTTAATTAGCCACAGAACCGGGCTGAAACGTTAAAGCATCAGTATAGCTAACGAGGAACTGCATGACCCATGAATGAACGTAGATGAACTCATGTCAGCTGTTGTCATGTAAAGTTAACAGAATAAAGGGAGCTGATAACAGAACGGCTTGTTTGATTTACTGAAAATGGTTCAGAGAGTTTGTGCCGACAGAGACAGTCAGGTGTGATTGACAGACTTTATACTGGCACCTAGGAGTGTGGAAAAAAAAATTGATTTGGCAATACATCGCGATTTTTGGCCACCCAATATAATATCGATTTTTCAGCTCTAATATCGATTTTTTAATGGTTACTTAAATGTGCAAAAACACTAATAATAAACAATAAATAGGTTGTTTTGAAGCAAATAGTTTTGACTCAATTTGTCCTCTGAATGACCAATATCATCTGATGAACATATATAGCAACTTGATTTTTCATCTCTACTTTTAATTTTGCTATTAACTGGGTAGAATATCGCAATATATCGCGATAATATCGTGACCCAAGTATCATGATACATATGGTATTGCAAGGTCCTTGCCAATACTCACCCCCACTGGCACCTGTGTGAGGACGTCACTTGTTCCAGCCGGTGACCTCGTAGAACAGAGCCTTGAGCAGCCGGGCCTCGTAGGTGACGGTGTTCTTTCCTGGGTGAATGTGGACCTCCTGCAGCGGCTGCGTGATGATGGCTGGCACCTCCTTCCCGAACACTGCAGGGACACCAACAGTTACTCTGATGTCTGCTGAACAGAGGGACACCGTCCTCCAAACAGCTCCAGCAACTTTATAATTCAGCAGCGATGCTCCAGACTCGATCAGCATCGACTCAAACAAACCTATTTGATATCTCACAGCAACTTAAATAAGGTGCATTCCTGACTGATATAAAAAAATAAATAAAGGCTCTTTGAACTGATGGAAATACATGCATCAGAATCACAGACTGAAAAAATGCATTCTTAAATGACAAATAAAAAAATAATGCACAGGTCATAATGTACTGACACAAGTTAGACTTGTCTGTGTAAATAAACTGAAAAAGTGCACTCCATAGTAACAAAGAAATACATTTAAAGGATTTTGGCTTGTGGTTCCATTCAAGTAAAGTAAATGAGGTTTAGTAGTTTTTTTTTTTTTAATCTCATGGAAGCTTTAGATGAGAGAGATGATGGTGATGAGCAGAGAGGAGAGGGGAGGGGAGACTTGCTGCTGTCTTGCTCACGTTAGCTCACGTTAGCCCATGTTAGCTCACGTTAGCTAACATGTTAGCTAACGTTAGCACAATTTCAAAACTCCATGGAAGCGATGGTTGTGTTTCAGGTGGCTGGTCAGGTTTGACGTATTAAAGCTTGTGCTATTTTCCTCCTTTGATTGGAGCATTTGTCACAAATAACCAGCGAACTATCTTCCTCTGAAACTTTAACGAAGTTCCATACAATTGCCATGTTTTTTTGTTTTTTTTTAATCAGCCCATTGTGTGGCAATGCTGCATTCAAGGTGTAACGTAAATTCCTCCGTTCCCTTGTTTGCTAATCGTTCTTTCGGCCTTATCTATATATATATATTTTTTTTATGTGTAACGTGGGAAAATACTGTGAATATCAATTAAAGTCAGCAACTACTAAAATTATGACCGAGTTAACGAGTTGTTTTCTGGCATGAGGGGGTATTCTTGATTTTCCTTATTGAGACATCGTTTTTCTGATTATGCCGACGTTACTTGAACATAACATTCACTGCCGGTCATTCAAGGCTCAGAGGGAGCGAGACACTGCTGTGTTGACAGAAATATAAATGTTATCGGGGATATTCGTGATATTGGAGTTATCGGGATGACGTCATAGTTCCTTGTTATCGGCCCGATAGTTATCGTGCATCTCTGACGTGTGCACGTGTACGTACCTGCACAGCGCCTGCTCAGGCTGTTGGAACTGACCGCCAGACACGACTGGACTGACTCCCTAACTCCTGTTTTTGACGTGAAGCAGGTAAATATGAATGAGTAAATCATAATGTGTATCTTTTTCATCTAATATTTGCAGGTTGCAAAGCAGTTGAAGGTTGAGTTCCTGCCAGAACTTTGTCAGGAAGTGGACCTCTGTCCCACACATGTGGATCAACTCTGTTTCATCGCTGTCTCATGTGACCTGTGACTGTGATGATGATGATGATGATGACGAATGTCCCTTTTCTCTCTCCGGCTGTCGCAGGTTGAAGCAGGTTCAAGTGGACTAACATGAAACCAGAAGAGGAAGTGTCTGGGGCGTTTCTCCTCACCACCGGCCTGTTTTGGGCCTGGTTTGTGTTTTGGTTGAGTTGGGAGTCAGCAGTTTCCTGGATCCATGTTTAGGCTGAATCCAGGGCCCGTCTGGTGGCTGCTCTGAAGCTGTCTTGCTCTTTTGTTTGTTTTGGCCAGGGTTCCCTTTTTCCTGTATTATTACGGTTTTGGGCTCATTTGTTATATTCAAGTCTCTTAAAGATATTTATTCTGTATTAAAGTGGCTTGTATTCTGATAAAGTTCAGAGACTGTAGCATATTCTAATAAACAAACAGACGTGTGGGGTCGAGTGTAAAAAGAAATAAGTTATTTCTCAGAAAGTTTAAAGAATGTATTAAGGAAGACTTAGAGCTTCATATTATCCTGCAACCATGACTGACTGTCCTCGACCGATCAAAACTGATGAAAAAAAGATGCTGCAGGTGAATTTAAACCGATCATTAATTAGTAACTAATCGTGTCCTCACCCTCACAGTGCTCCAGGAACTGAACACACTTCCTGAACCACGGCGTCCCGCAGCAGGACCATTTGTTTGGACATGTTCTCCAGCAGGGACAGGAAACAGCGCTTAGCGTAGAACCATGTGTCCGTCCCCAACTAAACACACACACACACGCACACACAGATTAACTGGTTGTTTACATGCTCCTCTTCTCATAGAACAACAGTCCTCTGAATGAAATCTAAAACTAGAGCTGGGCAAGTTAACGCGTTATTATCACGTTAACGCATTAATTTAATAACGGCGACATTTATTTTATCGCGCGTTAACACATGTTGTTCACATGCTTTTGTTTTGAAAAGTCTGTTACTGGCTGCTGTGGAACTGGAAAACAGTAAACATAAGGAAAAGCTAAAACAGACATGGAGAACGTAAAAATCTGTGTATTTTACAGTTCAGGTACCAACTCAGGTAGAAATATTAACAATTCTGTCTGAAAAGAAAATTCTAGACCGCAACAAAACGTTGGTGTCATTCCTCCATGTTCCATCAGATCTGCTCCATGTGTTCACTGTCCTGCTGTTCTCTAGCTGGTTACTGCAGTGCGGCTCCATCTAGTGGCACAGATGTGTAATGACAACAGAAAGTCCAGTCCTCCATTATAAAACTAATTCAGTTCTGTGGCCCGTTTTTTAATTTAATATTTTTGATCCAAATCTAAAATTGAAATATTAAAAAAAAACATTCCTTTTTTTTTCGTCTTTTTTTTTTGTTTTAGTTAGATTAAAAAACGAAAAACATAATAAAATGTCACTTTTTAATTTATTTTTTTTTTTATTTTTGATTGACAATTGAAAATGGAAAGAATGAATGATACATGGATTGGTAAAGTTACTGAACTTTAACATGGACATTTTCATTTTAAAGTTCTCCCAGACGGAGGATTCAACAGAAACAAGGTTATTTGTAACAACTGACTAGTTGAACTCCCCGTTAAAAGTTTCTGCTGTTACCTCAGAAATTACCTGTTTTAATGTTCTGATTGTGCTGAGACACAATCATTTTGCTGGATTTTGTTTGTAGACTTTTTAAAAAATTTTTTATAAAAACAGGATGACATTAATGTCCTGGCAGTGGCAATAAGCTTTATTTTATTTGACATTTTTTAAGATGATATTTACACTAAATATGTGTTACTGACAAGTGTTGATGTTAAAAGTGTTTGAATAACAAATGTTATGGCACTTTAGTTCATATGGCAGCAGAACATTTAAATAAAAGTGATCTTTACACTACTTTTGAATTCATTATTTGATTTTGCGTACAATGCGATTAATCGTGATTAATCAGGGAAATAATGCGATTAAAAATTTTAATCGTTGCCCAGCTCTACTAAAAACCATAATTTCTTCCAGTCTTTCAGAGCTGTGGTTAACCTCCACGGGTTGGAGCGCAGCTTCAACGCGTCCGTGTGAAACGGTTTGAAGCGACCGGAGATGAGGCTCAGATGGTTTATGGGTAATATGGCCCTGCGAGGGCGACTGCTGAGAGGACGACGGCCCGTTTTCTCTGCTGGACATCAGTGGACTCAGCTGCAGCCAGAGTCTGCTGTTGGGACCTAAAAGGTCGTCAAAAAGAGCAGCCTGGATCTGGAACTGAGTCCTGGAGGGCTTGTGGTTGAAAAAAGAAAAATAGCTGGAGCTGGATTTGTTTTCCCAGATGAAACATTTTGTCTTTGTAAAGTAAAAGCAAAGGAAAATGTCGTGAAATAAGTATTATTGTCGCATACTGATGTATTTAACGTCCTCACATGTATCCAGCCTCTGACGTGCACGCACCAACTCTTCTTAGTATTTCAGATTTGTTGTGAAATATGTCAATAAGCCTAAATTTATTTCTTCTTTCTCTTCATCCATCGTGATGTTCAATAGTTAAACTCACTGGCAGAAGCTCACAGTTCTTCCACCTCCTTTTCAGGGACTAACTTTAATATCAACGTAGGAGAACAACAGTGAAGAAGATATAGAAATAGCCGACCTTCTTATTGTACGGCTCCAGGCTCTTGATGACGCGAGAGATGCCAAAGTCGTAGTTGCCCTTGGCGCAGTACAGCGTCCTGAAGGAGAAAACAGGTTCAGAGAATGAAGAGATCATCTTCCAGCTTCTTCCAACGAAGACCGACAACAGAGAGAAATTAAATCTGATCTGATGCTCAGCGTCATTTGTTCTGGACGGTCTCACTTCCTCCTGAGCAGAGGCACAAACTCTCCTGAAACACTTCACTTCATTCATACTTCAGATCATGGAAGAGTGTTTCCATCCAACTTTGAGTTTTTCTGTCCTTTGTGTTGTTTTTCTTTTCTTTTCTTATGCCCAACCTGTGTGTAAGGGCAATCGCTCTTTTATCCCCTCTGCTGTCCGGTTGTTAAATTTATCTTTGTGAATCTGTTTGGTCTGTACTGTGCAACTAGTTACTGTGTACCTTCTTGGAAAGATTTCATCTGGTGTTTGTATAGGCTTTTATTTTTTTTATTTTTTTATTATTTTTAATTTTCATAGATATATATATATATATATATATATATATGATTAATGTATTTATTGGTATTAGCACTTTTTTCTTATGCAACAAATTGCAGATTTTGCACATAGCTGCCAACTTTTCTCCCTGTGTTTTATTGTATGTTTTTTTTTATGGTGTGTTGGGGAGCGAGCTGCCGAATTGAATTGCCTTCAAGGGATAAATAAAGTTGACTTGAATCTTGAATCTTGAACTCACCCGATGACCAGGTTCACGATGCAGAGGTGGAAGACCTTCTTGTCTGGGTTGTTGTAGGAGATCAGGTCCTCCTCTTTCTCGATCTTCCTCATCAGCTCTTCGGCCTGTTAAATCAACAGGACGTAAAGAGGAAACAGGAACAGCAGGTATTTAAAGACGATAACGGTAATTACAATTAATGCTCAAGGGAGGAGTTAAGTTCTGTTGATGTTCTGTTCAAATATCAACAGACGTGACGTCATCCAGAAATCTCTTACCCTACCTTTAATCGTGAACGTGTGATGCGTCGTAGATAATATTAATGTGACACCTGGCTTCGCAGGAGTTTTGGTTTTTAACTGGGACGTTAATTTATGTATTTGAGACAAAAGAGTGAAGCCTTGAAAAACCTTTTTGTTGCTGCTTAACCGAAGGTATAAATGTTTTATAGAAAATAATTTTCTTCAGCCACCTTCTCGGCTATTATTGTACTGTACATGTGTGGTCATGTTTCCTACACACGATACTGAACCTGAAGGCATCGTGGGAACACAAACACGAGAAGCTAGCGCTCCTGCACTCTTGTCCTCTTTACCTCCTCGTTTTGGTTGGTCATGATGTGGGACACACACAGGTTGGCGAGGACCACGGCGCTCACGTCCAGGATCTACAGAAACACACATGTATCTCCTCGTCAGCTGCTTGTTTAAAACAATTCAACAAAATGCAGACCGGAAACTTCTGACGATGCAGGACGGTTACAGCCTGCACCTGGACCTCTAAGAGCGTCCACTGTGATCGGTTATTTTCTATTTGCTTTTCAGTAAAGAAGACCAACACTCCAAGACCCTCATCAAAGATTATTGTGACTCAATCGTCTGAATCTGGACAAAAGTGTCAGATTGTCAAGATAACAGAAAAGAAACATCACAAAAATTTTAAAAAAAAATCCCACACAAGAGCTGCAACAGAAGCATGCACAGAGGTGAAGACACTGCAGAGGACCAGAAACAGCGTCTGGTCTTAATTTTTACCGACGGTTTGCACTTGCAGGGACACTCCTGAACGTTACACTGCTCCACCTGGACAGAAAGCAAACCTCAGACTGTCACAGGTGCCGACGGCTTCGTAAAACTGTAAACTCTACACGTTCAGGGTCCTGACAAACTCACGTTGTTGTCGTGCTTCTTGACGATGGGGTCGTAGAAGCTGATGGCCTCCTTGTACTTGTTCTGCATGAAGAGCACGTGAGCCACGTTCAGCTTCCAGGTGTCGTCCTCGCCGCAGAACTCCGCCGACCTCCGGAAGATCTTCTCCACCATCTGGAAGTTTTCCCGGTTCCAGTAGATCTTGGCCTGAGCCATGAGGACCACAATGTACCTGGAAGAGGAATCGATCACCGAGAGGCCCAAAGAAGGATGAGAGAACAGGAGCATGAAGAAAATACAGAAAAGTATGTTTGAAATAAGTGAAGAGGATTTTTTTATGCTCCATTTCAACTGTTGTGCATTCATTTGTGTCTCTGATGCTTCAGCTGGAAATCTGAAAAGTCCAACTGACTGAAGTGTCCTCTGGAGTTATGGAGACATGAGTGTGTCTGTGTGCGTCCTCACTTCTCCTGCATCTGGTCGAAGTCATGGAGAAATTTCTTCAGCGCCTCGTCGTCTCGAGCTAGCTTAGCGTCCTGAACCTGAACGCAGACAAAATAAAACCCAACATTCAGGTTCTTGTGTTTCTCAGGATGAAAACTGCAACTTATAACTGGATCAAACGTTGAAGAGGTCATAGTTTGATCATGGTTTCAAACATGATCAGAGCCTCTTGGGTGTAAATCCCTCTGTGACATGAAAACAACTACATGTACGCATCAAGATACAAACATCTGGTCTCCAATCCTCTAACAGTCAATGAGATATTTATTTTTCCCCTGATTTTAGCCTGTAAGGTAAACGGTAAAACTGCACTCAGCCTGGTTCCTTTTAAAAAGTACGATAATAATAATCCAGAAGCTTCTGCAGCTGAAAGAGGAAACCAGACATGATGCTGCCGAAAACTACAGACTGTAAACCTCCTTTCAACTGTTTATCGACGGGACTCCGTTGGGGGAGAAGTTGTGTATAAATATATATATATATATATATATATTGTACAAGCGTTTATTTTATCAGCTTATCACTCAAAGAATAAAGCAGTAAACATGTCAAACACACTGCAATAAAACTGTGAGTTTTCATTCAGAAAGAGGAGGCTGAGGTGAACCACCTGCTTTGCTAGCTTGCGGAGCTGCTCTGTCAGTTTTCCGTTCATCTCGTCCAACTTTCTGAAACCCTGAAAAAGAAACAGAATGAAAACAGTAAAAATCCAGGATGAGTAACAATCTGACCTGAAGACGCGTCAGGACTCAGCATGTTCAGCTTCTACTGTTTGGGAGCATCAAGGCCGTTTTATGAAATATAAACTAAAAGTATAGCTACTTTTTTTTTAAAATAAAGCACAGGTTTTAGGTGGAGTGACGTAAATGAGGGTTTGTTCTGTACCTCCTCTGGTGCTGTCTGGGACGTCAGCAGGGCGTCTAGGAACTCATAATTGTACTGGAAAGGAAACAAAACCCCGGCGTGTAAGAGTAGATTAACATTTTTACATTTTTATAAATAAATCAAAAATCAAATAAAACAGCCAGCCCTCGTGTGAACACAGCGGAACTCACTGGGGACAGGCACTTGTAGGTGAGATGGGCGTTTTCTGCCAGGACGTCAGCTGCCAGGTCGAAATACTGTGAAAAATCCAGCAGGCATTAATACCATTTTAATGAAGCACTTCAAATCCTTTTAAAAACAGCGCAACCCCCCCGCCCGGACCCCCCGCTGGTGTGCAGGATGCTGGGAAATGCTGATGCACCGGCTCCCTCTGGCACACGGTAACGATGTCCTGCAGACTGAAGTCAGCGTGACAGCAGCCAGAGAGGAGCATCAGACTGTCATCAACCAGACCGACTAAACTTCTGGAAGTCCAGGAACCCTGAGCTGCAGGTATGCGACCAGACAACCAGGATGCGTAATATCAAGCGTGTGTGTGTGTGAACGGATCAGATCGTGCAGCATCATCTCCACGCGGCGTGGCGGCAGCCGACGAGTCGGTTGGGGTTTTGGTACCTCATGTTTGCAGTAGAGCAGCAGCAGGTTTCCGAAGCTCTGGGAGGGAAAGGAGGGCAGCTGCAGGAGGAAGGCCAGCTTCTCGAAGCCCTCTGACGGCTTTGTGTCCATGTTCATCAGAGCCTGGTTGTGCAGCGTGACCGGGTCCAGCTCCTGTGGAGACGCACCTGAGTGATCACCTCAAACTGCTTCTTCTGTTTGATTACACATCACATCAAATAGCCGATCTATGTGAGTAGTGCTGGACTCATACTGAATACCGGTGTTTATTTTTCTTATGATATGAATTTTTCATATACCGTAATACCGGTGAGTACGTACTGTAGCGTACACAAAGTTGGGAACGCCGCGCGGCGGAACGTTAGTGCTGCAGAACATTGTTTGACAGGAGACTGTTTTGCAATTGCGCTGGAGCCACAACACGCTACTAGTTTCTGGTTAAACGGTGATGGCTGCTAACAGAGAAAGTCCCGAAGTGGAAGCTCCAGAACGACAACATGAGACTGAGGAACTTCTTCCTAAACGTGGAGCCGTGGATTTAAAAAAGACGACGTCCAACAAACTACAATAATCTGCAAATGTTGCCGAGCTAAAGTTGTAGCCTCGGGAGGCTACACCAGGCTACAACTTTAGAACGTTGTTTACATTGTGTAGTTAATGTAATTTTTTACAAAATATGTTTTTTTCAAGTTGTTTGCAAAATGTGAAAAATAAAAGGGTTCTGTATTTTAACTGCAACTATCGTTCATTCTTAAATTCTTCACTTAATTAGAATAACGAGTGCCACCTCTTTGTAAATAGCATCATTTTGTGAGGCCATGCAAACCTGTATTAATACTAGTGTAGATATTGAATTGAAAATACTTTATTAATCCCTTGCGGGAAATTCTTTCGTTGCAGTGCTCCATCCTATAAAAACAACAATACTCTACATATAAAATAAGTAAATTAACACTTTAAATACTACACCTTACCAAGAATTAAATATATAAGAATAACAAATTAGACTAAATAACTCTGGCCCACATGTGCAATCCAATATGAATGTTTTTCTACAATATTCACTCCTCGTGACAGTAAAATAGGTCATTCTAAGCCAATTTACTGCAGCAATTCCTCTAAATGATTAGAAAATGTGGTTAACACCCAGTTGGGGCTTCAAAAAAAAGAAAAAAAAAACAAAACGTGAAACCGATATAATTTTGAAAAATACCATGATATAAATTTTTGCTCATACCGCCCAGCACTACCTGTGAGAGCCTTTTAAGATTCCTGACACTGACATGACTTCCTCTCAACAGCGTTATATTATGTTCCACCAGAGGGCAGTAGTTGTACATTTCTGTATGAAAATACATCAATCCATCCATCCTCTTTACCCCCTGCATCCTAATTAGTGAGGTGGGGGAACTAACCACCGCACCACCATGCTCCCCAGAACAGTCCTCACACGCACTTTGAATTAAATGAGGCTATTTAACAACCATGAAACTACGCTCATTACCTCCAGGTAACCCTTCCACACCTGCGCCTCTGTGCAGGCTTAGAGAGAGGCAAGTCCATGCGGGTTACAGCAGAATAATTACTCACATCTGAAGAGCGTAGACGAAGCCAAACCCGCTCACATTTATTTCTTGGAGGCTAATCACTCAATCCCTACAGTCGGCTCTTAATCTCAACAACACAAATGAATGACTGAGGTTATGGGAGCTTCTGAAGAGACGCCGGATCCCCAGGTTTATGTCAGTTAGTATCAAAAGCACATGAACTCAGAGCAGTGCTAGTAAATGAGCGACTGTACTTGCCTCGTCTGATCTCGGGGGCATCTCCTTCAAAGTCTCCTGAGCTGCTTTCACTGCAACCAGAGAGGACAGGAAGTCAATTCACACAGCTGCTTCTTTAATAACTTCATGTTTCTATACAGACTGAATTGTCTTCAGCCACTCAGTAGCTGCTGGAGCTGCAAGGAGGGACCTCGAGGCAGGAAACTAGTAACATAAGTCCTTCACAACCAGGCTGCTGGGATTTTCTCTTTAACTGTGTTTTATCTCCATATCTGGCTCATATCTGGCTCATATCTGGCTCATATCTGACTCATATCTGACTCATATCTGGCTCATATCTGACTCATATCTGACTCATATCTGGCTCATATCTGACTCATATCTGGCTCATATCTGGCTCATATCTGGCTCATATCTGGCTCATATCTGACTCATATCTGACTCATATCTGACTCATATCTGACTCATATCTGACTCATATCTGGCTCATATCTGACTCATATCTGGCTCATATCTGGCTCATATCTGGCTCATATCTGGCTCATATCTGGCTCATATCTGACTCATATCTGGCTCATATCTGACTCATATCTGGCTCATATCTGGCTCATATCTGCTCTCATATCTGACATATCTGCTCATATCTGGCTCCTATCTGACTCATATCTGGCATATCTGGCTCATATCTGATCATATCTGGCTCATATCTGACTATCTGGCTCATATCTGACTCATATCTGACTCATATCTGACTCATATCTGACTCATATCTGACTCATATCATATCTGGCTCATATCTGACTCATATCTGGCTCATATCATATCTGGCTCATATCTGACTCATATCTATCTGCTCATATCTGACTCATATCTGGCTCATATCTGACCTCATATCTGACTCATATCTGACTCATATCTGACTCATATCTGGCTCATATCTCTCATATCTGGCTCATATCTGGCTCATATCTGGCTCATATCTGACTCATATCTGGCTCATATCTGACTCATATCTGGCTCATATCTCTATCTGACTCATATCTGACTCTATCATATCATATCTGGCTCATCTCTGGCTCATATCTGGCTCATATCTGGCTCATATCTGGCTCATATCTGGCTCATATCTGGCTCATATCTGACTCATATCTGGCTCATATCTGGCTCATATCTGGCTCATATCTGGCTCATATCATATCTGGCTCATATCTGGCTCATATCTGGCTCATATCTGGCTCATATCTGGCTCATATCTGGCTCATATCTGACTCATATCTGGCTCATATCTGACTCATATCTGACTCATATCTGGCTCATATCTGGCTCATATCTGGCTCATATCTGACTCATATCTGGCTCATATCATATCTGGCTCATATCTGGCTCATATCTGGCTCATATCTGACTCATATCTGGCTCATATCTGACTCATATCTGACTCATATCTGGCTCATATCTGGCTCATATCTGACTCATATCTGGCTCATATCTGGCTCATATCATATCTGGCTCATATCTGACTCATATCTGACTCATATCTGCTCATATCTGGCTCATATCTGGCTCATATCTGGCTCATATCTGGCTCATATCTGGCTCATATCTGACTCATATCTGGCTCATATCTGGCTCATATCTGACTCATATCTGGCTCATATCTGGCTCATATCTGGCTCATATCTGGCTCACTCATATCTGACTCATGGCTCATATCTGACTCATATCTGGCTCATATCTGACTCTATCTGGCTCATATCTGACTCATATCTGCTCATATCTGGCTCATATCTGGGCTCATATCTGACTCATCTCTGGCTCATCTGGCTCATATCTGGCTCATATCTGGCTCATATCTGGCTCATATCTGGCTCATATCTGGCTCATATCTCTCTCATATCTGGCTCATCTCTGGCTCATATCTGGCTCATATCTGACTCATATCTGACTCATATCTGCTCATATCTGGCTCATATCTGACTCATATCTGGCTCATATCTGATCTGCTCATATCTATATCTGGCTCATATCTGGCTCATATCTGGCTCATATCTGGCTCATATCTGACTCATATCTGGCTCATATCTGACTCATATCTGACTCATATCTGACTCATATCTGGCTCATATCTGACTCATATCTGACTCAATCTGCTCATATCTGACTCTCATATCTGATCTGACTCATCTCATATCTGACTCATATCTGGCTCATATCTGGCTCATATCTGGCTCATATCTGGCTCATATCTGACTCATATCTGACTCATATCATATCTGGCTCATATCTGACTCATATCTGACTCATATCTGGCTCATATCTGACTCATATCTGACTCATATCTGGCTCATATCTGGCTCATATCTGACTCATATCTGGCTCATATCTGACTCATATCTGACTCATATCTGGCTCATATCTGGCTCATATCTATCTGGCTCATATCTGACTCATATCTGGCTCATATCTGGCTCATATCTGGCTCATCTCATATCTGACTCATATCTGGCTCATATCTGGCTCATATCATATCTGACTCATATCTGGCTCATATCTGGCTCATATCTGGCTCATATCTGGCTCATATCTGATCTGGCTCATATCTGGCTCATATCTGACTCATATCTGACTCATATCTGGCTCATATCTGGCTCATATCTGACTCATATCTGGCTCATATCTGGCTCATATCTGGCTCATATCTGGCTCATATCTGACTCATATCTGGCTCATATCTGGCTCATATCTGACTCATATCTGACTCATATCTGGCTCATATCTGACTCATATCTGGCTCATATCTGGCTCATATCTGACTCATATCTGGCTCATATCTGGCTCATATCTGGCTCATATCTGGCTCATATCTGGCTCATATCTGGCTCATATCTGGCTCATATCTGGCTCATATCTGGCTCATATCATATCTGGCTCATATCTGGCTCATATCTGACTCATATCTGGCTCATATCTCATATCTGGCTCATATCTGACTCATATCTGACCTCATATCTATCTGGCTCATATCTGACTCATATCTGGCTCATATCTGGCTCATATCTGGCTCATATCTGGCTCATATCTGGCTCATATCTGGCTCATATCTGACTATCTGGCTCATATCTGGCTCATATCTGATATATCTGGCTCATATCTGGCTCATATCTGACTCATATCTGGCTCATATCTGGCTCATATCTGGCTCATATCTGGCTCATATCTCATATCTGGCTCATATCTGACTCATATCTGGCTCATATCTGGCTCATATCTGACTCATATCTGACTCATATCTGGCTCATATCTGGCTCATATCTGGCTCATATCTGCTCATCATCTGACTCATATCTGGCTCATATCTGGCTCATATATATCTGGCTCATATATCTGGCTCATATCTGATCTGGCTCATATCTGGCTCATATCTGACTCATATCTGGCTCATATCTGGCTCATATCTGGCTCATATCTGGCTCATATCTGGCTCATATCTGGCTCATATCTGACTCATATCTGGCTCATATCTGGCTCATCTGACTCATATCTGGCTCATATCTGGCTCAGATCTGGCTCATCTGGCTCATATCTGACTCATATCTGGCTCATATCTGGCTCATATCTGACTCATATCTGGCTCATATCTGGCTCATATCTGGCTCATATCTGACTCATATCTGGCTCATATCATATCTGGCTCATATCTGACTCATATCTGACTCATATCTGGCTCATATCTGACTCATATCTGACTCATATCTGCTCATATCTGGCTCATATCTGATATCTGGCTCATATCTGACTCATATCTGGCTCATATCTGGCTCATATCTGACTCATATCTGGCTCATATATCTGACTCATATCTGGCTCATATCTGGCTCATATCTGGCTCATATCTGACTATCTGACTCATATCTGGCTCATATCTGATCTGGCTCATATCTGGCTCATATCTGGCTCATATCTGACTCATATCTGGCTCATATCTGACTCATATCTGACTCATATCTGACTCATATCTGACTCATATCTGGCTCATATCTGACTCATATCTGGCATATCTGACTCATATCTGGCTCATATCTCATATCTGGACTCATATCTGACTCATATATCTGACTCATATCTGGCTCTATCTGGCTCATATCTGGCTATATCTGGCTCATATCTGGCTCATATCTGGCTCATATCTGGCATATCTGGCTCATATCTGGCTCATATCTGACTCATATCTGGCTCATATCTGGCTCATATCTGGCTCATATCTGGCTCATATCTGACTCATATCTGGCTCATATCGGCTCATATCTGGCTCATATCTGACTCATATCTGGCTCATATCTGATCTCATATCTGACTCATATCTGGCTCATATCTGGCTCACTCATATCTGATATCTGGCTCATATCTGGACTCATATCTGACTCATATCTGCTCATATCTGACTCATATCTGGCTCATATCTGGCTCATATCTGCTATATCTGGCTCATATCTGGCTCATATCTGGCTCATATCTGGCTCATATCTGGCTCATATCTGACTCATATCTGGCTCATATCTGACTCATATCTGACTCATATCTGGCTCATATCTGGCTCATATCTGGCTCGTCCCGGCCGCGGGACGACACGCAGCAGGTGATGTAGAGTGAGATGTGAGCTTCACAAATCCTCCTCCCTGCTTGTCATCCTCTGATCAATGTTCTTTAAGCTTCTGCCTGATAAAGATGTTTGAGAGGAGTGTCAGTGACCCTGCTGGAGATAAAAGGAGGGTTTATGAGATCTTAACTTCTGTCTTCCTCTCTGGAGGTGAACCTGCTTTGAGACTGAAACACACCAACAGCAGCTGCTGATAAATAAAGTTTAAAAAGGATAGATTGAATATTGTGGTGCTTTCAGAGAGAACTGGATACTTTAAGACTGTGCTCTTACTAAAAAAAAAAAAGAAGTGCTGACACACAAGTTTTTTTTTTAGTCTTTGAGTTTATTTCTGTGCAGTAGAAACGTCCCTGCCGGTCTCACCTTCATGGTCCTGCTCGGCCCGCAGATTTAGAACTGTGATAAATGAAATCAGCTTTTGTCTTTGGGCTCTGGAGAGAATTTATAAATGTAAAGCCTTGTTTGATGAATAGAAAGTCCCTTAGAGGCCACAGAAGGAAAGAAAATATGATTATGAAACAACAGTTTGCTCCGTTAAAATAAAAGAGTGAAGAGACTTAAATCCCGACAGTTACGGCAGCTATTAATTTCCAGTCAGGGATCAATAAAGTATTATTGACCTGAGTATAATAAGGACATTTATATAGCAGAGTTGACTCCACGTGTGCGCTCAGGTAGATTAAACGCCTCTAAGGTGCCCTGAAAACATGACCTGTGGGTTTCTGGAAGGTTTTTAAACACTTTAACACATTTACCGTGCAGCTACATGGAAAAGTAAAACTTCAACGCTCGGCCAGTCAGAAGGAATCAGCCCTCCTGGAGAATATTCATTCAGATATTTTAGTTTGTGGTTAAAAAGCAAAACAAATCACAGGTGCGACACAAATATATCGATTGAACAGCTGAACAATCATCCTCTATGAGTGGAGACTCAAGATCTTTTGACCAGGTGTTGCTATACATCCATGATCGTCATGAAACTGGACTTAACACCTGAGACGCAGTCACCGTGTGGTATCAATGCCACGGCGGGAAACGCTACAGAGCAGGAAGTTTGGCTCCAGCTTTATTCTCCCTGTAAAGCAGTTATGGTTCACAGAACGAGGTTCTTACTGTTCTTCAGCTGGTATTCGATGGCTGCTTTGAGGTTGAAGGCTTCGATCAGGGCCGACTGCTGCAGCGCCAGCGTGTTGCCAACGCTGCGGACGTCGGTTCCGTCCGCCTTCATCCCGACGAAAAGCTCTGGTGTGGAGAAAAAAATAAAACCATGCAGGTCAAAAATCTGAATGTTTTTGAAATGAAGTGAGAGTAGAGGGCTGTCAGCTGGTTTTACCTGGATGCTCCTTCCTCCCTCGTTCTATGATCTCTCTGATGTATTTGAGGGCTTGTGGGTAGTTCTTCAGGCTGTAGTAGGTCAGGGAGATGTTGTAGTACAACGCTGACAGGGAACGTGGCAGCAGAAAGACAAAAACACCAACAGTTAAATTTAAAGTCCCCCTCTTGTTCAGTGTTAAATGGATTTTATTATGAATGTTAAAGGTGCATTTGTACATTTGTAAATCATACTAACATGGATATTTGAAACCCAAGCCTAATATCTCATACTGTTGCTAACTGACTTGCTCTTTAAATTAATGATTATATCACAATTTCATATTCAAATTACAATCAAATGCAGTCCAAAAGCTTTTAATTTCCATCACTAATTTATTCTTTCTCTTCTGAGATTTTTTTTTTTTTTTTTTTTTTTTTTGGAGATTTGAAGAAAATGGAGGAATATCTTTCAGTCTCCAACTAAAATTAATGTTGGTCTTCAATATAAAAGATGACCAACATTTTGGAATAAATGCAATATTTACAGAACCTGAAATAAAAGCAGTTATAATTAAGCATTAATTATTTTGAATTCAAAACAGACTTCTCATAAACTTTATTTTTGCTACTGCAATAATTTTTCTGCCAAATCTAAGCTGCTGCAAAAATATGAACAACGTGAATATTATGTGGATTATGTGGACTTTGTAGATACGGGAGAAAATCCTGAGTTTAGGCCTAGAAAAGGTGAAAAATGTCAATAAATACATGAAGACCATTTACTATTTATCAGGGTGATGGAATTTTATCAGTTTGTTGCTGCATCATTGAGACATCAACACTTTACTTTAATGGCTTTTTCTTTTTCTTTACCGGTAGCATCAAGAGAAAATCTGGAGACATTTCTATTTACACATAAACGCACAAATCAGCGCAGACGTCCTCACGTGTGTCTGTGATTGACTACCTGGCCTGTATCCCAGCACCTGCATGGCGGATGTGAACCTCTTGCAGGCCTCTTCATACTTGCCCTCCTGGTAGAGCAAACAGCCCATGTTATAGACGTAGTCCGGGTCGTCCTGCGGCAGCTGCTCCAACAGCGACTAACGAACACACACAACCACGTGGAGTCAGTTTCAGAAGAAAATGGATCAATGTGCATATTTTGGCTGCAAAAAGTACAAATTTCCACCCAGGTGACATAAATGAGTTGACAGATCGTTTGTGAGAGCTCGTCACCTTGGCAGCAGAGTAATCCTCCTCACAGTATTTGATACACGCTTGCAGCTTGACCATCTGTGTTGAACACAGCAGAATAATAAAGATGAAACAGGAACACAAAACTGCAAATGAAATATATGTGTCTTTACGTACATGTTTAAATCTCTGATCCAAATTACCACTTAAACTTTTTTTTGTTTTAATTTTTTTTTGGCACCACTGCACCACTGGGCAGCCCAACTTCCTTTTTTTTTTAAATGTTCATAAATTAAGGTTTTTGCAGACTTTTCATGTTTTAGTTCCATTTAAAGTAAGCCTTATGTTTTTCTGGTAAAGAGGCAATCAAATAAAGGCAAAAACATCATGATAAATAAGCTATCATCTGTTCTTAAAGTACAAATTACACTATTATGTCTCATTAAACTAATTAGCGGTTGTTTATTTGAGTGAAGTGGAAAAACCACAACGTGGAGCTTCTGAAACGTCGGTATTATGTGGTAACCACAGTTTCATGTCCTCGTCATCATGCTAAACTCAGGGGTGTTTATGTGCTTTTTGTACCTCAGTGTGGCTGTTAGGGTTGTCGACTACTAACGAGGCTTTGGTGGCTTCAGAATAAGCCCCAGCTTTGTACAGCGACCGGGCGTAGTACACCTTGTATTCCTCCACCTCCGGGTGCAGCTGTGTGAGCTGCTCATAGCACTCTGCAGCGCTGGCGAAGTCCTGGATGTGGTAGTAGCAGTAACCCAGCAGAGACAGAGCCGCCCTGGACTGAGACACAGTGGACAGTAGAGGGACTTACGCTGACGACCATCAGCAGGAACCACGGCCGTTTATCAAATGTTACACAGAAACAGCTCAATATTTCTTCTGTGACAAGTTATAAAGTTCATATACACACATACAGTCATGGAAAAAATTATTAGACCACTATTTTTTCTTCACTTTCTTGTTCATTTTAATACCTGGTACCACTAAACGTCATCATGTGACTAAAACAGACAGAAAAGAAAACACTGAATGCATAAAAGCAGTGTTTTTGGCAGTACAACGCCATAGCTATTGATGTAAAAACTTAAGTGATTTAGGTTATAATCAAGAAAACCATGGAAAATGGTAAGATATCAGCTCTTAAATAAAACTCTTATGACCAATCTTTGTGGTTATCGTTATGTTTGTCCAAACAAATGTACCTTTAGTTGTACCAGGCATTAAAATGAACAAGAAACTGAAGAAAACAAGGGTGGTCTAATATTTTTTCCATGACTGTATTAACACACAGTTAACTGAGGAGGGATAATTCATGGTGGAAGAATAAAGAAGAGGTGGGGATTTTCCTGCGTAATATAAAGGAATGTATGTCAGTGAAATGGAATCACGTTTAATACACATTTAAATTTCCACACACACATTCACAACTAAAAGACAAAAAGATAAGCAAAAGTTAATAAATAAGCATGTAAATATAAATAAATGCAGAGTCACCAGTTCTGTCTTATCTTTAATCATCTCAGCCACAATAATACCACCAGAGGTTTTTTATAAACCTGTATTCGGTTAATTATGTTACATAAACGTTGCAACAGTCCCTGTCATGTAAAACTCACCTTAGTGTGTTTCTGCAGTTGGCCGTTCAGGATGTGGATTGCTTCAACATACTGAGCGTCTTTGATCTAAAACACAGACCAAAATAATGTTTTATTTCCCCCATGTTGTTTCACTTCAACAGTTACTTGCAGCCATATTAGTAAAACATTTCAACTACATAACGAAAACTCATAAACATTGCAGAAGGACACATTTACTCAGTGCCTCGGTGGTTTTGAGTATGCCGAATTATCGAGAACACGGTTATAATTTGGCACAGGGCTACAAATCGTGTATTTATATTTCAATAAGAAAGAAACACAAAAATTAAAAAAGATTTGATCGCGGTTCGGTCAACTGTATCGCTACTACTACTGTGCCGCTGTTAAGCTAAGAAGCTATGCTCAACCAAAACAACGATATTCTCACCAGTCCATAGATGGTAGCCGTGTACTCTCCATCTCTGATGGTTGTCATGACTTCCGACAAACAGTCTCATAGAATACCAAATTGTTCCTTCTTTTTGGCTTATTCACAAACTCTTAATATTTAGCTAACTTCTTTCGAGTGAACGACGAAGCGTCCGACTGGAGCAGTTGCTTAGCAACGATGTATCCCGACACATACCGGAAAAGGAAATAGATCGTCTGTGACGTCGCAGGAAAAATCAGTATTTTTTTTAAACGAAAAGGGAGTTTTGTTATTCGTTTCTTAGTATTTTTTTTTTTTTTTTTTTTTACATTTTTGTATTTTATTTTATTTTTTTTTTTGAGTGGTGGGTGGGAGGTGTCTCTCTCCTCTGAATCACAGTCACAGTCAGAATTGGTTTACTAATCCCTGAAGGGAAATTTCTATTATTACGAGCTTCCAAGCAGAGAAAAAAAAGTCTGAATAGAACAAATAAAATATTCAAATGCAATCTCCATCCCTCAGAGTGACTCTTGCAGTTCAGAGTTAAACAGTTTGATGGAGACAGGCAGGAATGTGTGTCTCTGTGGTGCAGCGTGGATGAATCAGTCTGTTACTGAAGGAGCTCCTGTAGCTGACCAGCACATTGTGGAGAGGGCGTGGGAGAGTCCAATACAGTCTTCATCTTGGATAACATTCTTCTCTCCAACACTGTCAGAGAGTCCACTTTCCTTACAGCTTAGTCACCTTGTCTCTCTGGATGACAAATGTGGTCCAGGTGTGTGGTTGAGATCAACGGTAGAACCTAGAGGTGGTCTGATCCATGAATACTGATTCCTCCTGCATCAAAATAGAAATTAATACTCAGTTACTAAGCATTAGAGAGACAGCATGTTTACATGTGTTGCTTTTTTTTTTTTTTAACTGTTAACCACAACTTCCAACAGAGTTTAGAGCCCTGATGAGCTTCCTGATGAGCTTCAGGCCCCTGGTCCTGCGTCTTCTGCCCCATTTAGTCCCTCTTTTCTGAATTATCTAAACATTTCTACAGTTCTTTCTTTCTTTCCTTCCTCTCACACGGCAGAGTACAAGCACTGACTGGTAAACTTTGCAGATGATCTCACATATGAAGGATGTATGACGGGGTTTTATCCAGAGGTCAAAAAAAGGAACAGCACACACACAGACACAAACAGCAGCCAAGGTGCTGGAGCCTCGCCTCCACCAGAAAACCACACTGCTGACCACCGGGCCTCCATAATGATGGGGGAACGGGTACAAGCTGTGCGCATGTGTGTGTTTAAAAGGCTACATTTTTTCGGTGTGCGTATTTGCATGTGCATGCATGCTTGTGTGGTGCAGGGGTGTGTGTCGTGCCTGTCTGTCTTTTTCCAGACCTTTCTGTGCGTCTCGCATGCTTGTCACTGACTCCTGTTGGAGTGAAGGCGAAGCTTTGCAGTAGAGGAGCTGCAGAACTACAGGTATTGATCTCACGCTTTAAATCTTTTACAGGTGAAAGATTACGAAAAAAGGCAAAGGAGTGCTTGTCAGAAGAGAGGAGTGTCTGTTTATCTCCCTCCTCATGAGAACAAAGTATTAATTTATTTTTCGGGCTCTGTGGCGTCGTTGTTGCTGTCATGTATTCATCTTGTATTTATGGTGCATGAAAGCGTGAGCCAGTCTGTAAATGCATGTTTGAAACTGAATGAATAAATGTTGTGCATGAATTTAACAAGGCATCTGTCACCCACATATAATTTTTGTGCCGTCCTGCACAGTAAGGTCATGCTTTTTTTAAGATTGTTGGTTGCTTACGAGAGATTCTGCAGCAAATATTCTGGCAGAAAATGCTCTCTGGGGCCAGTTGGTGTTCATATCTGCGATCCTGGTGTCTCCTGTAGATCTCAGCAACCTGCTCTAATAGAAAGAAAGGGAAATTTCCTCTAATTATGTTATTTGAAACACATCAAAAGGTTGAAGAGTTTGCATCTTTTAGTAAATGGTTATCAAATGAGATATCGACCTTCAGAGCTGCAGTCGGCTTCTGCATTTTCTTGGAATTTGTTCAAAGATAACTTCCATCTATAGGTGTTAAAGAGACGCCACCTTTATGTGCTTAAGATTCATGAACGTAGCTTGAGGTTAGCACCGTCGTCTCTGCTTCATCGCCCAGACATGTGAGAGTTTTCCTCAAACACACGCGTCCAGTGCGACCAGTTGTATAGTCTACTACTGGAGCTCCAGCGTATCATTGAAGGCTCCTGTGGGACCAGCGTGAGGTTACCGGGGTGGTTTGTACCCAGCATGCCTCTGCAGCTCTCCTCCTTGTTTTTCCAAGTCGCTCTGACAGTTTGGGTTTGTGCATCGGCGCCCTGATTGGAGCCTGAACTCCCTTTTTAATGTGAGCTGACTGCTGGCGCTGAAGGCCCGCAGCCTCGGGCTGCGCCGCCATCTGACACGTGTGGAAGACGTAGACGTCTCTGCAGCAGCGAGACACATTTCCTCCCTTTCTGCTTTTCCAGGATGGACGGTCATGCTGTTTTTTTTTTTACTGAGTGCTTAGGAGGAATGAAATCCCTTCAGCCTCAGTCTGCTTCTTCAGACAAAAAAAAAAAAAAAAAAGAAAAAATGCAAAATAGAAGTTGGTATGATCTTGTGTGTGCGATTTACATAATCTTATGTAACTTTCATGACTTGCTCAAGTCTAAAAATGCTAAATAGACTGAGTTTCAGTGATTTATTTAATATCATTAAACCGCCACGGGTCAGTCCTCATCAAACATCGGCTCCAGTTGTTTCTGAAATAAATCACTCGGCCTCGAAAGCAATCAGTTTCAGCGCGCCACAGCTCAAATATGGGAAATATAATTCAAAGAACTTGATCAAAAGTTAATGTCTGCATGAAAGGCCCGTAAATGAACAGGTAAGAACAATTAAACCACACAGGTGCACGTTCTTAACTGAGCTGACCCACATCTGTCTCCTTCCTGCAGGTGCTGGTCCCACGATGGCCTTCAAACTCAGCGTGCTGCTGCTGCTGGCCGTTGCCACGGCGACGGTGCTGGCCCAGAGGCGGCGCCCGGCGCCCAAGCCGTCCAGCGAGTGGAACTACAGGGACGGCGGTGAGCGCCCACATTAACACTCCAGTTCAGGGCTCTGTGTGATGACGTCAGTGAAGCTAATTCCCACCAGCATGAATCATAAAGACAGGAACTGTGCACGCCTGAATTTTTTTTTTTTTTTTTAACATGCATTCAATTTTTTGGAATTTAGGACTAAAATAGGCAGCCATTCCCAAACTTCAGAACACCAAGGCCCAATTTGAAATGTTAAAAATCTCCGCGGCCCAGCGAAACCTTTAATCACAACTGTGATCAACATACAGGACCAGGAACCATGATCCGATATTAATGTAAGGGGTCAACAAATAAGGTGACACTTGTCATATTAAGTTAAGATGACAGTAGAATAACACTTAACTGGTTTGTTTTGTTATTTTCTAATGTTTTTAAATCATGTCGTTAATATTTAACAGTAATTAAAAACATATTTTAAAAAGATAGAGGATTTAAAACATATTTGTTTAATTTTAATGACCTCTCATGGCCCACCTGCAGTACCGCGACGGCCCACCAGGGGGCCACGGCCCACACTTTGAAAATCACTGAACATAGGTGTAAAAAAGTTGCACGATTCAATCAAGGTCTAATTAACTCATGTTGCACAACATTTAACATGATGTGGTCGTGAAGATTCTGTCAGCAGCACGAACTCCGACTGACTTCCAGCGTCGCTGCATGACGTCTGGTAGACGTGTGTGCAGGTGGAAATAAGAAGTGATGGGCCTGATCATCCGCTACCTTTAATTAATTAGGTCTTTATTCAGTTTAATGTGTTGGACCTGAGTCTGGACCCCTGGTGCAGAGAAACCGTTAGAGACTCACATTAGCTGACTAGCTCATCTAGAAACCATAGGAGGATATAAAAAGAACTGGACAAACCCTCTGTGACATCTCTAATCGGTTTTTGTGAGAGTCACTTTGAAGGAGGTTGAGCACTACATGAAACACAGTTACCACAAGTTAGCAGTTTGAGTTCAGCTCCTGTGAATCTATGATGCTAACTAACGTTAGCTCGAGCCCCAGTGGTCATCTGAGGAACTGCACCTCCAAGCCGGATGTAGCCCCTCACCTGAAACACTTTGCTGATGTGATCTGAAGCTGAAGTTAAGCTTTAGTTAATCAGATCTGCTTTCAAATAGTTTTTTTTCTCATTAGACAAATGGACTAAAGTTTAAAAACTATTGTTTTACCAAATTGCAAAATAATACGCAACCCAAGAAACATCAGTTTTGTAACTTACGACAGCTTCCCATTTAGTGATGCATAAAGCAACCGTCTCTGTCTGTCTAAACCTGAATTAAATCTAGTTTTAAGTTAATAAATTCTCTGCCTGTCAGCGGACGAGTTAAAAACGTGAGACGTCGGTTTTTTTCTGTCCAGCTGATCAGGTCAACATGCGCAACGTGGCCAACCTGACGCAGGTGCTGGACAACTGGAGGTTCGACATCCTGACCCAGATGAGGGGGCTCCTGCAGAACGACCACCAGTCTCTGCTGCCGGACTACGCCAGGTAGGGGCGGGGCCAGAGGGAGGGCGGGGCCTGACGCTGGTCTGGCAGGTCATAGTAGAGAGCAGAAGGTGTTTGCTGCTTCCTCAAACTTTATTTCTCACCGTCAAAATTAAACCATTTTATGTGATAACACTTATGTTTAATGATTATAAAAGGAAACATTAAAGCTTGATAAGACACCAGAGCCCTGCCAAACTAACTTTGAGCTTTTCTAGCATTAACCCTCATTCTACCGACATATTTCTCATACATGGATTACCGACTGGGGTCCGTGTGGACCCCAAGAATAAATACTGTAATAAACAACCATCAAAGAAAAATTACAACTTTTTTCTTCTCAGAATATTATTACTGATGTATTAAATGTCATCTGAGGAAAAAAACAACAACAGATTATTATTATTTTAAGAAAGTTATAGTTAATTTGCATATTTTATAAAACTAAAATATACTTTTCTTTAACCCAAAAATGTCAACAGTGGAATTTTATGATCTCCTTTACAGCAATTAAGATCCTATCTGAGCTAAGCACAAATCCATTGAAATTTTTCAAATCAGTTAAAGAATGAGGCTACAGGCAGCTTTTCCCTCTCTATTACCATCTCTATGGTAGTCACGTTAGACTTGATTCTGATATAATTTAGTGCTCAGTCATTTCAAGTAAACATTATTTGTGTTGTATTTATATGGTAAAAACCAACCAAGGTCATTTTGAACCCAATATATATAAAAAACTTAAATAAACCCACAATCATTTAAATGTCACTACATTTTAATTTTCTTTGAATTTTAATACAAAAGTCAAAAATACAAAAGTAAGATACTTTAAATTAGGACCCATGGCAAACATTGACTCAATAAATGGTTCCATCTATTAAAAATACATAGGCGGAATTAGAGATTTTGACTGGGGTCCTCTTGGACCCCAATGCATTGGAATTTTTAAAAAGCACAGATAAAGACAGAAACAGAAAAAAAAATCATATGACATCATTAGGAACAAATTGATTGACAAAGTCATGAAAAATTGGAATTATAGAATAAAGCACCTCTGAGATATGACAAAAAGTACACCTCTGGGGTCCGAGAGGACCCCAGTCGGCGGTATGAGGGTTAAAGAAACGTTGGTTCATCGTTTTAAACAATGAAGGGTAAATGCTAATTAGAGGACTGACAGGTATCAGCACCTGTAACGTCGTCCTGTTTTCTCACCTGATATGAGGATGAAACTGTCCTGGTCTGGGGCAGCCACGTCAGCCATTTTAGGTTGTTTTTTTTTTTTTTTCAGTTTATTAGTTTATTGCTTTCCCAGAGCAGCGGGGATAAATGTGGCAGGAACGGTGTGACACTGCAGCATCACATCCTGCTCTTCCTCCGCTCATCAGCATGTGGAAGGAGAAAAGTGTTTTGTTCATGTTTGCGTCCTTCTGCATGTTTCGGATCTGCTGACGTCAACCAGAGATGAGTCAGTCACCACAGGACGTCGGTTTGTCCCTCCGGCTGGAACCGCAGTCGGGGGTTTGTGGTGGACGCCCCGCGGTCGGCGTCGTCACGAGAGACGGCAGCGGATCCTGCAGTTAAAAAGAAAAACAAATCCAAACAGAAACGAGGTTTTTCTGATGTGTTTCAGAGAAATGCTCTTCCTCTGCCTGTTTCTGTCATCAGTGAATTCATGGACGTCCATTTACGCCAAGACGAATAAGACATGAAGATAAACGTATAATGTTGTTTTGAGATGGTTATTACATTGAGATACTGGCTTGTTATTTTTGGGAGAGTATTTTTGAAATATTGAGATCCAGACCAGTAAATGTCCTGGTTCGATCAAACAGTCCCCTTCATCATCCTGGTCACATTTTGACATCACGAAACCCGAGACAACACCCAACAGTTGGTGGACAGTAGCTGGACATGGCGAGGCTTCAGACGGGACGCTGCTGCAGAGACGCAGAGAAGATGGACGAGGAAGACAGGAACATGGATGAGAGCTGTTAAGAGTGGTGAGGTGTGCAGTAGGTGTGACGGAGGAGATCAAAGTGGAGGTGGGACTGCATCAAGGATGACTCTGAGCTAGAGGTCTTCACAGGTCCACTTTCATGGACCCGAACCCGAATGGACCTGTGAAAATCCGACCCGAAACTGACCTGACCAAAGTCTTTAGTTTCCAACCATGAACCGAACTGATGGCCCTTTTCCACTAGTACCTACTTGGCGCGGCTCGACTCGACTCGGCTCGGCTGTGGAGGTTTTCCACTAGGTCATAGTACCGGCTCGGCCCTCCTTTTTTCGTACCTACTTGGCTGGGGTTCTATCCGGGCTGAGTCGGGCCGAGAATACAACGTCACCACGCCGCGGGCCATTGATTGGCCAGAGAGCAACGTCACGGATGAGCCTTAAGCGACTCCTTCACACCCGCCATATTTAAAACTCGGCAACAACAAACTCAACAGCGATTTTACTTTACCTGCAATTGTCTACTTCACAAAACGAAGAATGGCCGGCAAGTCGAGGTGGTACTGAACTACAGTGGAAAACCACTGAGATCGAGTTGAGTCGAGCCGCGCCGAGTAGGTACTAATGGAAAAGTTAGTTACCCGAATAGAACCGAGCCAATCCAGCCCATAGTTGCTCATGTTAAAGTTGTCTAGCGTTGAATAAAACTTGATTTTCTTACCTAAAGTTGTCTTCTTCTACCGGTTCAGTTGCTACATAGGCTACATGATGTAAACAACAATAAATCCACGTCGTTATTTTCTTTGTGGATACAGATGCTATTGGTAGCAACTGCTAACGCTAATAGCCTACACCGGTCAGGACGTGTCGTAAATATATTCTCTCATCCAGCGTTGTCATGTTGGCGATCCGTTGTGCTTTACAGCTACCCGGCATACCGCTAATAACACGCTACGGCAACATGATTGTTTCATGACAAACATGCCATGTTAATGAATAATTAATTAAACTGCCATGAGTCCTGACATTAGCTGCCACCGCCAATATCTTTACCTCTCTCGAGTAAACGCGGACCCAGCCTGTCAGAGAGCACCGACCGGACCTGAGACTAACTGTACCGATTCTGACCCGAACCCGGAGTCACGTCTTTTGAATGGACCCAAGACCCGATTCGGGTCGGGTTGGAACCTCGGGTTGTTCCACAGACCGCTACTCTGTTGCTATGGTGATGGACAGACTGACAGATGAGGCCAGACAGGAGTCTATATGCAGGAAGTATTCCTCTTCAAGGCTCTAGTAAAAGAGACAAATTTTTTTTTTTTGTTTATTCATCACTCTTCTTATTGTGCTTTTTGGTTGCATTACCTTTGTTTCCTTCACAACAGTCCTAATCACCGAATGTTTTTTCACCTGTTTTTCTCTTTTTTTTCTTGTGGTTTAGGATTCAGCCGCTGTCCGAGGCTTTGGACGACCTCTACAAGGAGTTCAACGCCCTTAAAACCCACCTGGGCGAGCTGACTGAGAAGTTCAGCGGCGTGGAGTCGTTCATCGACGAGCTCAAGGCCGGTCGCGCCAACGCCCCCGCCGCCGGCCCAGCCGCCGGACCCGCCGCCACGGTCCCCAGACAGGCTGCCAGGAGGGTGATGAGGAAGAAAGCCACCACCTCAACCTAGCTGCTCAACAACCAGCGGCCGCTTCTAACGCCTGCTTCCTTTCAAGCTGTTTGTCCCTGTCCTCTGTCCCCTGTCCTTATTATGTCTGTCCCTGCTGCCGAGGCGTCAGATAGAGTAGTTTGGTGAAAGCCTCCATGGTGTTGTGCATTGATTTAGAGTATGAGGGCACCTCTGGTCTATTTGTCGTAAAACCTCCGTGGTGCCACGTCTGTCGGGGGTCCGGTGGTCAGAGTCGGCACCGCCCTTTCCGCCCAAAACTCCTGCATGGATGCATAAAGGTCTCAGAGGCGTAGAAGGTTCTGGATCCATGTCGTAGTTTTAACCTCGATCGAAGACCTCAGCTCTGTCATCTCTGAATCACACGACCAAAACCACCTGCTGAGTGACAGAAAAAAGTTACTGGCTTTTCCCAAAAAGAGAATTTTCCAGTTGATCAAATTCTGCAGCCGGAAATCAAAGAAAGAAAACTCTGAAAACTTTGGGGAACCACGAACAATCTGAGATGACACCCCCAGGAAAGTTCTTTCTGTTGTGATAAATTTGTCTCTGAGCTTTAACTCAGCTGAAATAAATAATTCAAAGTGAGACACGTCGGTCATGAGACCCTGAAAACACGACGCACATCATCATGTTCAGACTTCACCCAGCTCTGCTTGTCTCTGCGCTGCATCGTATGAATAAACTCATTTACTGCATCCAAGCGTCGCCTCAGTTGCTTCTTCAAAAAAAAATGTCTTAAGTTATCTTTGATCTGAAACGAGAAGAGCCGGAGACAGTTAATGATGTTCCCTCATTAAAGCGCGTGAATTCGCTCCGAGTGAAACTTTGATCCCGACTCCATCAAAGTGACGCCGCTGTGATGCTGCAGGAGACGAGAATCGTTCAAAAAAACGATCTTTTTCAGCGATGGAAGATGGAAGGTGTCCAGTGAAGAACTCAGATCCATTTTTTATTTTTTTGTCATCCGTCGCTGCTCTGATTCACTTCAGTAGACAACGTGGGACAGGAAGTAGAGAGGAGGAAGATAAACCAGCAGCAGCTTTTTATAAAGCAGTCCAGCAATGACCTGCTGTTTTATTAATGTGTCAGTTGACTCAGACCAGGATCCAACCACATCAGGCTCCAACCAGATCAGGATCCAACCAGACCAGGATCCAACCGGATTAGGCTCCAACCGGATCAGGCTCCAACCGGACCAGGCTCCAACCGGACCAGGCTCCAACCGGACCAGGCTCCAACCGGACCAGGCTCCAACCGGACCAGGCTCCAACCAGACCAGGCTCCAACCAGACCAGGCTCCAACCAGACCAGGCTCCAACCAGACCAGGGTCCAACCAGACCAGGGTCCAACCAGACCTGGGTCCAACCAGACCTGGGTCCAACCAGACCTGGGTCCAACCAGATCAGGCTCCAACCAGACCAGGCTCCAACCAGACCAGGATCCAACCAGATCAGGCTCCAACCAGACCAGGCTCCAACCAGACCAGGCTCCAACCAGACCAGGATCCAACTAGATCAGGCTCCAACCAGACCTGGGTCCAACCAGACCAGGATCCAACTAGATCAGGCCCCAACCAGACCAGGATCCAACCGTCCTGTTTCTGGGCTGAAGCCAGTCAGGATGAGGTTTTGCTGCAGTTCCTTGACTGGCCACCAGGTTCTGGTTCCAAAACAGAGCAAATCCATATCCACCATGTCTGATCCTACTATGACCACGCTAAGCCCCGCCCACCCCCGTCTCTGATTGGCTGCAACACTGTGAACTCTACATTACCTCCACTCTGTAGAAACAGTTGTTAGTCCCTGATCTGTTGTCTTGCTGCTGTAATGAACAATATTATAATATAGTGAGTTTTTTTCTTCATTTTTTAAATCTGGTTAACGGGAACTAAAGCTGCAGGGAGGACAGGAGGTCCTTGCAGTTTCTGTGCATCCGGACCCAGACATGTTTGACATGATCGCCCCAGACACGTGCGGAAAAGCTTGTCTGCAAATGGCAGAGCGAATGTTAAAGGTAAGCGCCGCTTTTTAACCACGAGGATGAAACGGAGGAAGCAGATCTGCTGCAGATCCTTTGACTCACAGCAAAATCAGCAAACTCAAATTAACACTCTCAGATTTGATTTCAACACTTTTGAAGTGTCTATATGGGTCCACACCACAAAGAGTTAATTTAACTCTTTTTTTTTTTTGGAGAGTTAGTGCCTTAACACTAACTTAGTCTAATTATTGACTCTTTTTGGAGTTAAAATTTAACACTTTTTAACACTCAACACTTTTATGTAGTGTTAGACAGTAACGCTCTTTCAGGATTGTTGGTTAACTACACAAGTGTTACAGTCATTTTAACACTGTAAGGTGTAAAATTAGCTCTTCTGAATTACTAAAAAAATACTTAGAAAATGAGATTTGCTAAAAATAATGCATGTTTAGTTGAAACTCATTTATTTCAAACATGCACCACAAATTAACATTTAAAACACTTTACTGTACACAATTCGTCGTTAGCTAACGTAATGTTAACACTAACATAATGCTAACAGCCCACAACCAATACACTGCTTATTCAGAGTTAGCTTGCTTAGCCGAGGTAACAACACAACTAAAATACAGTCTAAAATGTCTTTACCATCAAATTACAAGTTTTAGCAAACCAAATGACGAAATAAAATCATCACTGCTTAGCGCGGCTAATGTGGAGACATAACTTTACTGTGAGTGTCTCGCCATTGAAGACAGACCAGGTGCCAGAGGGGTAATATAAATATCAAAACCTAACGCGAACATAAAGTTAGCTCATTTTACTTATCGAACAATGTCGACATAAAACCACGAGAGGCTCGTCAGTCGGTATTTAGCTCCTGTTGCTGTGCAGCACGGTGGGGGCGGAGTCTGATTTACACCTGAAGTGTCACATCCACATTTGGAGTTAAGAGTTAAATAGTTCAGAGTTGATGTTACTACAATGACACTTACAGATTTGATCTGAAGACACTTTGTTTTGACTCCAACTATTTGTAAACTTAGTTCCATATAAGGGATTTGACTCTATTCAGAGTGGAATTAACTCTGCTTTTGCTTAGATTTCACCAACACCAGAAATATAACTCTTCTCAATTTACTGTGCTGTAATCGCTTATGAGGTTAAAAACAGGTGCAAAGACGTTGGACGGCTGACGCTGAGATGATTTAAAATGCTCCCTCAGATCTAAACGTCTGGGGAACAGCTGGTCTGACCCATCTTTAGATCTTTCTGGTGCAGAAGCAGGATGTCGCAGACTTCTTTCACCCACAGCTCAGCCAACCCTGAACGGGTGAGATGATCCAGAAGTCCACATCTGCCGTCTCCGCTGACAGCTGGCTGAACCGGCTGATGAATACAACATGAGAGCAGGTGTTGCAATAAAAAAAAGAACAAAAAACTGCAGGGACTCATTTTCATGCTAATATGTGATAAAATATATATTTAATTCATATTTTAATAGGTGCGGCTTATATTCAGGTGCGCTTTATAGTCCAGAAAATACGGTACATATTCCTGTCAGCCCACACAAACCAGAAAAAAAAACCTTTTTCTTTTCCTTTTGTTCCGTCATGCTGGTTGCACGTTGACCTCTGGCTCTTCGTCTGGCAGTCGTGTGTCGTTATTCCTCTGAGAGTTACAGCGAACCCCGTCTGGAGATGCATCAAATCTGCTTTTCTCTTTGTTGGCGCTTCACTCATGACTTCTGAGCAGCTGCCAGAAAGTTGAGATGCTTTTTCTCGCCAGTGCAGATAGAAATGTGTTTAAAGAGCACAGACGTGGAACAACAAACGCTCTGCTAAGCTAACCCTTCACGTCAGTTTTTCCTCAGTTTGTGTTTCTCTGAGGTCTTTCTCTCGTGGGTTTGTCAGTCTTTCCTCTGAGCGTCTCTCTCTGCGAAGATGGAAAGGCAGCTTTGTCTCATTAAAGGTGAAAGAAGGATTATCAGACGGCCCGGTACGTGCAGATGTTGACCCGCTGGCAGCAACTAACGTTCAAAATTCAACCCATCAAAGCCCTCGTGTCAGGATGGGAGACCGCCACAGCTTCAAATTAAACCGATATGTTTTAGGGCTGGGCAAGTTAACGTGTTATCGCGTTAACGCATTAATTTATTAACGCCGACATTTATTTTATCGCGCGTTAACGCATGTTGCTCACGTGCTTTTGTTTTGAAAAGTCTGTTACTGGCTGCTGTGGAACTGGAAGACAATTGGCAGGCAAAGCTAAAACAGACATGGAGAACGGTGAAAATCAGTGAACTTTACAGTTCAGGTAGCAACTCAGGTAGAAATATTAACAATTCTGTCTGAAAATAAAAACTTTCAAACCCCTTTGTTCAAGACGATGGCGTCATTCCTCCATGTTCCATCAGATCTGCTCCATGTGTTCACTGTCCTGCTGTTCTCTAGCTGGTTACTGCAGTGCGGCTCCATCTAGTGGCACAGATGTGTAATGACAACAGAAAGTCTGTTCCTTCATTATAAAACAAAGCCATTTCGTGGTCACGTAAACCAGACAATAAAATTTTGAAAAACAAATACAGTCCCATGGCCTGTTTACTAAAATTGAAATATTTAAAAAAAAACGTTTCCATTTAAATCCGTCACGATTTTCAGATGAAATTTGCAGTGAAATTAAAGAGATGAGAGCAGGATGTGACGTATACGATGATGCTGATGTTTCCAAATGTTGCTTATAAAACTGGACTGAAACAGCTGATGGAACAAACAACACTTCAGCGTGTTTAAACTATAATATGCAACATCTGCTTTTGCTGAACACGACTGTAAAAGTTATTTTTCATTGAAGTGACCTCCTCACGTTGCCGGTGACTTTGATCAAACTGTTTCGGATCAATGGAAACGCCTCACTGATGTTTGTGGGTTTAAAAGAAAACACTCTGATGATAAATGCAGTAATGGGACACCTGACTGTAAAACAGAGGACGTTTACGGTCTCACCTGTCTGCTGCTCTGAAACGGGGAGATTGCATCATTTTTTTCCAGGTGGGTTTAAAGGAGCTCTCTGAGTTAAAAACAGTTTCAGTCGATGCAGCTTGATGCTGGAAACTTTCCTGACATGTTTTGGATTGAACTCAGGAGAAAAAAAGAAAAAGGAACTGTGGGTAAACGATGAAGGGGGACGTTAACGTACTCTGGCGCGGGAATATTGCATTTGAAGGTGATTCGTCAGCCGTGGTGGTCCTCACTCTGCAGCAGGACGGAATATTCCAGAGAGGTTTTATTTTGTTCTGATGGACTTCCTGAAAGGTTCAATTCAACAAGAATGACTGAACGTTTAAGAGAGGACAGCTGCCAGTCTGTCTCTGTCCCTCGGTGGTGTCTCCTCCATGGTGTCTCCTGCACTGGTGTCTCCTCCGTGGTGTCTCCGCTGGTGTCTCCTGCGTAGTGTGTCTCCTGTGCTGGTGTCTCCTCCGCTGTTGTCTCCTCTGTGGTGTCTCCTGCGTGGTTAACACCTAGACCAGGTGTGTCAAACTCATTCCTGAAAGGGCCGTGTGGCTGCAGGTTTTTGTTCCAACCATGCAGAAAGACAGCTGAGTTGTTTTAGTCAATCAACTTGGTGTCCTCATTGAAGGTCTGGATCAGTTCAGTTGATTGATTGAAACAAGTCAACTGTGTTTCTGCTGGTTGGAACAAAAACCTGCAGCCACACGGCCCTTTCAGGAATGAGTTTGAGAACCCTGACCTAGACAGTGGAGGGGCTGGATGGTTCAGTAATGTTAATGGAAAATTTTCTCTTAAGAGTTTCTAATGATTTTCTAAATTTCATAATGAAAAGTCAGCTAGGGCTGTGTAAACAGGCATGGTTGCTCAGATCATTAATCAAATTGAGGTTCGATTTTATGGGGTGCCAAATGTAAAACTTTACATTTTTCAAGCTAATATGTTTTTAATGTTTAGTTAATTTTCTTTACATTTAGCTTTTTTCACACACGTTTGAGGTATAAATTATTTAAAATGTTTAATGTGAATGAAAAAGAAATATTAAATCTAAATGATAGATTTAACATTTCATTTTTGTTCATAACCAAATTTTTAAAATAATCTATGTATCAAATGTGTGTAAAATGAGGTAAATATAAAAAAAATAAATATTGAAAATATCAGTTTGAAAATTGTAATCAAGTTTTTACATTGAGCACCCCATATATGATTACTGTTGCCCTTGTGTAAAGTTAATCCCTTTTGTCAAGTTTTCAATTCATATGACTGATTAAAAGTTTGCTTTAGCATGTCATGTGACTATGTTCTGTGTTTCAGGTGCAGATATTTCATCTGTTGAAGTTTGGTGGATGAAGTGGAGTTTTGCCACTTACAATGAGAAAACAATTGTGAATCATTACAAAGACAGTCATGGACGTGGAAGACAGGGTTTCAGCTGCATTTACCCAAACTGTCTAACAATCTTTCAAACTCATGTGGATTTTGCACAACATTTAAAAGGAGCACAAAAAAGGATCCAATCCAGTTGCTAAGATTCGCTGTGAACTTTGTGCTTTTTCAGCACCAACTAACATCAAACAATACTTTCTTCATTTAAAGAGACATTTAAGAAACCGAGAGACTGTGAATTGCCCATTTGCTGGGTGCTCCTTTAAGTCTAGGGTATTCTCAACTTTTACTGCCCATAAAAGTCGGTATCATTGTACATCTAAGTTTCAGGATTTTAGACCTGACCTTGTTATTAACTGTCACAGTCGCGCCTCTGTAAACGATGAACAGGATGACTTGAATGATTCAGTGTCACAAGATTTACTGTTACCTGAACCTGAATTTCAGCCTTTACAGAAATCTGTTCAGAGGCGAATTGGATCACTTTTACTTCGGCTCCAAGCAGTCCTTCATGTGTCACAGTCAGCTATTCAAGAAATTGTAGATGATTTATTTGATATTGGTGTATGTGCTGGACAAACAACTAGACAGGTAATTGAAAGTATTTTGCAGGTGCATAATTGCACATCTGAGGAATTGACATCATCATTGACTGAAGCAGTACAGAATGCAAACACACTTAATTTTCTTTCAAGAGAAGGGCCTCTAGGCACAGAGCATAAAAGGCAGTTATTTTACAGACAAAATTTTACTGTCATTGAACCTGTTGAACTTTTTGCATTTTTATTATTATTTTATCTTTTTATTTCCTCCTGTTTTAATGTAATGCTTTGTAATGCTTATGTACAGCACCTTGAATTGTCTTGTACACGAAATGTGCTATACAAATAAACTTGCCTTGCCTTTCACTCACCCTCCTTTCTTGATTTTTCTGTCCCTTTTTTTCCTCCAGCTGCTGCTCCTCTGGAACACTTTCTATCTTTTCTTCTGTTTGTGCCTCATCTTTTTCTTTCTTGTGTTCATTTCCTTTAAATCAAGGTTAAAAACTTTTTTATTTGCCACATTTTATCATAATAATTAACTTTTATTTCTTGCATTTTATCTACATTTTTAATTCCTAAATCAAAAATAACTGTTGATTAACTTTTTGCATTTTTATTATTATTTTATCTTTTTATTTCCTCCTGTTTTAATGTAATGCTTTGTAATGCTTATGTACAGCACCTTGAATTGTCTTGTACACGAAATGTGCTATACAAATAAACTTGCCTTGCCTTTCACTCACCCTCCTTTCTTGATTTTTCTGTCCCTTTTTTTCCTCCAGCTGCTGCTCCTCTGGAACACTTCCTGGAAGGTTCCATGACTTTCTGCGAGTGCAGGACCAACATCTTCTCCTTTCCTGTCCCTGACATGATTGTTTTGCAGTTGGTTCTTCTTTTTTCGCGATGTGCCTAAAGGATTACAAATTTCGAAGTCATCGATGTACAAGGTTATGGATAAACTAACATCTTTACCAGAGAATTTCATTTTCTTTAAAATAGTCCCCATCCCGAAATGACCTGTAGTGGCCAGACTGTTCAACTGGTTTGCTTACCCCTAATACTTGTAGAACCTCCTCTCTTTTCAGAACTTCAGAGAGTAATTTTAGAATAGGGACATAAACAATAGTATGTGTCCTTTCTTGTGTGTTCAAAACATATTCAACAGGTTCAATGACAGTAAAATTTTGTCTGTAAAATAACTGCCTTTTATGCTCTGTGCCTAGAGGCCCTTCTCTTGAAAGAAAATTAAGTGTGTTTGCATTCTGTACTGCTTCAGTCAATGATGATGTCAATTCCTCAGATGTGCAATTATGCACCTGCAAAATACTTTCAATTACCTGTCTAGTTGTTTGTCCAGCACATACACCAATATCAAATAAATCATCTACAATTTCTTGAATAGCTGACTGTGACACATGAAGGACTGCTTGGAGCCGAAGTAAAAGTGATCCAATTCGCCTCTGAACAGATTTCTGTAAAGGCTGAAATTCAGGTTCAGGTAACAATAAATCTTGTGACACTGAATCATTCAAGTCATCCTGTTCATCGTTTACAGAGGCGCGACTGTGACAGTTAATAACAAGGTCAGGTCTAAAATCCTGAAACTTAGATGTACAATGATACCGACTTTTATGGGCAGTAAAAGTTGAGAATACCCTAGACTTAAAAGAGCACCCAGCAAATGGGCAATTCACAGTCTCTCGGTTTCTTAAATGTCTCTTTAAATGAAGAAAGTATTGTTTGATGTTGGTTGGTGCTGAAAAAGCACAAAGTTCACAGCGAATCTTAGCAACTGGATTGGATCCTTTTTTGTGCTCCTTTAATTGTTGTGCAAAATCCACATGAGTTTGAAAGATTGTTAGACAGTTTGGGTAAATGCAGCTGAAACCCCGTCTTCCACGTCCATGACTGTCTTTGTAATGATTCACAATTGTTTTCTCATTGTAAGTGGCAAAACTGCAAAACTTAGAACTCCACTTCATCCACCAAACTTCAACAGATGAAATATCTGCACCTGAAACACAGAACATAGTCACATGACATGCTAAAGCAAACTTTTAATCAGTCATATGAATTGAAAACTTGACAAAAGGGATTAACTTTACACAATGGCAACTAGAGGTGTCTCGATCCGATATTCGGATCGGATCGGCCGCCGATATGAGCAAAAAATGCGGATCGGTATCGGATCGGCAAGCCCTAAAAATGCCGATCCAGACTCCGATCCAGTTTTTTTTCCATTCCGTTATTCCGTTCCGGGTTTTCCAGCGCACCGCGCAGCGCATTATTCAGATAACCCATTCCAGGTCTTGCTCTGTGTTTCCCTAATATCCGGTCCGCATTTTCCAGCACACCTTCAAGAGGAGCTCGAGTTGTCTCGCGCGGGGGGCGGGGTGTTTGGTTTGTGGCTGTGCACTGTGCCCGACAGAGAAAGAGAGAGAAGCGCGGCTCGCGAGGCAGACAGCAGCCATCAGCGGCCAAGTGATGGCTTCAAACCTAGCGGTTTGAGTGCGCGTGAGTCGCTAAATCACCAGAAAAAGTCGCTAGATTTGTCGCTAGTCGCTTTTTACAAATTAAGTCGCTAGGGGGGTCTGGAAAGTCGCTAGATATAGCGACAAAGTCGCTAAGTTGGCAACACTGCTCTCTCTCTGTCGGGCACAGTGCACAGCCACAAACACCCCACCCCCCGCACGAGACAACTCGAGCTCCTCTCCACCCCCCCCCCCCCCATTCTGTTTGTTTTTTATCATTTTGTCTATTTTGTGTTGATTTGTTAAATAAATAGGTCTGTTTATCGTTACCAACCAATGTGTATTATTCAAATGCACCTAATTCAGCTGGCTAGTTATTATCAGGAGTAAAACCCTATTCAGTATGAGTCTGACAACAAAGTAAGTTGGTTAAATGACTTAAAACTTTAATACATGCTCAGATAGGCCGGTATCGGTATCGGCAGATATCGGTATCGGATCGGAAGTACAAATAAATATCGGTATCGGATCGGAAGTTCAAAATGCTGGATCGGGACATCTCTAATGGCAACAGTAATCATATATGGGGTGCTCAATGTAAAAACTTGATTACAATTTTCAAACTGATATTTTCAATATTTATTTTTTTTATATTTACCTCATTTTACACACATTTGATACATAGATTTTAAAAATTTGGTTATGAACAAAAATGAAATGTTAAATCTAAATGTTAAATCTATCATTTAGATTTAATATTTCTTTTTCATTCACATTAAAAATTTTAAATAATTTATATCTCAAACGTGTGTGAAAAAAGCTAAATGTGAAGAAAATTAACTAAACATTAAAAACATATTAGCTTGAAAAATGTAAAGTTTTACATTTGGCACCCCATAAAATCGAACCTCAATTTGATTAATGATCTGAGCAACCATGCCTGTTTACACAGCCGTGGTGACTTTTCATTATGAAATTTAGAAAATCATTAGAAACTCTTAAGAGAAAATTTTCCATTAACATTACTGAACCATCCAGCCCCTCCACTGTCTAGGTCAGGGTTCTCAAACTCATTCCTGAAAGGGCCGTGTGGCTGCAGGTTTTTGTTCCAACCAGCAGAAACACAGTTGACTTGTTTCAATCAATCAACTGAACTGATCCAGACCTTCAATGAGGACACCAAGTTGATTGACTAAAACAACTCAGCTGTCTTTCTGCATGGTTGGAACAAAAACCTGCAGCCACGCGGCCCTTTCAGGAATGAGTTTGAGACACCTGAGGGGTGTACTACGAAGCAAGTTCGACACAGCCAGGCTTTCTTTGGGTGAGCTGGCTTAACAAACCTGAAACTCGCGATCAGAGATAACTGGTACCACGACGGTGGTTATCAACTATCTTTGTTAACCGCGGCTTTCTGCTTTCTGCTCTGTGATAGATGGCGGTCCGTATATTTCAGTCAGGAGGAGCAGGTTTTAATAATGCAGGGCTATGAGGATTTCAAAGAAATCTTTACGGCCAAAAGCAATACTGTTGGTGCGAATAAAGCCAGAGAGGAGTGCTGGCAAAAAATTGCAGATCGTGTAAATTCGTAATGTGACAGTGTGAGGTCCTGTCACTGACCTCCGATTGATGACGTGTCCTGGCTGCATGGCTCAGGGGATATGCCTTTGGCTGACTGGCAATTCTGCGTGACTTTCAACCGGGAGTCTGGGGATCAAACCCCGCCCGGGCCCTGTGTAGTGTCTCTTGCCACAGTAAATTATATTTATTTCACCACTTAATACACCTTAATTAATCTCCCTCCCTCTTTTAGAGCGCTTAAACTTTAAAATTAATGCAGCAGATTTAAACATTATGTAGGTCTGACTGTCCCATTATGGATGATAAATAAAAATCACTTTAGTTTTTTGCTAAATCTATGTGAAATTAATTTAAGATTTAATATTATCTGTGATACCAATATACGTTCACCGGCCACTTTAATAGGTACCCTATCACCCTGGGGAATCTATGAATTATATTACAACATTTCACATGAAATTCCACGTCACACTGATTATCAATATAATGGACTATTAATTTATGTTACCTGCGATTTAGTAAAACGCTTCTTTTATTTGAAGCGTGGGCAGATGGCCAGGGAATACTACAAACATATTCAGCAGTTTAGTAAGAGCAAGTACAACCTTTATTCCAGTATTCTGGCTCAGATTTTCTGCATCACCAACTAAATGCATGTAGGTTCCCGCGGCAAAGAAACGCACACCGTTTGCGCTACTGTGAGCGCACGGCTGCGTTTGGTGGCGCTGCCAATATACGGCTCTAACAGATTACAAATGTAACGTATTCCCTCAGCTGGAAATCTCTAGCGTTCATAGAGAATATGGTCATGGGAAGCCAGTGGATCAGTCCGGTCTCTGAATACTCTCCCTCCATTGCACAATCCTGGCGCTAAAGTCAACAGGATTGGGTGAAAGTGAAAGGGCGGCGCTTTTTAGAGCCGATTTGAGCCTAAACTCTGCACATAACCTGCTCCGGACCAGGTTAAGCTTGCAGAGTAAGTTACCATGGTGATCTAGCCAGGTTGAAAGAGAGCCACCTTCGTGGTACCGGAAATCCTGGCTTTAGACTCAACATACCTCGCTAACCCTCTAATCTCGCTTCGTAGTATACCCCTCTGGTCTAGGTGTTAATACCCACACCCAACAGCACCAACATGCTCACACATTCACAATTCCAACACACACTTTTCATAGTCTTTCACAAGTACAAAAAAAATAAAAGCTTTCTGCATTGTATGAACTGTTCTTAATTAATTGAGTTACTGGTTTACTTCTCTATTTATTAACTAATCATTTTACAGCAATATGTCATTGACATTCATGCCAATAAAGCATTCTGAATTGAAGCGGAGTGCAGAGTACCCGCCAAAGGACGCCATTAAATAGTCAACGCCATTATGTGCAATGAACTAAATTAGCCGCCAGCTAGCTTTATCGCCACTTAATAGTGATGTATATTGCATATCTAAAATAACAGAAATAACGTTAATTGCGCTCATGACAAGAAAAAGTCACCAACATGTACAAAACGAGGCGCCCACAAAGTTTTCTCCTTCTAGCAGCACACTGTGGTTAGCTAATGTTAGCAGCTGCAAGCCGCGCATTTTATTTATTTTTACCATCACTGAAGTGTCTTGCAAGAACACCAACTCGACCTTACTTACAATGCAAACACCCCTAAACCGATAGCTCTACATTTTTTACGGTAAAATTGCACTTTGTCACAGTGAGAAACACCATATAACATTAATTTAAGCTGAGTAACGTTAATAAAGCAGCCAATATGGCGCTACTCACATACGCCCGCTGTCTTTCAAATTAGCAGGTTTAGTCCGAGCTGAACACAAACCAACATCTGCGTGGATAACGTTGCATGAAAGGAAGAAATACACGCTCGTTTAATAACGTCGAATATCCCCAAATCTTCTCAATTTGGACAAAACAGCAGCAACATAGCAGGGGAGCAGCTAACCACTGACTAATTAAGCCACACACACCTAACCAGGGCCCCGGCTAATTACTGACACTCCGACACAAACACACGCCCTGTCTCAAAGCTGATAACTCCGCTACAAACAACACCGCTACCATACGAAACGAAACTTAAGCAAGACGCCATGAAAGTGCTTCTGTGAGAGTTAATGAAAATAAACAGTTAACTAACAGTTTCAACTACTTACCTTACGTCGTCTGTCCTCATCCGAAACTCTCAAAGCGCGGTTAAAATCATGTCAATCATCAAGTCGCGTTCAAAACGTATCCATCCGCCGCTTGTCTTTTCACTGTCGTCGTTATGCTCGGTTGGTGTTCTTCTGTTAAGGGCCAATAGCATCTGGGTGCATCACTTGTTTCAACTGAATAAACCATATATCATTTTTATCAGTCTTGTATCGCTTTTCCAGGACTATTTGCATCGCGCATTAATACAACTCTACCACGTAATGCGACGTTCAAAAGTCACGGAAATTTACAACTCACACTGTTAAGTTATGTTGACACCATTAAATTTTTATATAATTGAACTGACTTATAAACCTGAGTTTGAAACCTGATAAATCAAGAAATTAAGTTGAAATTGCATAAATCGTCATGTTAAGTAGAAGTGAATTACAGGAAGAAGTGATCATGACTTATTGATCAAATCCTTTTATACAGTGTAAGGGGGTCTGAATCAACAGGGGGTCAAACCAGCAACAGACTTTACATGGCAACATTAAATTAAATAGTTAACAAATAAACACAGATAAGCACCTAAACAACCAGGGCTGCAAAGGAGCTGGGAAACGACCCAGAAGGACCTGCCAGATCACTACAATATTCTGCCGCAAACCCTTTATAACCAGAATTTCATTATTTTGGGAGGTAATATTTCAATTTGGTATTTTACTCCCAAGAGAAGAATCTCTTGTTGATATCACATCTATATAATGGAAGGTTCAGGACACCACATGGTGGAAGTCAAGATTTGACGTCCATCAAATTCAATCATGACAAATAAACAAAAATAAGGGAAAGTGATAGACTGACAGCTGGTGGTGAGTCTGTATGGGACTGCACTTGAATTTAGAAGGATGGTGTAAGATTACAGTTGACCCTTACCTGCACAGGTTCCAGATGTTTCCATCCAATGGTCTACTGCGAAGTCTCGCGATAACTTCCGTGATTTTCAGGGGCTGAGAGGTCGACTTGTTGCCTTAACTTGATCGACTCTTGTTGTCTTAACTTGATCAGATCTTTTTCACATGTGTAGTTGCTGCTATCACTTCAGTCTGACTTTATATAATTATGCTCATGACGTGAACTTAAAATGATCATGTCAAGGCTAAATGTTGTGCTTTTGTTAATTTAACAGTCTGCCAAGTTCCTTATTGTAAGATGTTAAAAATACTTTTCAGCACGCGGTTTGTAAAAAAGCACGTGAACCCTTTGGAAACTCAAAATCCAAAACCCCAAAACTGCTCTGATATTCATCTAAGTGACAATAACAGACAAACGTAGCTTATTCATGATTATTAGTGTCTTTGTTGAACAGTTAAACGTTCACGGTGATGCTGTAAAAACTAAGTGACCCCCCAGTAAACCTCTCACTTCAACAAAAGCAGATTGGAGTCAGTAGTTTGCACATCTGGAATCCAGTTGATGAATTGAACTCAGAGGTGTGCGTCTGGAACGGTTTTGACCGTGCGTGAACTTTGAAAGAGCGTCGTGCACAACTGCTCAAATGAACTCGTTCACGCCCCCCGCTGGTGAAGAAGGAAGAGAGCACGCTCAGTTCACGTTCTAGAAAAATATTAACCAGTTGGTGAACTTTCCTTCAATGAACGCGTTCAGGGACGACACTGTCGGTCAGTGGAACGCCATTTGGAAATGGAGGTACTGGAGTCAACCGAACGGTCACGGCTCGCGCCAGGAACACGTCTGTAATCCCGCAGGCTCGGCCGTTCATGATTGAACCGATCTACACGTCTGATGTGAAATGAAATGATTTTCGGGCCCCTGTTTTTCTCCAGACCGTCACCCTGCAGGGATGATGACCTCAGGAGACCCGTTCACGCCAGACAGACGAGTCTGAGCTGAAGAAGAATCACTCTTTCATGTCTCTGATCCCTCCTTGTCAGAGAACTCTTTTTTTATTTCCTCTCCCAAAGCTTCAGTTGTTCTTCTCTTATTTAACACGACGTTACAAGGAAACGGCTGTAAAACATCAAAGCAGGAAGCAGTCGCCTCGTCTGAATTATTGTCGGTGTGAATCTCACTGCAGCTCCGGTGGATCAGACGCTCCACATCCACTCCTTCACGTTACCGCCGTTACCGGACTGACCACCTTCACGTTTAACTCAGTCAGTCAGCGTTCATCGTCACGACGCGCTCACGTGACAAAGTTAAGATAAACGGCATCTTTAAACCCCTCTGGACCTGCCAGCTCAGCGTGTGAAGGCTCGGAGTCCTGCTCTGGTTTCATTATTCATCAGACGTGCACGTCTTTGTCTGAGATTACAGAGACGCTCGCTAACAAGAAGCTAACAAGAAGCTAACAAGAAGCCATCAGGGGCAAAGAAATGTAACTAAATGAGGCCTGAAAAGTTTCGAGAACATTGGAGGGGTTTGAAGAGGCCACTGAACTCTTCTTAACTCCCTTTAATTCAGTGGTTCTCAACTGGTGGGTCGCAACCCAAAAGTGGGTCGCAGACCCGTTTTCAGTGGGTCGTCGGCCTTGGCCTGGGGAAGGAAATGCTAAAATAAATAAATAAATAAATAAACGTAAATTCATGTCATTCATACTCTTCAACAGTAGATGGCGATAATGCCCTGTAATGTGAGTTGACACCCGCCAGTTCACACCATAGAAGAAGACCTGCAGAGTTTGTTTCCATATGTTGAGCAGGTGAAACACAGATACAACCAAGAATATATGAGATATGGATTTTCTTATTTTGAAGACAAAGGTCAGTGAGTGGTTATTCAGATAAAACTATATATTTTGAGTTCTTTTTGAAACTACTGCTCAGTGGTTGCACTGTTTTATTTCATGTTTGTACATAAAAGCACTGTTGAGTCTTAAAAATGGCTGTTACTGAAATGTTCTGATTGTTATGTCAGCCTTATGATTAATGCTTAAATAAGCGACTAGATAGTTTTAAAAGGGAAATTGTTATATATTCAGCAAATGCTACATATTTGAGTTCTTTTTGAAACTACTGCTCAGTGGTTGCACTTTTTTATTTCATGTTTGTGAAGTGAAGTGTTTTGCATTTAATTAAAATGCAGCTAATTGAGCATCAAAGGGAATATTTCCCACTTGAAGTCATTTTGGTTTTTGCCATTTTGGTTCACCAATAAACTTATTTTTTTGTGTTGGCGTTCTGTGATATTCTATTCTACTATCACCGATTCAAACTGCACGATCTTTTCATTCACTAAGTTTGAGAAGTTGGAAATTTTCCTTGATTTGGGTCGTGGCTTGTCATTAAGGGTCGCCAGCGTCCAACCATCCCTGATGGCTGCTCATCCCTCTGACCGAGCGACCCCGTCGCTCTCCACAGAGGAACCGTCACGAGTCGTCATCGATGCTATCGGCTCGTCTGCACTTATCTTTACTCGCTCGAGCCCAACAGACAACACCGGCTCCCTAAAATATGTGTCCATCAGACTGTAAAGTAATTAAACTCACAAAACTGTGGAGCGGAAAGAAACGTCCTGCAGGAACGTAGCCGAATGAATGAGGAAGTTTCGCGAATATTAATGTGAGTTAATTTATATCAAGATCTGCGCTGCCTGACTGAACCGTGTACGACTAATAACGGCAGCCTTTATGAAGCCGAACCAGGCGGGAGAAGTTACACGAGAGTTATCATTTATTAAATATGCATCCACATCTGCATAAAAGTGATGAAGATGCTGCAGGCGGTGTCGGTCCAGACGATCTGAAATGAGGACTGGCTGGACCGAGAGACAGGAGAGGATCCAGCGTTGGGAATGGAGTTGGAGTAGAGTCGCTGCTCCTCCAGACGGAGAGGAGCCGGTTTGAGCCGGTTTGAGGCGGTTCTGGTTAGGACGCCTCCTCAGGTGTTACTTTATCTCTACACTTTTATGTAGTGTTAGACATTAACTCTCTTTCGGGATTGTTGGTTAACTACACAAGTGTTACAGTCATTTTAACACTGTAAGGTGTAAAATTAGCTCTTCTGAATTACTAAAAAAAATACTGAGAAAATAAGGTTTGCTAAAAATAAAGCCATTTTTAGTTGAAACTCATTTATTTCAAACATGCACCACAAAGTAACATTTAAAACACTTTATCGGACACAATTCGTCGTTAGCTAACTTAATGTTAACACTAACATAATGCTAACAGCCCACAACCGATACACTGCTTATTCAGCGTTAGCTTGCTTAGCCGAGTTAACAACACAACAAAAATACAGTCTAAAACATTTTTACCAAAGCAGATACAGTCTTTACCATCAAACTACAAGTTTTAGCGAACCAAATGATGAACTTAAGTCATCGCTGCTTAGCGCGGCTAATGTGGCAACATAACTTTACCGTGAGTGTCTCGCCATTGAAGACAGACCAGGTGCCAGAGGGTTAATATAAATATCAAAACCTAACGCCAACATAAAGTTAGCTCATTTTACTTATCGAACAATGTCAACATAAAACCACGGTGAAACGCACAGCTGAACGAGACGCTCCTCAGTCGGTATTTAGCTCCTGTGGCTGTGTAGCACGGTGGGGGCGGAGTCTGATTTACACTTTAAGTGTCACATTCACGTTTGGAGTTAAGAGTTAAATAGTTCAGAGTTGATGTTTCTACAATGACACTTACAGATTTGATCTGAAGACACTTTGTTTTGAATCCAACTATTTGTAAACTTAGAGTTACATATAAGGGATTTGACTCTATTCAGAGTGGAATTAACTCTGCATGTCACCCCCACCCCCCCCCCCCCCCCCCCGTGCATTTTCTCTGCCTCATTTTTATTCTTTTGATTAATTTTTTTTTCCAATAATGGAGCCGCTCTCAGGCAAACTTACTGCCCCCCCCCTCCTCTTCTTTCTCCCAAATGCAAAGTGAGAAGTTTCAAAGTGATGCAGAAAGGCTGAGATGAGTCAGGCAGAATAATCCCTCCACCATCTCCTAATCCCGCTCCCAGATGCTTCCTCTAACAGATCCATGTGTGTCGCGTCGCTGCAGATCAGCGCGCATCAACACGGAGGCGTTTTGTCTGAACGCGACGCGACGAACAGCCTAAAGTCTCGGAGCCGCTCGTTAATTAGTCCGCAGACTCCGCACACTTCCCGAGCGTGAGTCACAAACGGCCGACAGCGTCGCGGCTGAAGATTCGCTTTCACGTTAAACCTTTCAACGAGCCGGCTCGCTGTCTCGAGACGACTCGTTTGGTGGCGGGAAGGAAAAGAAAAGCAGATAAAGCGGAGCGTTGTGATGTAGCTGTAGCGGAGGCCGCAGACGCCCTCTTGACCTTCATTCAAACATCTCACCTGGCTGAGGGTCTGCAGAGAGGGTCTGGGTTATCATCCAGGTCTCCTGGACGCTTTTTAAACCTCAGACTTTACAGTTTTGCTCTAAAGTGTCATCAGCTGCAGCCAAAGTCTTCCTGACATCTACGGTGGAAACCTCCGGGACGTGCTGCGTCAGCAACGGCCAGAAGTCACGCTGGGAAAACAGGAAGTCCTGATTCTGTTGTTGTTTCATGAAATGGAGTTTAAAGATGTTCTCATGAAGGAATTCAGTTCTTTCAACCCCAAACCTGAGCTTTAACTATCAGGATGTCCAGTGATGAGAGCCGGTTGTCTCAACGACGGACATCAGAAGCTAAAAGTCCCAGCAGGTCCGTTCACGGCACGTCGTCTTCATCTGAATGGAGATGAGGCTTCTGTCCTGTCAGTTCTTCTCGTTAGGTGGTTGATGAGGTCCCGCATCGACGCCGCATGTTGGTGGAACATTAGATTTGGAAATATGAGATTATTTATCTCGTTTACTTACTTAAGTACTTAAGTTTACTTACTGAGCCCATGTTGTTCTCTTAAATTTATAATGTGATTAATAATCTCTAAATATCTGTCCATGCAACATTTATTTATTTAATTATTTAATTCTATTTACATTTATTTTATTTTAAATTGTTTTACAATGATTAACTTTCATTTTTGAATTATTTCATTTTTTTTTTTATTTTATTATATTTTTATTTTATTAAATTTTTTTTTTTTTATTTCATTTTATTTTGTTTTTTAATTCTACTTTTATCTTTTTTATTTTATTATTTCTTATTTTTATTATTTTATCCTATTTTATTTGATTTTCTTTTCCTATTTTTATTTCATTTATTCTTTATTTTATTTTATGTTCATTTTTATTTATTTTTTTATTTATTTTATTTTTTTATTTTTATTTTATTTTATTCTATTTTACTTTATTCTTTTTTTTTTATCTTACTTTATTTTATTTTTATTTCATTTTATTTTATTTCAATTATTTTAATTTTATTTTATTTTATTTATTCTATTTTGTTATTTTTATTGTATTGTATTTTATTTTTTCTTATTTTTATTGTATTTTTTTATTTTATTTTTTTATTTTGATTGATTTCTTCTTATTTTTATTTTATTTTAAATTGTTTTCTTATTTTATTTTATTGTATTTTATTTTATCGTATTTAATTTTTTTTGTATTTTATTTTATTTTTTAACTCTCCACGTTCCTGGCTCTTCATTTCCAGCAGTTGAGAATCATTAATGAATCATTAATGAATCATTAATGATCTGCTCGTCTTCAGCGTCTTCGGCCTGTTTCAGACTCTTGAACGTCTACATCTAAACTGGAAACTAGATTTCTGGTCCAGGAACAAGCCAGTCTGCTGGTCAGATCCTTTCACTGGTCCTGAATCATTTTCATTCAGAGTTTTGTGTTTATTTCTTTTATTTAAGATGGTGTGTTTTTTTGCAGTGCGACTGTGCGTTTAATTTTATTCTTTAAGAGCCAGTGATGGTTTTTGCATCCATTTGAAGTTTGTCTCTGTGTTTTCTCATCTTTCAAACTGAAAACATGATAAAAACCTCCAGACAGCCTCTTATATTCACTGACAACAGTTTCCACCTCAGGACGAATTTGCAGTTTCACACATAAAACTTCTGGCTGAATAATAAATCCAGTTTATGAGCGGTGATCTTCCTGAAGTGACAGGCCCGGTTCTGACGTCCCGACATAAAGTCTCCTGTCGCAGGACGCTCAGCAGAAATGTCAGAGGACAAACTTGAGGCCGGGAGGCTTTTTTAAATCTCTGCAGACAAGTGAAAATGTTAAAATTAAAATAGCCTGAACAGAAAAAGACGAAGGAAGCAGCACATGTCGAGGGACGCTCGTCCCTCCTGACGGTTCTACTGACATTTCCACGGGCCCAGGTGGTGGCGGGTCGCGGGCTGCCTCTCAGCAGGACGCCGCGTCTGTCGGGAGGATGACAGGTGAGCTTCTCAGGTGATTCTGGAGGCGGTTTAGCTACAGACACGAAACAAGTCGGAAGATTTCCCATGTGTCCTTGCATTTCCCCTCTCAGACACCTGTCACCTGTTTAATAATTCCTCAGCTGTGGTCGTAGTGAGAGCCTCCTTCACCTTCACCTGCCTGATCTGCACAAAGGTTGAGTGGGCGGAGCCGACGCCAGGGGACATCCGGGCCGTCACGGGTTCGTTAGGAAGCACGATCACATCGCAGAGCCGAAGTTGATCCAACGTGCACGTCTTTGAAGAGGTTTGTTATCATGTTATAATATCAGTTTCAGTGATTTCTGAAGGAATGTTTGGCTGCTTTCTGTGACTCACACTCGCAGAAATAATCATGTGTTAGGATTAAAATG